>SKCR01032778.1:0-427500 GCA_019454045.1 Zanthoxylum bungeanum | reverse complement strand
TGCAAATAAAGTGCAAATGATTCTTTAAGCATTCTAATCCATTTTAAATGCAAGTGATGCAAAATGTATGATTCCTAAGAGCTTTAGATCACTTGAGTAAACTCACTTACAATAAAATTTAGCTCTTAATCATTATCTTCGATTTGCCGCTAGTCTTCACATTCTCGCTCTTCACTCCTTATGCTTCGACACTTTTTGTATTGCTTCGTGTTTGCACATCGAAGTCGTCAATTGCGTTGACGTCATCAAAATACAATTACGCGACCAAGTCGCCAACAATCCCCCTTTTTGATGATGGCAACCCCTTAAAACTTGTTGCAACTTGTGAGCTTCTTGGAGTCCAAATTTGACCATTTTGCTCCCCCTCAACATAAGCTCCCCCTCAATGTGTGATTGTCTTCAAAATAGCTCTATAACAACTTGACAAACACATTAGTACATTTACTCCCCCTTAAACCAAGGGTGAGGGTTAAACAAGTTTTAATCTCATTTCTAATGATTTCTCCCCCTTTGACATTATCAAAAAGTGGAGAAGTAAAATTTAAATCTAAATGAGATACCAATTATATATGTGCTATAAAAAGATACCAAAATAAAAAATATGCACATTTTGGCATTTCCCCATTTTTGTCATAAAATGAAAAGATCATGTATAATGCAAGTTTCAAAAGATTATGCACTCATGATACCAACTAATAATTATATCAATGAATCCAATTGAATATCATATCACTTTAAGCATTGTATCTCCCTAATTGTGATATCAAATGAAATAAGTCATTATATATCATGATACCAATTAAAATCAATGACTTCAATGCATATTAATGATTGTCTTCTTATGAATATCTTACCAATTACTAAACAATCAAAATCCATGCTTTTATGTTACATGGCAAAGTCATTTTCAATGCAAAATTAATCAAATGATCACATATATGAAATTTAACTCAATAAGTTTCATGTGATACCAATTGAAATAGAATAGGGGTTTAAATATATGATTAAGGCACTTAGTGATATCAAATGAAAATCGATATCAATAGAAGTTTGAATACTTGCCTAATCATTTTGTATGCTTCAAAATATTTATATCAATTTGAAATATGCATACATACATAATTTAGAGGAAACGGTACCAATGTTTCCGTGAGTACGGATTTTACCTTTACCGTTGCGATTCCTCATTCCTTGAGCTTTGGGATCAATTTTGCAATTCTCTTTAAAGATCCATTCCCAAAGCTCCCCCTACAAATTTATCAATTACACTTTGGTACCCAAACTTTCTTGGGTCCATTGGGGTTAATCCTAGTTCCTTTCGGAACCCAAATAATAGCCACATTTTTCTTTTTAATCCAACAATCATAACTCTTGTGACCTTTCCTATTACATCCATGACATACAACATTTGAATCAATTATTTTAGATGCATATACATGTGATGAATGTGTATGTGATATGGATGCCTTCACAAAATAATTGTTCACATATTTTTCCTTCGTGTAAGGCTTATATCTTAATCCATATTTTCAAAAAGACATTTTTGTGAACCAAGTAGCATTTTAAAATTATTTTCATCATAAGTGAACTTGGTCACAATGGATTGCAAGTCTTCTAATTTCTTATTCAAATCATCATTTTTAATTTTCAATAATTCGCAAGCACATGATGATTTAGAGGTAGATGCTTCATTTTGTAAGTTCTCTATACAATGTTCATGCTCTACATTTAAACACATATTCTCATTACTTAAGGCATGAATTTGTTTAACAAGAGATACATGCTCATTATGATCAATTGAAACATCATTTTCAAGCTTGGTCTTTAAGCAAATGTCATCAATTTCTAAAGCACGAATTTTATCCAAGCATGATGCGTGTTCATGTTGATGTGATGTATGCTCTTCCTTAATCAAATTACATTTCTTTCTAAGAGCATCATATTTATCATGCAAATCATTCAACATGTCAAGCATTTCATCACAATCGGAAATTTCATTTTCATACACAGTAGTAATTTCATTTTCCGATTCCCCTCTAAGGTTTTCTATATCCATGCAATCCAAATTACAAATTTCATCTTTTGATGAGTTAGAATCAATATTGCATGCATTTAATTCATTATTTCCTTCATTTAGTGATTCTAAGGAATTCCATAATTCATATGCATTTGTACATTTGGGAATCCTATCAATTATGCTTTTATCTAATGCTTCGTATAAAAAATTAAGTGCAATAGAATTTACCGAAGATTTTTGCCCTCGTATGATTTCCAAGTAGGATTGCGGTTCAACGGCAAGAAGGAAATTCAACATCCTCATTTTCCAATAGTTGTAGTCCATTCCGTCATAGAATGGTGGTTTATCGGTGGATGCTCCTTCCGCAAAGTATGGCGTGTAGCTTGTAGATGCCATGATCTATTCTCGGACGGTTAAGTCTTTGTTGAGAATACCTCGCTCTGATACCAACTGAAAGTTCCTACAAGCAATAGCGACAAGAAATCTCTATACCCAAGAGGGGGGTGAATTGGGTTATCGCTATAAATGCGGAATTATAAAATCTTTGCCGATTTTAAGCTCTTATTACCAAGTGGGAGTTTTAGGCAATTTTCTCTATTCCAATTAATAGCCTATATGCAAGTTTCTAGTCAATATTATAAATGTAATCAAACTTGCAAATAAGTAAAAGTTAAGGGAAAGAGAAATACGACACCACGATTTATAGTGGTTCGGCCAAACGTGCCTACGTCCACTCCCCCAAGCCTCGCTTGAAGATTTCCACTAAAATCCGAGTTTTGTCGTGGCTCACTCGTAACCAAGAGTTTTCCGCAAAGGTGCACTCCAAACCTTTTACAACTTTGAGTTTTGTTCGTAGGCGTACTCACAACCTTTACAACTTTGAGTTTTGTTCGTAGGTGCACTCACAACCTTTACAACTTACCCAAACTATGGGATTTCACAAACCGCAAGTGTTTTTGATAAAGAAATTGTAAAACACACTTGGGCACTCACAAATATAATGAAGATTGTGTGAGATGCAAACCCAAGTGTTTTTGATAAAGAAATTGTAAAACACACTTGGACACTCACAAATATAATGAAGATTGTGTGAATGCAAACAAGTGATCTAAGCTCACTAAATGATATGAAGATGTGTGTGAGCTTGTATGAGTGTTTAAGTGTATGAAGGTTTAAGACACTCTTGTATTTGCTTTAGAGAATGTGTATGAAGGTTTTCTAAGTCTCTAACTTGAAGCAAATGAGTTGGGGTTCTATTTATAATAAAATGCAAAGCTTTTAGCCAACTCACAGCGAGACCGGCGAGGAAACCGGCGAGGAAACCGGCATGCCGGTCTAGGGCTCCAACGGTAACATAACGTTCAAAAAACTAGCCGTTGGACCGGCGAGCAAACCGGCGAGGATACCGGCGAGGATACCGGCGAGGAGCTCCCTGGTTCCAGAGAGCATATTTTCTCAGCTAAAACCGGCATGGAGACCGGCGAGCAAACCGGCATGGGGACCGGCATGGAGCTCCCTGGTTTCAGTATGTGCATGACCAGTCAAGACTGACGATACTTGGTATTTTGGCCATAACTTCCTCTAGAAAATTCCAAATCATGATTTGTAAATTTCTACATAAACTAGACACATAGATCTAGCTTCTGTAAAATATTCAGCTCCAAAAACATTAAGATGAATTTTATGGAATTTTTCTAATGTGACGTGTACGCAGAAAACGCACATCTGAACATGTTGTACTAAAAAGGCTCTAGCAAAAGTTCTATGCATCGGAATTATGTTCCGTTTGAACCGTAGCAAACTAGAGACACATATCTATCTAACGGTATATCATTTGAAGTTTAATTCAACCGTTTGATAGTTTTTGGAAGATCATTTACCGATGCACTTGTGCATAGAAATTCATTTTTGTGCAAATAAAGTGCAAATGATTCTTTAAGCATTCTAATCCATTTTAAATGCAAGTGATGCAAAATGTATGATTCCTAAGAGCTTTAGATCACTTGAGTAAACTCACTTACAATAAAATTTAGCTCTTAATCATTATCTTCGATTTGCCGCTAGTCTTCACATTCTCGCTCTTCACTCCTTATGCTTCGACACTTTTTGTATTGCTTCGTGTTTGCACATCGAAGTCGTCAATTGCGTTGACGTCATCAAAATACAATTACGCGACCAAGTCGCCAACAATTATTCCACGGTTCCAACTGGAACTATACGATTTCGGTTGGAACCATGCCCAACGACTACTGGCCGTTAGGCAACATGCATGCATTACTTGTAGGGTGGCAAAACGAATCAACGAATCGAATTTGTATCGAATCCTAAACGAATAGAATCAAAATGTGATGGATTCGTATTCGATTCGTTTATTAAACGAATCCTAATATCATGATTCGTATTCGATTTGTTTATTAAACGAATCATAATATCATGACTCGTATTCGATTCGTTTATTAAACGAATCGAATACGATATTCGTTTATTCGTTTAGTCAATGATATTATTTAATAAAATAATTTACCACACTTGATTTACATTAATTCTCCATAAATATATGCATATGAAATATGTAATTAATATATTTATTAAAATACCTCACCAAATATCAAAAATAATAATTTTTCTAGATATAATTTCTCGAATCTTAATTGGAAATTAACAAGAACTAGTTAATAAAAATAATAAAACGAATTCTAAACGAATAAACGAATCAATGAGCTTAAATTCGTATTCGATTCGTTTAATAAACGAATCGAATCGAATTGACCTATTTATTAAACGAATCCATTTTTTCAAACCTGTATTCGCTTTAAAGCAAATCGAATCGAACGAATAAACGAATTCTGACCCAAATTGCCACTACCCCTAATTATTTACTTGCATGCTGCCCAATTGGGCCAACACCCATCTGTTTTTTTTTTTTAAAAAAAAATTTGTTAAAAAAATTTACTAAATTATCCTTAATAACATTAATAAAACAGTTAGTTTTAGGGACAATTTATATATCACAAAAATAATCCAAAAATATATAAATAGATGTCATACTTCATTTTTTCAACACACCGATTCTTAATTCTCTCATTCTCAATTCTCTTATCTTCAATTTCTCAATTGATTTAATTTTACAATTCTTCAATATTAACAAAAAAAATGTCAAGCTCATCTAAGAACATCATGTCCAATGTGTCAACCCAAGAAAGCGGCTAAAATATCAGTACACGGATAAGAGAAGTTAAGTCTTGATCTTCCGATATTTTCAAAATTTATTTTCATTTAGTCGAGACTAAAAATGAAGGTTTAAGAACAATATGCAATTATTGTGGTGTGTCTTACAAATTTACTGATGTGTATGGCAATATAAACAAATACTTGGATAGACATCATGCCGCTGAAATTGAACTTGATACAACACAAATTCAAATGGGCAAGTACAGTTCATTTAGTAGAGGTCCGAGTTCTTTATATTTATTTAAATATTTTGATGCTAAAAATATAGAAGAATTTGCTAAATTTACTTGTATAAGATGTCTTTCTTTAAGTTTTTGTGAAAATACTGCTTTTACTAATTATGTTTGAAATGCTTTAAATCCTACTATTGGTAAAATGCCTAGAAATACAACAAAACGATAAAATTTTAAATTATACAAAGATGATAAAATTATTTTAAATGAAATATTTAACGATATTAAATATCATCTTTCTATTTGTTCTGATATTTAGAGTGACCATTGACAAACATACTCATACATGGGTGTGACTTGTCATTAGATTGATGCATTATGAAATATGCAAAAATGACTTATTGCATTTAGAGATTTTGATGAGCATCATACTGCACTATAAAATAATTAAAGTAATTTTTTATGAATATGATTTATTAGGTAAAATCTTAACAATTGATTTTGACAATGTATTTATAAATACTGCATCAATTTGATATTTAAAAGAAATATGCTAACCAAATATGATGGGTCGATTTTTTCATGTTCGTTGCACATATCATGTCTTTAATTTATGTGTTCAAGATGATCTAAATTTTTTAGAACATCACATTAATCCTATTAAGATTGTACTTAATTGTATTTGGTCATATTCTAATATCAGGAGAGAATGAGCCAAGTTTTAAAAATTTAATGGTGTTAAATCGGTAAAATTTTCACAAAATATTTCAACTCGTTGGAATTCAATTTATTTTCTTTTAACTCAAGCTTTTCAATACAAAGATGTATTATGTAGTTTTTTCATAATATGTTCAATATATAACACCTTTTATCTAGTCAATGGGATATTTGTGAATTTTTTTTAGAAATTTTAAAAGTTTTTAATGATGCAATAAATATTTTTAGTGGAGTTTATTATCTTATAATAAATTTATTTCTTGTTGAATATTTGAATATTGTTGGTACTCTATATGAGCATGCTGAAAGTTCAAATGTTAATGATATTGTTTGAATTGAAGTTATTAATGTTATGAAGAGAAAATGATTAACTTATTTAAAGATATTTCATTGCTTTATCTTAATGCCATAATTTTTTATCATAAATTTAAATTAGAAAGTTTGAATAGTAGCTTACAAACTTACTATGAATTTTTAGGAGTAGATGATGAAATTAATGTTAGAAAAATAATAGATGGAATAAAAAAAAATGATTTAATAGATTTATTTAATGATTATGTTAGTAGATATAATTTACAATCATCAAGACGATCTAGTAGCGAACCCATAATACATTCAAGACTTAGCATAATGATTGTTGTTTACTACAACGACTTGAACAATTCAAATACTCACGATGAATTTTAAAATATAGTTTTCAATACTTCAAATAGAATATTTTTGAACCATTCAAAATATTCTATCCGCGTTTCATCAGAAACACATTGAAAATTCTCGAACCATTCAAGACGTTCAATATATATTCTTTTAGAAACTTGTAACTAAGTCATGACAATTCATTAACTAAGTTACGAAGTAAAGAAAACTATCAATGGCAATTTATAATTTTTTAACTACATACTTCGAAAGTATTAGTTTAATAAATCTGTGGTCCAATGACGATCATTGATTAAACGAGATTTAATCACATCCTAAAAAATAAATGGAAACCTGACTAACAACCTAGAATTAGATAAATATTTATCAACCAATTTTGAGTTTCCTCCTGAAAGTTTAGTAAGTAAAAATTTTCAAGTACTTGACTGGTGGAACCGACATCAAAATGTCTATCATATTTGATCAATTATTGCTAAAAAAAGTACTGACAGCACTTGTTTCCACCGTTGCGGTTGAACAAACCTCCAGCTTATGAGACAATATTTTGGAAGCGAGATGGTCTTCATTACATCCAATCACTTTAGAAGCAACAATATGCGTGGATGATTGGACTCAAGTTAATCTGAGGCAACAAGAAGATGCCCCCGATGACTTTGAAGACTTGTTCGACAATGCATCTATAAGTGCAAGTTGAACGGGAGCTGAAAGATCAACAACAGACACATATGATGATGATGAGTAAATAATTGTAATGAGAAACTATCTAAAAAATATAATGAAACTACGTGAGTCTTGATTCCTCTCACCCCAAAAGGATACATATGCAACTTAATTTTTAAAAAATTTAAGTTTAAGCTCTTTTATTTTATTTTTAATTTAAGTTTTTAATTTAATGTCATTTAAATTCAAATTACTAATTTCAAATTAATAAATTTCAAATTTCAAATCTCATTTTTATTTATTTTTTAAAAAATTTAAGTTTAAGCTCTTTTATTTTATTTTTAATTTAAGTTTTTAATTTAATGTCATTTAAATTCAAATTACTAATTTCAAATTAATAAATTTCAAATTTCAAATCTCATTTTTATTTATTTTTTAAAAAAATTAAAATTCAATTTTTAAATTAATTAAAAAAACAGGAACCGAACCGGAACCGTCCAGTAGAACCGGAAACCACACGATTCGGTTTCGGTTCGAAACCGAACAAAATCGATGGCCGAGTCTACAACTTCCTAATCTTCTAAAATACTTTGATTTATTATTTGCTAAAGAAATGAGTCACAAAATTTTTACATTTGAGAGTTCTGTAGGATCAATTCTTCATAAAATATAGACACTAGTTCCCTACGCAAAAGGAAGAAGATATTCACATTGCCTATTACCTTGCGTGAACTATCATTGTACTTCAGGTTTCATTCCTTACCTTTGGTCTTTTGAGCGAGCAGAGATTGAGGGAGCAGTAAAGAAATGGGCAGTTAAAAAAAAATAAGTTTAAAAAAAAAAAAATAATTAAGATTTTTTTTGTTTGTGTTTTTTATACAAAATTTTAAGCTAAACTAGTGGAAATAAATAAATATAATACTTATTACTAGCACGGATAAAGAAGTATCTCTCTTTTCCTTTGGTCTTTTGAAGTTAGTATTGATATTGCTTATAGCCATTGCATGTGTTGATGATATTTTTTTAGGAATGAATATTGTGAAGATAGATTTGCACAATTGAATGAGTGATAAAATTTTAAATAATTATTTTGTATGTTTTGTAAAAGAAAAAAATTACTTTGAACTATTACCAATAAATATTTCTATTATGTATAAATAATCTCAAAAAAAATTCGGGAGCACTATCACTGAACCTCCACTTTATTTATGCACTCAATCAATTAATATCCTGAATCCACCACTAGAAATGGGTGGAGTGGGATAGAGCAAAATATGAAACGAATGAAAATTATTAGGTGTGGATCTTCGTCTTATTTCAAAAACGAATTTGAGTTGGACACTTTTATTTAGTACACTGGACAAATAATATAAGAAAGTAATGATATATATATATATAAAGTTTTCTTGAAAGTTTTTTCACCCTCACTGTAGTTTTTTTTTTTTTTTTGAAACGATGGAAACCCCGCCACCAAACCACCCATTTTGGGTCGCGGCGCAGGTAAAACCACCGGCTGTCCCAGGCTCTTACAAGAAGTGCACCCCCTGTATTCGAACCAAGAATCTCAAGGAGAGATCCTGGACCCTACACACCAAGCCACACCCCTTGGGGACACCCTCACTGTAGCTACAGTGAACTATAGTAATTTACTGTACCTACGGTGAGGGGAGTGAGAAAACTTTAGGGAAAACTTTATGTATATATATCATTTTTGAATATAATTAAAAGCATTTATAGTTTCATTTTTCAGAAAATGTTGTTTTGCCTAATGAGTATATCTTAACCGGTTCTCAAACGGGTGTGATTTGGTGGCAAAAAAAATTTAGGATTTGATTGTCAGGTTATGGATTCGAGTCCAGATGATGCATTTCTTGTAAGAACCTGTCGCATCCGAAAAATTTATCTGCTCTATTTAAGTTCGGATCTGATAATTTAACGGCGGAATTTCCAACATTTCTAAAAAAAAAAAAAAAAAAATATCCGAACAGAAAAAGCAGCCCATTACTATTATCTGATAGATGTGTCCCAATACAAATCCGAATGGACAAAGCAGAAAATCCCTACATTTTTTTTGTTATAACAATTATTGATACAGCATAAATTGAGGACTAATTATAACTTTTAATTTTATATTAGCTTTAACATATCTCTTTGATCATCTGCAATAATTGCTTGCGGGATTATCACCTTCCCTTTTTCTTTATCAGGAATTTTGGATGCATTCATAATTGCATATCATCTGCCCAATAATAATTTATATCATTACAAAATTAAAAAAATTAATCAATAATTTAATTTTATGCCAAACAGATAGCTACATTGAGGATACCTTCTTCAACAAGTTTCTCTCTCAAAATCCTATGTGGTGGTGTACAAGGAAGAGATGGCTTACTCTATTCGGAAAATATTTTTTTACACTATATTTTAAACAACTACCTGTAATTTTTTTTTTTTTTTTTTGAGAGAAAGAATGTATATTAAAGAGAGATAATCAAATTACACGCAATAATAGAGGGAATATTATCTCTCTAAAAACCCAAAATATGAAAATTACTGATAACTTTTGTCAAAACATGAGCTTCAACATTACAAATTCGAGGTTTGAACAGAATCCTAAAACAATTCGAATCTTTCATTGCATCTTGAATCTCCATGATAATCCATAGAATTTATTTGGAGCTGTTGATAGTCCCCTTAATTAGATCCATTATATTTTTAACTTCCTATTCAATAATTAACAACTATATGTATTTGCAAAAACACACAAAAAAAAAATTAATGTTTTTGTTTTTGTTTTTGTTTTTTTGCATTTCAAATAGTTTGTATATTATTGACTTTATTTTATATTACAATTGTGATAATCTTACACCCACTAATCAATAAATGACACCTTTATAGGTGGCTAGATTTGTGGAAAACATTTAATACAACAAACAAACATGAAAAATAATTGAAATGTGAGTTTCAGCAGAGCTCCATGGTTCCATTAGTGCATTAATTTATATATTTTATAAGTAAAAAGAGGCTCTCTTGATCAATCACATATCACAACAAAACATAAACCAACTATAGAGTCAAGATTCTCAAGAGCTTACCACTGCTCCGGAATTCTTGGAATTATATAAAATGACCTCATTCAATTTTTGAAGACTTGGAGCTATGCTGACATGAGTTTAGGGCAACTT
This sequence comes from Zanthoxylum bungeanum, assembly GCA_019454045.1. Lineage (NCBI taxonomy): Eukaryota > Viridiplantae > Streptophyta > Magnoliopsida > Sapindales > Rutaceae > Zanthoxylum > Zanthoxylum bungeanum. Next base: position 416,860 of record SKCR01032778.1, on the reverse strand, counting down.
CTGATTAGGGGCAGTCTTAGTTGTGTTGAATGGGTGAGTTTTTAAAACGAGATTCATATCGATAAATGATAAATATATATATATTAAAAATTGAAATTTTTCTATATTCGGAAGCGTTAATTTTAGGTTAAATTTAGAGGTCTAGCCGGCCACCTGTGTCAACTCTCTATAGAGTCACCTCTACGGCTCTATCTCTTATATATAGGTTTGTGAGTTTTGAGAAGCATACAGACTCAGGTTTATAACCACAATGATACACGATTGTCTCTCAAAATCCTGTGTGATGTACGAGGAAGAGTTGGCTCACACTAATTTGGAAAATAATTTTTACACTATATTTTAAACAACTATATGTATTTGCAAAAACACAAAAAAAAAAAAAAATGAATGTTTTTATATAGGGCCTTAAGCGAGTTCTTAAAGTTAAAATGAGATTTTATCGATAAATGACAAAAAATATATAAATTATATACTAAACATTGAAATTTCTCTTAATTTTAAGTCAAATTTGGAGGGTCCACCCGTGTCAACTCTCCACAATGCCACCTTTGTTTCTGACATACAAGTTTATGAGTTTTGGGAAGCATACAGGCTCAGGTTGGAGATGATCCTCAAAAGTTTGCATCAATTTTTTTTAATGATCATTTAGAAATGAATTATTAAATATGTTATACATATAAAGCAATTCATTCTTACACCCGCCCACTCTTCTAAAATACTTAGATAGATTTATTATTTGCTGAAGAAACCAGATATAAAATTTTACATTAAGCAGTGGCAATCAGAATGGTAATTAGTAAAAACTTAGTTCCAAGGACCGCAGTCAGCGCAGCCATCCATAAAATTAACATCAGTAATCTGAACTCCAGTGTCATAGGTCACTCCAATTTTCCAGTCAGCTGGAACAAGATTATTTGCCCAAATCCACTTGGCATCAAACCCTTGTATTACTGGAAATACAAACTTCAATGGTCCATTTGGTACTCTATCTGTTTCCCAAACCGCACCGAATTTTCTTTCCATGTCAACCTTATTCGAGGATCCATCCTGGAAATATGGTAGCATCAATCACAATCCAGATCAATTGATTATAATGTGAAAATTCTTGGGTGTGTCACAAACCTGAGAAACAATAACTCCTAGTATTTCTGTTTTACCACCCTGGTAAAGCACTTTAACTGCTAAGTAATTTGGCTTTTTGCTTGATTCTTCCACACGCACAGCCAAGTTTTGGTGTTTGTATTCACATGGAACCCTGAATCATTCAACCCAGAAGAGAGCATAAATCCATCAAACTTCAAAAATTCTCTTAGCTAGGCTCTTCAGATTGAAATTATAATGATCAAAGTTTAAGTTCATTTTCTGAATTTCTGTTTATTACCTTATGTATTCCACATCTACAACTCCCTGTTTCAAAATTTCTTTGTCCATGCCCTTATTGGCCAAGGCCCTGAAAGCTCTGCTGCTGAGGACTAAGTCTGTTTTGTTGTTGTGATGAAGATCAGTCACAATCACTCTGGTTCCTTTGTTGCTACATAAAGCTTTGTTCTTGCACCTTACCTGTCAAAACAAAAATTAATTTGTTGAAAACAGATTTGTCATTTAACAGAAACAGTGGCCAAAAAAAAAAAAAAACATTAGAACTTGTACAAATTAACCTGAAAGCATGTACCACCACAAGCAGCTCCATCTTTGTAAAGGGAAGGAACAGCTGCAGCAATGTGTCCACCACCTAAGCTTAGTGCCAATGAGCCATACCCACAAGCCCCAGCTGAACCAAATCCAAAATATATTTATTACCCATTAAAAATCTCATAGAAACATCATCTGGGTCAATGCCAGTTTAGTTATTTATTGAAAAAAAATCGTATAGAGGACCATTGAGAGATGAAAGCAAGATTGATGCTTAGTGCTTACATGAGACTGCAGAGGTTTTGGAGAAATAAGAAACCTTGGACTGGTGCACACAGTGATCACAAGCAGTTGCAGATGATAAGAGAAAGAAGAGAAAGCAAAGAAAGACAGCCATTAATGTACTGAGAATATGGAGATACAAATGTGAACTGTGACAAGAAAACAATGGCCATTGGGATATATATATAGTATAGGCCACTGCAGCTAAAGCCATTGGGACATTTAATACTGCTGGAGGTTACAGGTCAAAGTTTATGGGCTTTTCATGCTTTTCTCTTTTAAGAAAACACAATGAGCTGGCTCATTGGTTTCTTAAATTATTTTATATTCGATTTAGTGCTAACATGAGTTCCATTATTAATCTAGTATTCAATATAAATTTAAGGATCATGTTAAGAAGTACCCTTAGTATACTCATTAAGAATTTAATTTAGGAAAGTTTTGATATTATTTTAATGAAAAATGAAAAAAATTGTCAAAATATTAATTATTTTTTCTATTTTTCTCATCAATATTTTCCTAAAATAAATTATTAACACTCATTAACATTTCCCTAAATTTAATTCAGCATTCATCTTAATACACAGACAGAGAATACTGAAAAGATAGAATATTTACTATTTCATGTATAAAGTTAAGTATTTAGTTTTATTTTATTTTTTCATAGCCTTCATCTAAGGTCCCTATAATCAAGTGTATATAGTTGAGTTTTAATTTTTTTAATTTTAAAAATACTAGTACTGTATTTCACATAAATTTTTGGTCAAAGCTATCTAATTTTCTCTATTTTAATATATTGCATGCATCCTAGGTGCAATCTAAAAGACTAAGCATCATTACCTGTATCATGAATATAATAATTAACATTTAACCCACATGGGGGAATCCACTAGCCAGGCTGGATGTTCATGGAAAAAATGAGAATTAAAAAGTGTCAAAATTTATAATAATATATGAATAATTGGAATCCCCAGTAGTACATATTTGCTATTTGATAGTAATACATATCCCATAACAATCATAAGAATCTACAGATCAAAATATTTTACATAATGACATTTGGTATTGGACATAACATGAATGAGACTCCAGCAATGCTTCTATTATTGCTAGAATTATTCTGTTAATGAGATGTTGCATGTCATTACATAATAGAATTAATCTATTATCGACATGGTCCATACCATAAGTGAGTCATGTTGGGCCAAGATTTTTAGTTAATTTTAAATCTAAAATGTTAAAATTTAAAACTAAATAAACCATTATTAACAATATAGATAATTAATATAAATATTTATTAATTAAAAATAATTCTATTTGCAAGAGAAATAAAATATAATTTATTTATATGAAATGAAACATGTTACAAATAATATATAAAGTATGATATATTTAATTTTTTTAATTTTTTTTTTGAAAATACATTAAGTGTTTAGTGATCATCATTCATTAGTAACGGCCAAAAAATATATTTTAGATTTTATGGCTTAAATTAATTGAAAATACATTAATTATGACTTAAATTATGTCTTAAATGAAAATTTTAGATTTTAAGCCCAATGGATCGGCTCAAGCACGGCCCATGTGGGCTTGCTCGTGGGCCATGTTCGGCCTTATATTTTATTGACGAAAATACACGATACGATCCATTAATTAATCATGTCGTGTCCATTGTCCAGCTCTACCCGAGACTCGTGGTTCATTACGACAAACCATCGAATCAAATTTCGATATACGACATGTACCAATGTCAAAAGATTTTACTAACCGCACATATCAATAAATCTTGGTCATGAACTTTATTTATTATTAATTTTTTTTTATAAGTATATTTAAATTTTTGTTTAATAAAAAAAAATCTCTTAATATTTATAAAAATATATAAATTATAAATAATATAATGACTGAGTATAAAATAATTATAGTGAGTGTACGTAAATAAGTTCCATACATGATCAGTGAGTCCACTAACCTATAACAGGTGCGTATCCCTTGCTAGAGCTACATATTCAGACGATAATGCATGGCCCTCTAAACGAACAATCTCTACTAATGGTAAAAAAAGAAGAAGCTAGTGAATGAATTCTGAAAAATATATTGAGAATGAAATTAGAAGCATGGAAAACTATGGCAAAGGGAGCTTTAACCTACGAAGCCCGAAAATGGGAGTCGAAACCCGAAAATGGAGCTTTAACCTACGAAACCCGAAATGGGAGCCGAACCCCGAAAATGGAGCTTAAAAAATATGAAAGAGAGTTGAAAACACAAAGAAAATAAAAAAAAAAAAAACCAGAAACAAGAGTGACGAATTTTTCCAAAATCAGGAAGAAAATTGGCAATGGTAAAAGCAATGTGGTTGTAATACTACGTGACAAAAAAAAAAAAAAGACAACTTTTTTTTAAGGGGCCGTGACACATTTTTTTTTTCAGTTTTTCTTTTTTCCTCTCTCTCTTTCTTTCTTTTCTCCCAAATACTCTCTCTCACTGCCAAGTCTTGAAACCGTCGCTGCTACTTCACCGTCGACCATCAGCCACCACGCGTCGGACCGCCTGAAAGCTGCCGCCGTCAGCTTTCCAGCACCACCGAGATTGAGTCCAACGGCCTCCGGACGTGCCGCCACGCGCCGCCTGAAGGGAGCGATTCGTCGCCGTTAATTCTGCATTTTCCGGCCACCTCCGATCACTTCTGACGGCCACCTCCGGCGAGTGGGTACTTTTCAGGCCGATATCTTTCCAACGCCGGTGGTCACTTCATGATCCGACATCGTTTGGGTTGTTTTCCGTTTTATATCTACCGGTAATTCGGGATTTGTACTGGAAGTTGAGATCCGACCGTTGGATCGACGATCCGAACATATCAGATTGTTTCTCTCGATTATACGAGCATTTTGGTATATATATCCACCGTTGAAAGTTTCTGGTGGTGGGGCCCGCTTTTTAGTTGTGGGGCCCGCTTGCCTCGTTAAGCGTATCAGCAAGTTCTGAAGCCGTCGCTGTGATTCTTGAGATATTGGCTGACTAGTGGATCTTTCTTTGAGAGATTTGGAGATCGTTGGAGCTCGATATGTAATTATTACCGTTTTGGGGGTGTAAATGATAGAATTGGAAAGTTTTGGATATAATTGTAAATTTGCATAATTAAGAGGGTAAAATTGTAAATTCTGCTAATTAGGGATTAAATAGTAATATTTAAGAATTTTAGGACTATTTGGGCATATCGGAAAAGTTTAGGGGCTAAAACGGAAATTTAGAAAGTTTAGGGGTAAAATCATAATTTTAGATAAATTGAGGGACCTGATCGTAATTTTACATTTTTCAGATTCTTGGCGAGGATATAGATTTATTCAAAGCTTTTGCATGGATAGAGGTAAGTACACTCTGTAGTGATTCTCTTAACATACTGTTTGATGATTGATGGTTGTTGTGAAAGTCGGTATATATAAATATAATGGTATAATTATAATTATATATATTTATATTAAATATATTTTGTTGAGATATAATATTGAGATATTGAAAGCATGATAAACATGAAATCATGATTATTGAGATGAGATTGATGGATTGGATGTGAGATGTGATTGTATTGGATGATGTGTGTTGTTGTGTTATGCAGCCGGGTTTTGTATGATAGTGGTCGGAGATGAGATGTGATGATACATCAGGTGGTATGAGATTATGGAAAACCTTGGGAGTTGTGATGAGATACTCTCCCATTGGTTTTTAATTTGATGGTAAACCTTGGGAGTTGTGATGAGGTACACTTCCACTGGTTTGATATGGTGGGAAGCCATGAGAGTTGTGATGAGGTACTCTCTCATTGGTTTCAATCCACTATTATACTTAGCCCGGATTAGCAACCATGTTTGATGGATGTTTGTATTGTTGTGGGATGATTGTTGTGATGACATTATAATATATGCTATTTTAATATATTGTATTATAATATAAATATATATATATATATATATATATATATATATATATATATTATATATATATATATATTATATATATATATATATATAATATATATATATATATACATATATATATTTATATATGTTCGTTGGAAAATTGATTGAGTAATCAGTAGCATGAGAACATAATGGTGAATACTAATTTGAGATATAAGTTGTATATTCGTACTATGAATTGAAATATTGAGTACTATGTGATTTTGAGATGAGTTGATGGATGTAATGAGATGAGATGTGTTGTTGTGAGTATGTTCTGCCTGAGATAGCTGTTATATATCTTAACTGATATTTCATATATTTTATATATATATATATCTATATATATATATATATATATATATATATATATATCTATATATATTCCTATTTTGTTGGTGATGTCATGTTGAGAGAATGATTGCTTACTTGCTGAGCTTTTTAAGCTCACTCCCCTCTTCCCCAAACATTCCAGGTAGTTCGCGAGCACAACAGGAGCAGTACCAGATTTGGATCCACGTGCCACAGTTGTATACTCGGGTTGGTCCAGACATTTGAGTCGTCACTTGTATATTATTAAGACATGTTGTAAACCATGTATTTGATGTATATTCCATGTATTTGTAATTTATGATGTATTATTGTGTGAGATCAAATGGTGGGTTTGTCACATAGAGTGCTCGAGCTGAAGTTGATCGCGGACCTCTTTCTAGGGTTGGGCCCGCCCTAGGAAGGGGATCGTGATAGTGGTAATTGGCAACGGGGCTTGCGTGAGGGTCACGTGCCGATGGTGGCCGCGATCCTCACGCGCCGATGAAAGCAGAGAGAGTGAAACTAGAAAAAGGAGAACCTGGTCTCTGATACCATGTTAGATAATGAAAGAAAGTCTTGAATTCACTTTGTATCAATTTACAATGGTAATAGCCTTTATATAGGCTACATAGAAAACCAAAATAGAAAATGAATCCTATAGTAATGAGCAATAATAATGAATATAAGAAATCTGTATCTAATAGGGAAATATAATAAAACCATGAATCCTAATGATACTAGGAATTCTATTTTAGATATTGATTCCATATTCCTTAATTCTATTTTGGATATTGATTCCATCTTCCTTAACACATAAGTAAAAAAGACATGCTTGATAGTTGATGTATGGGAAAAAAATCAAAACCATCTCACCAGCCATACGTGCCACTTGCCATATAAAAGACAATAGCTGCACTGCAACTATTACCCACCACCTTTTTTTCGACAGAGCTCATATAAATATCAAATATTCAACATATATTGTTTCTTCATAAGAGATGCAATTAACCACCTTCTCTTCTTAAGCTAATCGACCTTATAAGTTCATTGAATTTTGTATAATATATATCATAGCCAACTCATGCATGTGTGAGATATATGTTGAAATTCATGGGTCTAACTCAACCCAAAAGCCAGCTTGAGAGTTGAGGGTTGCCCAATGTTTATATTTTGCGTTTAATTATTTATCTCAGCCGATGTGAGATTTTTTCCTCAACAACATACACTACGTTTCCATATAAAGGAATATTCAAAAATATTATCATACACTATCGGTTGAAACTTATTCTTAAGCTAATAGAATTAGGCAACCGTTAATTTTTAAGTTACTAAATTAGATTTTCATTTCTCTAGAAATTTTCCAAGGCAAAATTTCAAACTTCATACATAGTAAGTAGTTATTAAGTTTCAAGTTGTAAACTTTGTATCTATTCTTGTAGTAATAGAAAAGCAATTCGGTTTATCCTCAAATCTTCTCTAAAGTGATCGGTGAATCACAACAAGTGGTATCAGTAGCTTTGGTTCTTCATTGGGATCGAAAAACCGAAGAACGGAGCTCGGTTCTTAAAATTCGAGTTCCGGAAAAGTTGTCAAAAATTCATTTTGAGGGTACCATCAGCTAGTTCACGTCGAGACGAGTACGGTGGTATTTTCCGGCGACCGAACCGACGTCCACAGCCTCCATACGTGCCGCACGCGCCTTCCAGTGAGCGACCCATGCACCACCACGCGCAACACGCGCGAGACGAAGGTTGAAGACGAAACACGTGGCCGCCACATCAGCGCCACGTCAGCACCAGTCAGCGCTGAGTCATCTGCCACGCCAGCGCACAGTCAGCGCCTAGTCAGCAGACACGTCATCGCTACGTGTCCGCCACGTCAGCAAACCGGTCCCACCTTGCCACGTCAGCAGCATGGTAAATTTCATTTTGCCCCATGAAGTTTTGAAATTTATAATTTTGCCCCAGAATTTTTAGGAATTTACAAATCAGCCCATGTGTCGGATTTAGACCAAAGAAGTGTCCATTCCACCATTTTCGACCGTTCCGGACGCAACGGTGACATCCGATTTATGAAATTCAGACCCTATTTTTATGTATTCTCATTTTAAACTTTAAAACTTAAAATGGAGACGGAGGATTCCCATTCTGGTGCAATGATTAAATTGGCTGCCACTAATTACTCCCTCTGGAGACCTAGGTTGATAGATTTTTTGCATTGTAAAGATCTGTTTGATGTCATCGAGTTGAAGGGAGTGAAACCAGAGTCTGTTAAAGAGTATGACTGGAATAAACTCAACAACAGAACTTTGGGTCAGATAAGGCAGTGGATCGGTCACAGTGTCTTCCACCACGTAGCACAAGATTCAGATGCTTACAGGATGTGGATAAAGCTGGAAGACATGTTCCAGGCCAAGACATCTCGGAATAAAGCCCTGTTAATGAGGCGTTTGGTGAACCTGAAGTTACGGAGTGGAACTTCCGTTGCGGAACACACCAACGAGTTCCAGAGCCTGGTGAACCAGTTGTCTGCAGTAGACATGCAGCTGGGAGATGAAGTACAAGCCCTCTTACTACTCAGTTCCCTTCCTGATAGCTAGGAGACATTGGTGGTTACTCTCAGCAATTCCGCTCCAAGAGGTAAAGTTACCATGCCTATGGTAAAAGATGCCATGTCGAATGAGGAGTCCGGGAGAAAAGATATTGGCTCAGAACAGACAGAAGCCTTCGTCACAGAGACTCGAGGAAGACATCAATGAAGAGACGAAGAGAGAGGCAGAAGCACAACCAGGGGTAGATCCTCAGATGCAAGAAAGCCTACATATAAGTGCTACCATTGTGGCATTGTAGGCCACCTAAAGAAGAATTGCCGAAAACTGCAACAAGAGCAGAAAGAAAGCAATCTCCAGCCGAAGAATGACGAAGGAGAGACACTGGTCGTTGTCCAAGCAGATGTAGCAATATGTTCCATACAGGAAGAGACATGCCTTCACAACGCAACCCAAGATGTTGAGTGGGTGGTAGATACTGCAGCATCCTACCACGTCACTCCTCACATAGATTACTTCACAACATACAAAGCATGAGACTTTAGAGCAGTGAAGATGAGAAATATCAGTTCATCTGGGATAATAGGAATGTGTGATATTCAGTTGTGGACAAATGTCGGGTGTACATTGACCTTGAAGGATGTCCTGTATGTTCCAGAACTTCGGCTGAATGTACTCTCGGGGATAGCTCTTGACAAACAGGGCTATGAAAATCACTTCAAAAATGGCACATGGAGAACAAATGTCGGGTGTACATTGACCTTGAAGGATGTCCTGTATGTTCCAGAACTTCGGCTGAATGTACTCTCGGGGATAGCTCTTGACAAACAGGGCTATGAAAATCACTTCAAAAATGGCACATGGAGAATGATGAAAGGTGTCATGGTTGTCGCCCGAGGACATGCTTGCGGCGCACTATACAAGACTCATGTGAAGATTTGTGCAGACAGACTCAAAGTAGCTGAAAAAGAGGCTTATCAAAATCTGTGGAACCGGAGACTCGGACACATGAGTGGGAGAGGGTTGTCTACCCTGAACAAGAAGGAGCTTACCAAGGATGCTGCACGAGGTCCTTGCAACCACTACTCAATTGGTAAGCAACGCAGAGTCTCATTTGATTTCTCTTCAGAGAGAAGATCAGAGTTGCTCAGTCTGGTGCATTCTGATGTTTGTGGTCTCTTGGAGGTTGATTCATTGGGCGGTAACAAGTATTTTCTGACTTTCATCGATGATGCTTCACGGAAAATCTGGGTGTATTTCCTCAAGACGAAGGATCAGGTCCTAGATCAGTTCAAGTTGTTCCACGCCTTGGTAGAGCATGAAACAGAGAATAAGCTGAAGTGCCTTCGCACAGACGATGAAGGCAAGTACAGTTCCAGGGAGTTCGAAGCCTACTGCATGAGACATATCATTCGACATGAGAGAACTGTTACACATACTCCACAACATAATGGTGTCGCTGCAAGCATGAACCACACCATTATAGAGAAAGTCAGAGGAATGATCAGTATGGCTAAGCTGCCAAAGCCATTCTGGGGAGAAGCTGTTCGTGCTGCCTGTTACCTGATAAACAGATCACCATCTGAACCGTTGAACTTGGAGATTCCGGAGAAATTGTGGTCTGGTAAGAATCCCTCATACACTCACCCTAGAGTATTCGGTTGTTTAGTCGTTGTACATGTATCCAATGAGCTCAGGGAGAAGCTCGATGCAAGGACAACTCCATGTATATTCCTAGGCCATGGAGATGAAGAATTTGGATACAGACTATGGGATCCGAAGGTAAAGATGGTCATCAGAAGCCAGAAAGTAGAGTTTATTGAAGACCGAACAATTGAAGACATTGAAATACCCATAATGTCTTCCAATACCAGTGCCAACAGAAATCCAGACCCAGCACCAGCACAATTGGCCACAGATATAGTGCACGAGGAAATTCCAAAAGCAGAACCAGATGAGGCAAATGAGGATGTTGAGCAGGGGGAGACACAGCCTGTTCCATCGGAGATTACAGAAGAGAGTGTTGAGCAGAGGGAGCCGCAACCCACTCCACTAGAAGCTGCAAGATCATTCACAGAGATGGATGATGACAGACCTCCAGAAATCAGTAGACCTCAGACAAGAAGATCTGAGCGAGGCAGGATTCCATCAACCAGATATCCGGGATCCGAATATATTCTGCTTACTGATGTGGGGGAGCCAGAGAGTTTCCCAAAGGCAAGAAGGCACTGAGGAACAAATGGGTGAAGAAACATGGCAGCAAGACTCTGCAGAGACACAACAGAAGATTACTGTGCAGAGACACAACAAAAGATTACTGTGCAGAGACACAATGGATTGTACTATGCAGAGACATAGCAGGAGAATACTGTACAGAGATGCAGTGAAGTGTGATGTGCAGAGACACAACCAACATGTCAACAAAGGAACAATGGTTACCCGAGACAAGCTAGAGTTGTGCAGAGACATAACCGGGATAGCTGTCAGATAACGATTGTTTCAGATACAGAGAACTACGATTGACTTGATCCCAACTCAGGGTACGTAGGCAGTCATACAGATGCAGCCAGGAGAGGATTCTTTTTTGAGGATCCGGTTCGGATGATTGATGGTCGGCTCAGATTTTGGGAAATCTTCACCGAGGGGGAGATTTTTTGAAGACAGCTTTGCATGGCTGTTGAAAACAGCCATGCAAAACGTGTGTAGATGTGAAGAACATCTGTGTGTGTGTGCAACCAAGAGCAAGCTGTGTGTGTGTTGCCAGCTTGCTCAAACCGTGTGGCACTGTTCACGCGGTTTGAGCACTATATAAGGAACCCAAAATCACCACTGTAATCATCCCAAAGAGAGTGTAAAACACATAGAGAAATAGTGATGTTTTTTGTATTAAGTTTCAAGTGTAAACTTTGTATCTATTCTTGTAGTAATAGAAAAGCAATTCGTTTTTTCCTCAAATCTTCTCTAAAGTGATCGGTGAATCACAATAGTAGTCATGTTATATATACTTATTTCTTGAATTCTTGTGATCATCTTCCTTTTTGTTTAGATCCATTTTTGTGTTTTTTATAGACACTTATCACTTTAAACAATTATTGTTATGAAAGCCCAATTGCCAAGAAATGCAAATATATATGGGTCGACATACCATCTATTCCAACATTATTTCCAATATTTTTTTACATAAAATATCACAATACAAGTAAATCCATTTGCTTATATAAGTTCTGCTGGTTCATATATCAAGATATCAAAAGCCTTTGATAGCTAAAAATAATTCAAGTGCAAGTAATTAAGGCAGCATGATCAGCTTCACAAACCTGATGAGACTAGCAAGGAAGTGGGAGAAGATGGCTGGAATAGGGAGAAAAAGAATTCCTTTACCAAGAACCAACAAAGAAATGGAAATGGGCAGCGCTGGTAGCTCTAATAAATCACCAGTTACTGAGAAAGGTCATTTTGTTATCTACACTATTGATCAAAGGCAAAATGAGATTCCTGAGAATTCGGGGTTATCCTAAGTTCTGACCCTATGCGGAATTACAGACAATAAGCAGGACAAGTCCTGTTACTGCTACTATGGAATTGCAACAGGCAATTTAACAAATCAACCAACTAAAATAATAAGCTGCAAATGTAAAAACAATAACAATAATTAAAGCAGCAAATATAATCAATCACACAAAATTCAACACAATGATTTTGGTGACGAAGTGGAAAACTCTTCCGAGTAAAATACCACTCCGGGTATAGGCTACCACCCGAATCCACTATATCGAGAAAAACTTACAGCGATGGTCAAGACCTATGGTGGCAACTCCACCGACTCAAGTACCTCAATACTGCAAGAACTTAAGGCAACTCCTCAAGCCCGCGACCCACGGTTTTCTTCAGAACCTCTGAAGTCTCTGAGTAGATTATATCACCAATGACGCCGGAACTCCGACTACCAAACTTCCTCCTAAAGAACTCTAAAGGATTAGGGAATTTGGGTTAAGTTGTGTTGATGGTTTAACAAAGAAACATTCACACCATCAATGAAGAAGACAAGGAGATAAGAAGTCTTCAATGGTGGAATCAAATAAGGTTGAAAGCTTTGAAGGATTTTGGCTCAAAGGAATTGTGTTTCAACCATTGGGGAAGGTGGCTCAATGTTTGTTTATATAGGTAGGGCAAAGGAAAAGGGTTTCCTAGTCTTATTTTGGCTTAAAAACATGTCTAAGAAAACCTACTTACGCAGGGACGTTCGAACGCACTTCAAACGCAAAGTTTCTGCCTCGAAAACGTTCGAACGCAACACGAACGCGGTCGCGGACTGGTTTTCAGGTGCAACTTAAAACGCTTGTAACTTTCTCGTCTCTTGGCCAAATCATGAGTTCTTTATATGTACGCGATCGTCTTCGAGTCTACTTTCCAATGCAAATGACCTCATGTCAATTTGATCTCTAAATATTCTGGAATATTCAAAAGAATAAACATCGCTCGGACAACTCCATCAGATTTTGTCCAAATACTTGTCCAATTGCTCCGAGATCTTCAAGACTCATTACAACTCAATTGAACTTGTTTTGTCACGGACACATGCCAATAAAAATGGAACTCACAATCTCCCCCTTTGGCATTCCGTGACAAAATACTACCTAATACAAAGACTACGGTACTAGACCCAAAAAGCAAATAGTCAACTGTCAACCATCAAAACAGTGACTTATTACAAATGGACTCGATCTAACACCTAACAAAGTAGTCTTGAAAGTAATGCCACCACAGCAACATACCTGCTACCTGAAACATCCACAAACAACAATATACCGTGAAAAACATTGGGATAATCAAGTAAAACATAAAGCAGGTAAAAATCTCATGCATGTACAAGTAGAAATCCCTCTCCCCCTTAATCTTAACTCCCCTTAAAACGGAGATATCTAAAGGATATTCTACGACTCTCTCCTATATATTAAGGCTCTCCCCCTTAATATATTACTCTCCCCCTTTTTGACACGAAATGACAAAGGGTAAAAGAAACAGGAAAAATAACAGGAGAACAAGAGAAAACACATGCAAGAGCATAAACAGATAGGAATTACCCCCTCTCACTAATAGACACATAAAGTTAGCAAAATAAGACAGGGGAAGCAAACCAAACTCAGAAAAGTGCACAGGAAAGAAAAAAATAGGTATGCAATAACATGAGGCACACACATGCACATACTGAGATAAAAAAAATCCTGTCAAAAACTGACTGAAACAGCATTTCAAGCTGATACAATGATACCCAGTCAATATTCAGCTGTTTATGACATGAAACAATATGCATCATTTTAAAAGAGGCTAAATACAACACTTATGCATATGACATAAACACCAAAGCATATAAAGCACTTGCGTGGAAAATAAAGTGCATAACGAATCAAGGCTTAAGACCTTATTTTATGAGCTGGACACAGCCAAAAAAATCCATCTCTAAACAAACCAAGTCCACAAAATAGGTATTCAAACCCAGCACCACTAGGACCTGAAAATAAGCAACATAGGTTGCATGCTATAATATTTACCCTAGAAATATCATGAGCTCATATTTGATAACTCTTTCGAGTGAAGGGTTTTTGCCCTTATCTTATGAATTTGGCCATTTTGGCTCTTTTGCACTTGAGTCTCATTTTTTTTTTTTGAATTTATTTCTTTTTACTTTTGCACAAGGGGATAGCAAGGTCATCTAGTCAAAGGTCACACTATTTAGCAAACATGATAAGATAGAAATAAAATTGCTATTCCAAAAACTCATACATGCGACCAAGCCTTGATAAAATAAAAACGTGTATGTGTAGGTGCAAGCACATGATATACCAAAGGTTTTTATCACACACACTCATGTATATAGAGCATCAAGAAAAATAACAGCATATCATACATGCATAATCATATATCCTACATACCAGGATCACATGCACATGCTATTCATGCTCTAACAAGCCATAAAAATATTTTTGGTCTTTTTCAAAATATATAATTTTTTTTTGATTTTTCAGTTTTAAGGCACAATAAAAATAAAGACACAAACAGGCTTGTAAAATATCCAATGATACGTGGAGTTGTATCCCGAGTGCAGATCATACTACCGTCCATTCGGAATCGGCTATGAAATTTATGTCCGGGTTTCCATCCTATATACCAAGGGATATATAACAAAAACAAGACACACACACACCCATATGCTGTGAAAACAAAATAAACGTGCAAAAAACATAAAACACACGCACACACACATGCAATGGGAAAATAAAAATGCATCTTTCAAGCAGAGTTACACCGAAGTGTACTATCAAAATGTCCATCAGGACACGCAGAAGAAGATGGAAATTCATCTTGCTTCCTCACCCAAACCTTTCTAGGAGCCTCTTCCACATGAGAGTTCCCAGACAACAAAGCAAGTTTCTCACTCAAGAATTGAGCTTGTTTGGTTAGTGCAGAAACTTGAGAAGCTAGATTTGAAGAGTCAAATCTAGGTGACACCTTCTTAGGCCTCTTCTTTTGCTTGTGAAGCATGAAGCACTTAGGCCTAATGTGTCCCGCCTTGCCACAGTGGTGGCACACAGGCACAAACCTCAGACGAGAGCGAGGTTTACCCACAGCACCTCTAGATCGAGGTTGGGTCACAGGACGAGGAATAAATGGAGGAATAACATGACTACACTCAACAGGTTTCTTGCCTAAGTCATGTTTAGCTGCTACATGCACAGCTTTGGAAGAAGAAGTCTTATCACAGTTAGGCTCAGAAATAATTCCTAACATACGGTCCACATTTTTATTCTCACTAGAAAATACAGACAATTGGGTTCTAGTATCTTCAAGTTCAGTTTCTAATATTTGGACCCTATTAATTAGACCTCTATTTCTCTCCTCCAGGTCATCTACCATCAAAAGGCTCTGCTCAAATTTGGCTTGAGCTTCATTCTTTTCTAGCTCAACAGCTTTCAGCCTTTTATTGACCTCTATATTAGTCTTCTTAATAGCTAAACTCTCATTAAAAAGTTCAACATAAGCTACCTGAAGACTTTCCTCATCTACAGACTCATCAAGAGAGACTTCTGAATCATCATCATTAACCACAATCTCTCTCTCACCAGTCACACTAGCAGTAAAGGCAATAAAATTTTTCTTCCCTTTAGGAGACTCATCAGAAGAATAACCACCTTCTGAATCACTAAGAGATGCTGCCATGGCTTTCTTGCCTTTAGCCCTAAGGTATGTAGGGCACTCTGGTCGAATATGCCCATAGCCTTCACACTCATGGCATTGGACATCATGGGATCTACTACCCATATCCTCTCTAGACTCTTTTCTGCTATGCCTATTTCTCTAGGCATAACCTCCCTATCTCTATTACTGCTATGGCCACTTTTCTTAAGTTTAAGAAATTTCTTAAACTTCTTTGCAAACAAGGCCAAATCATGATCCTTGATGGTATCATCATCACTAAACGAATCATGCACAACTTCCTTAGCGATTTTCATCGCAAACGTTTTTGGCTCTCTAAAACCAGGAAGCTTTTTCTCATAAACCTGCAGCTTTCCTACGAGTTCATCTAAATTAAGCTGATCGAGGTCATTGCTTTCCTCGATGGCGGTGATTTTGGGTAGGAACTTATCAGGTATGGATCTCAGGATTTTCCTAACTATCCTATTGGTAGGAATAGTCTCACCTAGGTTAAAACTTGAGTTAACGATATCGTTAATCTCAGCATAAAATTGATCAAAGGTCTCATCATCTTTCATTTTGGCGACCTCAAACCTAGTGGCTAAATCCTGGAGTCTATTATTTTTAACAGACAATGTGCCCTCATGCACAGTCTGCAGGATGTCCCAAGCATCCTTGGCTATCTCACACATTGAGATTCTCCTAAACTCAGCAGAACACACAGCACCATGTATGGCATTAACAGCCTTGCTGTTCCTATTGCTAGCATCAAATTCATCCTTGGTCCAGGTTCAATTTATCTTAGGGGAAGATACCCCATCAACAACAACAACGGGAGGTTTCCACCCGTATTCAACAGTCATCCAGACCCTCTCATCTAAGGACTTAAGGAACGCTCTCATGCGAACTTTCCAATGCAAATATTCTGTGCCATCAAAAAATGGCGGACAATTTAAGGGTTGACTACGCTCCATAGCTAATGGGTCAAGGATCGAGTTCAGGCTCTGATACCAATTGAGAATTCGGGGTTATCCTAAGTTCTGACCCTATGCGGAATTACAGACAATAAGCAGGATAAGTCCTGTTACTGCTACTATGGAATTGCAACAGGCAATTTAACAAATCAACCAACTAAAATAATAAGCTGCAAATGTAAAAACAATAACAATAATTAAAGCAGCAAATATAATCAATCACACAAAATTCAACACAATGATTTTGGTGACGAAGTGGAAAACTCTTCCGAGTAAAAAACCACTCCGGGTATAGGCTACCACCCGAATCCACTATATCGAGAAAAACTTACAGCGATGGTCAAGACCTATGGTGGCAACTCCACCGACTCAAGTACCTCAATACTGCAAGAACTTAAGGCAACTCCTCAAGCCCGCGACCCACGGTTTTCTTCAGAACCTCTGAAGTCTCTGAGTAGATTATATCACCAATGACGCCGGAACTCCGACTACCAAACTTCCTCCTAAAGAACTCTAAAGGATTAGGGAATTTGGGTTAAGTTGTGTTGTGAGGTTTAACAAAGAAACATTCACACCATCAATGAAGAAGACAAGGAGATAAGAAGTCTTCAATGGTGGAATCAAATAAGGTTGAAAGCTTTGAAGGATTTTGGCTCAAAGGAATTGTGTTTCAACCATTGGGGAAGGTGGCTCAATGTTTGTTTATATAGGTAGGGCAAAGGAAAATGGTTTCCTAGTCTTATTTTGGCTTAAAAACATGTCTAAGAAAACCTACTTACGCAGGGAAGTTCGAACGCACTTCAAACGCAACTCAAACGCAAAGTTTCTGCCTCGAAAACGTTCGAACTCAACACGAACGTGGTCGCGGACTGGTTTTCAGGTGCAACTTAAAACGCTTGTAACTTTCTCGTCTCTTGGCCAAATCATGAGTTCTTTATATGTACGCGATCGTCTTCGAGTCTACTTTCCAATGCAACTGACCTCATGTCAATTTGATCTCTAAATATTCTGGAATATTCAAAAGAATAAACATCGCTCGGACAACTCCATCAGATTTTGTCCAAATACTTGTCCAATTGCTCCGAGATCTTCAAGACTCATTACAACTCAATTGAACTTGTTTTGTCACGGAAACATGCCAATAAAAATGGAACTCACAATTCCATTGATGTATCTCAGCAATAACATCTTCATAGAGCTCTTCAAGTTGTCCGAAGATGAGTTTGGACTGTCAAGTGATAGGCCTATTACATTGCCGTGTGAGTCACTCTTCATGGATTACTTAGTCTCTCTAATCAAACACGGTGTATCTGAATGCTTTCCTCAATTCTATTACTATCAGGCACTGCGGATCTTCTGCTACTTTTCCTCATGAACATACAGGAACAGGACATCAATCATTGGTTTGCAGCTACTGAAAAAAAATAAATAAATAAAAAACTTTGTATCATTGAATAAATTCTAATACAACAAAGCAACTCAATAGCTTAGCAGAGCATAATTGTTTGCATTGCCATTTTTATAAAAGTAAGCACAAGTGTTAAATCTTTTGTCCCCAGTTAATTTTTCAAGTAAATTCTTGTTCTTGTTCTGGTCATGCTTGTGTTTGTAATTTATTTTTTTAGGTGGCTTGCTCAATAAGCCTTGAGGATTTTATTGAATTCTTAGTTGTTGACATTCATGATTGCACTAAAAATGAACTGTTGGCGAAATTGATGTTTCGTCATCTCCACATATATATACCAGTACAATGTTAGCATATTTATGTATCTGATAAATTCTGCTACATACCAGTACAGTGCTAGGATTTGTTAGTAATTAACTCTGCTACATATATATATATATATTTTGAAATCGTTGGAAACCCCACGCCCAAACCACCCCTTCCGAGCTTAAGCGGAGCAGGTAAAACCCCCGGCTGTCACAGGCTCTTACAAGAAACGCATTCCCTGGATTTGAACTCAGGACCTCAAGGTGAGATCCCGAGCCCTACACCACCAAGGCACGCCCCTTGGGACCTGCTACATATTTATGTGTCTGATAAATTCTTTCAACTGTTTAATTGGAATTTGTTGGAATTGAAAACTTTACTGCCATCATGAGTGAACACATTTTTCTTGCAACATTCTCACTGCCTCTTTATGCATTCCAGGATAAAAGAACAATAATTTTCAGTCTCCTGGAAAAAATTGTAACTGCATTTGAATTGCCACTATTTCTGGTTAAAAATCTCTACCATATCAGATTTTATTTATCAAGATGTCAAAAAGATATCTGCTAGTACTCAAAAGTAGATATAAGTTCATCATTTAAATTAATCCCTTCAGACCAAATAGAACTTCCAACTTCACATTGTCTTTATTCATAATATAATCTTAATGATAGCAAAACTCAATTTGGATAATCTTTTAAAAGGTGTATAGTCTGAGTTCCATTTTTATTGGCATGTGTCCATGACAAAACAAGTTCAATTGAGTTGTAATCTTTCATGAAGATCTTTGTGCAATTGGACTGGTTTTTGACTGATGTGCATCAGACATGCGTTCGTGGTGCGTTCGTTGCAAAGTTCGAAAGATTGGTGTTGGTGCTGCGTTCGCTATTGGGTTCGAACGTGTGAAGTTAGTGGCACGTTCTTTATTGGGTTCGATCGGAAGCATTTCAGAGAGCAAACGTTCGAGTCAAGTTCTTGGTGGGTTCGAACGAGATCATTCCAGAGTGTAACACCCCGAATTATTTTTACCCATATTTTATTTTATTATTTTTGGTGGATATAATTTTAAGGATTTGATTATTAAATTTGTGGAGTTGGAATTAAAAAAGTGGTTAAGGACAAGTGTAGGGTGGCAAACGAATTTTGCCATATTATTATATATTTATTATTTTACACTGTTAGCATTACGAAAAGGAAAGAAAGAAAATAAATGAAGGAAAGTAAAGAGATAAGATAAGAAGGAAAATAAGAAATAAAGAAAAAGAAGAAAGAAAAGATAAGAGACAGCAGACGCGTAAGAAGAGAAAGAAAGAAATAATAAAGAAACAAAAATAATAATAGAAAGAGATAGAATAGAGGAAAGAGAAAGAATAGAAAAGTGAGATATACTTGAGTCAGAGAGAGAGGGACGTGAGGCAGAGGAGAGAAAGAAAGAGAAAAAGAAGGAAAAGAGAGGAAATTGAGATTTAGTCCCGATCCGACTTATCCGTAGCTCAAATCCGACTGAGTCCTTAAGGAAAAGTGTAGATCTCGACGAGAGGATCATTTTGGTGGTGGTTTCATCTCGGGAAACTTCCAATTTTCAGAGAAATCTCGGTAAGAAACTTTTTTATGGTTTTTCTCGATTTCCCGTTAATCCGGAACTCTGATCGACGAACCGTCAGCGCCATTAGAACCGAAATGGGGAGAGGAATTCACGGCCACCAGAAAATCTGGTTTTTGGCCGGAGCGTGGCGCTCACGCGCCACTCTTGTGGAGGCGCGTGAGGCCCACGCGCGTACGGGAGAGGTGGCACGTGGAACCCACGCGCCAGGCAGAATCTTGCCGCCGACTTTCCGAGTATCCTCCGTGAATTTCAGACCATTCCGAGTAGTAACGGACCTCCGAATCGTAATTTTCGTGTATTATCGTAATTATCGGTTTAAGCATGTTATGTATCCCGAATGTTGGGAATGAATTTGGATGTAAGATGATGATATTGGATTGTTTAATGGATGATTCGAGTTATAGGCGGAACTCTGTCGAAGATTTTCGTTAATTTTACGAGAGCGACCGAATTACGTTTCTTTCATACTCTTTCATCTATTCTAGTTTAGATTATGTTCATTATAGTGAATTCTTTTATTTCTATAGGTGATCATGATTTTGTAAGCGGGGACGGTCCTGCTGCTTAGTTTCTTTTCCAGTAGTCAGCTCACCAGGTGCGTGGATAAACCTGTAACATTGATATTTTCAAAAGTATATAGTATGTATGTTTTCTTAAATGAATTTTAAGGTAATGCATTAAATGAGTTTGTTTTCAGAAAGTTTATATATTTTGTTATGAAGTATGGATCGAATATTGATTATGTTGAAATCATGTGTTTGTGATATATGAGAAACTTGCATGATTTGAGATATATGAGCATGTATTTTGGAAATGATTTTTATATTAGGATGCACCCCGTGTACTTATATGTGCCAGATTATTGCCATGAGATAAGGTCTCATGTTGCCAGTTATTGCCGTGAGATAAGGTCTCACGTTGCCAGTTTGCTCCGGATGCCAGTTTTGCCGTGGGGAAGCCCCATGTTGCCAGCTTTGCCGTATTTGTCATGAGGTTGTGCATATAGATGAATAAACAGATTTATCATTACAGAGTATTTTTAAGCAGTATGAGAAATGAGATTTATGATTTGAGCTTTATGAGAAATGAGATTTATGATTTGAGTTTTATGAGAAATGAGATTTACGATTTCAAGTAAATGTTTGAGATATTGATTTACAGCTTATGTATTTATTTATATTATGAAAGACTTGTTCGATCCACTTTGTTACTTGATTATCCACGGCACTGAGCTGTGATCCATTGCACTAAGCGTGAGCTTACCCCCCATTCCTTAACATTTCAGGTTTAGCAGATTAGTAGATCGTTCTTTTCATCTGCTGTTTCGTCATCATTCCTGCCAGTAGAGAAAAGGTTGTGCCAACAGTAGAGTGTCTTGTTATGTTTTGAGACTGTATTTCTAGACTGTATTTCTTGGAAGAATTTTGTTATGTGATTATAGGCATTGAGCCTTTAATTGATACTGAGGTTATTGTATTTCCTTTATGGATATTATGTTGAGTTGGATCATGGAGATCCTAGTTTTATGATGAGATTTTATTTTTCAGTTTAGATTTTTCCTTGTATTTGGAGGATTAGTCCATATTACAGGGGAAACTCTGTCAGTTTCTAGTCTCCGTCTCACCCCTACTCTACCTAAAGGGACGGGTGTGACACAGAGAGTATCCGTTCGTTGTGCGTTTGATTGGCGTTCGAACGAGTCTTCACAGAAAGGGCGCGTTCGTGTTGCGTTCTAGTAAGCGTTCGAACACGACTGCGATCTGAACGCGTTTTTGGCCTGCAAAACCCTAGCTATTCACCCTACCTATAAATATAACACTTAGCCGTCATTCCCCCTGAGTTGAAAGAGCTGAAACACTTTTCCCTTGAGCCAAATACTCTCAAAGCTTTCAACTCTCCTTGATTCCATAATTGAAGACTTCTTCATCTTATTATATTCTTCATTAATGGTGTGAATCCTTCTTTGATAAGCCTTCAACACAACATAACCCAAATTCCCTAATCTTTAAGAGTTCTTTAGGAGGAAGTTTGGTAGTCGGAGTTCCGGCGTTCGAAGTGATACAATCTACTCAGAGACTTCAGAGGTTCTGAAGAAAACCGTGGGTCGCGGACTTAAGGAGTTGCCTTGAGTTCTTGCAGTATTGAGATTCTTGAGTCGGTGAAGTTGTCACTATAGGTCTTGACCATCGCTGTAAGTTTATCTCTATATAGTGGATTGGGCTGGTAGCCGATATATCCGGAGTGGTTTTTTATTCGGAAGAGTTTTCCACTTCGTCACCAAAATTATTGTGTTGATTTTGTGTGATTGATTTACCTTTCCGCAATTTACATTTCGTATTAAATTAATATTGTGGACTTTATTGTTGTTGGATATTGTGGTTGATAGTTGATTTCCCATAGACACATTAATTAGGACTTGTCTTAATTAATTGTGATTATTTTCGCATAGGGTCAGAACTTTGGATAAATCTGAATTTTCACATAGAACTTCTTATGATGAATGAGTGTCGATAAGCAGTGAATTTACTTCATTATAATTACAGAAATTAACAACATCTGTTTTTAATCACATATCCGTATATAATTTCTGTGTTTACTCATTTTATCTTATTTAAATCAGATGCTCCAACTCAAGTACATGATTCATGGTGTTCTTGAAGATCTGCATTGAAGATATGTTCATTTTATACTGTTTATTATAATTTTTTAATCAGAGTTTCCAGAGAGCCTTGACGCAATGGTAAAAATTACTCTATTATGACCTGACGTCAAGGGTTTGAATCTTGGAAACAGTCTCTCTACTTTCAAGGGTAAGGCTGTATATTTTTTTGAACACGACGACTTAGTTATTGTAGTTGAAGTGATCTCTTGGACAGAACAGCTACTTTCACTTACAAAAACGGTGATAAATATCTAAAACCACAACAATAATAGATATAAACAAAAAGGAAACTCACTAGAAGTCAAGAAAGGATCTGCTGGAGATCACTTGCTGTTTTGTCCTCTCTAAGTCTTTAGAAAGTCAGAGAAACAGTTACTTTAACAATGACCAGGTTGATATCTTCATATTGAGAACATCAATTCACAGTGAATAAGTTAAACATAAAAGAATATATTTGACATTTGCAGCTTCCCAGTGTTGTGAAATCACGATCACTCTTGGAAGTGTTTGAGGAAAAACCGAATTCGTATTATTACTCAAGAATTATACAAGTTTTACACAAAGAAAACTCAAAAGAAAAACCTCACACTTCTCTCTAATCTCTCTACTCTCTCACTGGGATGAATCTAAGTTCACTGGAAGACTTGTTTTTATAGTATAAAAACGACTACTGTTCTTCCTGAATTGGTGGCATCAATTGCTCATTTTGTTGACAATTATCAAAGCCACAATCAAGTCACCTAAAGTAGGTTTGGCTTTGATGCGAAAGGAGGTGGTAGTTGGAGGGTAGTTGGATGCTTGCTGGACCTCACAATTCTCCCCCTCCAGCAGCATCTGAAGCAATCGTCATCTGACAGCTATCCCGGTTATGTCTCTGCACAACTCTAGCTTGTCTCGAGTAACCACCTTCGTTAACATATCGGCTGGATTCTCATCTGTATGGATCTTCACTAGTCTCAGCAGTTGTTGATCCATCACCTCGCGTATCCAGTGATAGCGAATATCAATGTGTTTCGTCCGGGAATGATACATTGAGTTCTTGCTCAAGTCCAGAGCACTCTGACTGTCACAATGTATCTTGTATTCTGTCTGCTTGATCCCTAACTCTTGGAGAAACCGCTTTAGCCACAACATTTCTTTTCCTGCCTCAGCTATGGCAATGTACTCAGCTTCTGTTGTGGATAATGCTATACACCTCTGCAATCTTGACTGCCATGACACAGCTCCCCCTGCAAAAGTGTAAATGAATCCTGATGTAGATTTCCTACCATCAAGATCTCCCGCCATATCTGAATCTGTATAGCCTTCCAAGATCGGATCAGCTCCCCCGTAACACAGACGAAACTTCGTTGTACCTTTGAGGTACCTGAGAATCCATTTGACTGCCTCCCAGTGTTGTTTTCCAGGATTAGAGAGAAAACGGCTCACTACACCCACTGCGTGTGCAATATCTGGCCTGGTACATACCATTGCATACATTAGGCTTCCAACAGCTGAAGAATATGGAATTGCTGACATTTCCTCTATCTCTTTCTTGGATGAGGGGCACGAACTCTTGCTCAGTTTGAAATGGTGTGCTAGCGGAACGCTGACTGGTTTGGCTTTCTGTATATCGAACCTCCTGATTACCCGCTCAATATACCTCTCCTGTGAAAGCCATAACTTCTTGTTCTGTCTGTCACGAACAATCTCCATTCCCAAAATCTGTTGAGCTGGTCCTAAGTCTTTCATGTCGAAAGCCTTGGAGAGTTCCTTCTTCAGCTGGCTGATCTTCGCTGCTTCTTGTCCAACAATCAACATGTCATCTACATACAGTAGAAGAGCAACGAAATTTCCATCTGGAAACCTCTGAATGTATACACACTGATCTGCTGCAGTTCTTTTGTAGCCTTGACCCACCATGAATGAGTCGAACTTCTTGTACCACTGCCTCGGTGCTTGTTTGAGCCCGTACAAGCTCTTTTTCAGCTTGCAAACAAGGTTTTCTTTACCTGAAACCTTGAATCCTTCTGGCTGCTCCATGTAGATTTCTTCATTCAGATCACCATGAAGAAATGCTTTTTGACATCCATCTGTTCAAGCTCCAAGTTTAATCTGGCTACCAATCCTAGGATAACTCGGATTGAAGCCATTTTTACCACCGGTGAAAAAATCTCATCAAAGTCAATTCCCTTTTTCTGTAGGAATCCTTTGACCACTAGCCGAGCTTTGTGTTTCACCACTTTTCCGCTGCCATCTTTCTTGAGCTTGAATACCCATTTGTTCTTCAGTGCCTTCATTCCATGTGGGAGCTTGACTATCTCATAAGTGTTGTTTTTCTCTGCAGAGATTCCATCTCATCCTGCATTGCGTGCAGCCATTTGTCTTTGTCCTTATGAGATACTGCTTCGTTGAAGGTTTCTGGCTCCCCCTCGTCAGTTAGCAGAATGTATTCTGATCCTGAGTATCTGGCTGATGGAATCCGGCCTCTCTCGGATCTTCGTACTGGAGGTTCTGGCTGTCTGTTGTCATCCGGATCTGTGGATGAACTCGAAGCCTCTGATGGAGCAGGTTGCAGCAGCTCCCCCGCTCGCTCAACCCTCCTTCCTCCTCTGGTTCTGCTTCTGGTATGTCTTGCACCCCATCATCATCTGTGGCCACTGGTGTTGGTTCTGGTGTTGGGGTTGTGTCTGGATTTGCATCGGCATTGTCGGCACTGGTTTTAGAAGGCATCTTGGGCTTTTCAATGTCTTCTATTGTCTGGTCTTCAAGAAACACTACATCCCTGCTTCTGATGACCTTCCTTTCCTTCGGGTCCCATAACCTGTATCCAAATTCTTCGTCTCCATAGCCTATGAAGATGCATGGAGTAGTCCTTGCATCGAGCTTCTGTCTGAGCTCCTTGGATACATGTGCAAATGCTAAACATCCGAATATTCTGAGATGAGAATATGAAGGATTCTTACCAGACCACACTTTCTCCGGAATCTCGAAGTTCAACGGTACAGATGGTGATCTGTTGATCAGGTAGCAGGCGGCACGAACAGCTTCTCCCCAGAATGGCTTTGGCAGCTTAGCCATACTGATCATGCTTCTGACTTTCTCCATAATGGTGCGGTTCATCCTTTCAGCGACACCATTGTGTTGTGGGGTGCGTGGAACAGTCCTCTCATGTCGAATGCCGTGACTTCCGCAGTAGGCATCGAACTCCCTGGAAGTGTATTCGCCTCCATTGTCTGTACGAAGGCACTTCAGTTTCTTCCCTGTTTCACGCTCGACCATGGCATGGAACAGTTTGAAATAATCCAGGACCTGATCCTTTGATTTCAGAAAATACACCCATACTTTCCGAGAAGCATCGTCAATAAAAGTCAGAAAATATTTGTACCGCCTAGTGAGTTTACCTCCAAGGGACCACATACATCAGAGTACACCAGACTGAGTAACTCTGATTTCTTTGTAGATGAGAAATTAAAAGAGACTCTGTGTTGTTTACCGAATAGACAGTGGTTGCAAGGATCCAAATTAGCATTTTTGGAGACGGTGATTAGATCCTTCTTTGTCAAGGTAGACAACCCTCTTTCACTCATGTGACCGAGTCTCTGGTGCCACAGATTCTGAGAAGCCTCCCGTTCAGCTACATTTAGGCTTTCTGCACAAATCTTCACATGAGTCTTGTACAAGGTTCCACAGATGTGTCCTCGGGCGATGACCATGGCACCTTTTATCATCCTCCAAGTGCCGTTGCTGAAGTGGTTAGCATAGCCCTGTTTGTCAAGGGCTACTCCCGAGAGTAAGTTGAGCCGAAGTTCTGGAACATGTCTGACCTCTTTCAGGGTTACTGTATACCCTGCATTTGTCCGCAACTGTACTTCACCAATTCCCGCTATCTGAGAAGAACTGGTATTCCCCATCTTCACTGCTCCAAAGTCTCCTGCTTTGTATGTTGTGAAGAAATCCCTGTGAGGAGTGACATGGTAGGATGCTGCAGTATCTACCACCCACTCGACATCCTGAGTTGCGGTGTGAAGGCATGCTTCTTCCTGGCCGGAGCATATAGCTACATCTACTGTGGTAACTACTAGTGTCTCCGCATCATTCTTCTTCGGCTGGTTATTGCCTTGTCCCTGCTCCCGTTGCAGTTTCCGGCAATTTTTCTTCAAGTGGCCTTCAATGCCACAGTGGAAGCACTTGTATGTCTTTTTCCCGTCCTTGGACCTGCCCCTGCTTTTGCTTCTGCCTCTTCTCCCACCTTGATGTTTCTCCTGTTGTCTTCCTCGTTGCTCCGAGACAAGGGCTTCTGTCTGATCTGAGCCCACGTCTTTTCTTCTGGCTTCTTCATTTGACAAGGCATCCTTTACCATAGGCATGGTAAGTTTGCCTCCTGGAGCTGAGTTGCTGAGAGTAACCACCAGAGTCTCCCAGCTATCAGGAAGAGAACTGAGTAGCAAGAGGGCTTGAACTTCGTCTGCCAGTTGCATGTCTACTGCAGACAACTGATTCACCAGGCTTTGGAACTCGTTGGTGTGTTCTGCAACGGAAGTTCCACTCCGTAGCTTCAGGTTCACCAAACGCCTCATGATTAAGGCCTTATTCCGAGCTGTTTTGGCCTGGAACATGTCTTCCAATTTCCTCCACATTTCATAAGCATTTGTGTCCTGTGCTACGTGGTGGAAGACACTGTGACCGATCCACTGCCTAATCTGACCCAAGGTTCTGTTGTTGAGTTTATTCCAGTCACACTCATTACAGACTCTGGTTTCACTCCCTTCAACTCGATGACATCAAACAGATCTTTACAATGTAAAAAATCTATCATCCTAGGTCTCCAGAGGGAGTAATTAGTGGCAGCCAGTTTAATCATTGCACCAGAATGAAAATCCTCCATCTCCATTTTAAGTTTTAAAGTTTAAAATGAGAATACACTAAAATCGGGTCTGAATTTCACAAATCGGAGGTCACCGTTGCGTCCGGAACGGTCGAAAATGGTGGAATAGACACTTCTTGGGTCTAAATCCGACACAGGGGCTGATTTGTAAATTCCTAAAAGTTCTGGGGCAAAACTGTAAATTTCAAAACTTCAGGGGGCAAAATGAAATTTACCAGGCTGCTGACGTGGCATGCTGACGTGGCAAGGTGGGACCGGTTTGCTGACGTGGCGGACACGTGGCGCTGACGTGGCGAATGACGTGGCGCTGACGTGGCGGATGACGTGTCTGCTGACTGGGCGCTGGAGCGCTGACTGTGCGCTGACGGGCGTGACGTGGCGATGACGTGGCGCTGACGCGGATCGTCTTCAACCTTCAGCAGGCAGCGGCGTGAGGGCGCGTGGGCAAGGGCTCTCTGGAAGGCGCGTGCGGCGCGTGTGGCTGGCCTGCTGGGACGTCGTTCGGTCGCCGGAAAATACCACCGTGCTCGTCTCGACGTGAACTAGCTGATGGTACCCTCAAAATGAATTTTTGACAACCTTTCCGGAACTCGAATTTTCCGAACCAAACTCCGTTCTTCGGTTTTTCGATCCCAATGAAGAACCAAAGCTCTGATACCACTTGTTGTGAAATCACGATCACTCTTGGAAGTGTTTGAGGAAAAACCGAATTCGTATTATTACTATCAAGAATTAATACAAGTTTTACACAAAGAAAACTCAAAAGAAAAACCTCACACTTCTCTCTAATCTCTCTACTCTCACTGGGATGAATCTAAGTTCACTGGAAGACTTGTTTTTATAGTATAAAAACGACTACTGTTCATTCCTGAATTGGTGGCATCAATTGCTCATTTTGTTGACAATTATCAAAGCCACAAATCAAGTCACCTAAAGTAGGTTTGGCTTGATGCAGAAAATGAGGTGGTAGTTGGAGGTGGTAGTTGGATGCTTGCTGTACCTCACACCCAGTTCCCAGTCTATCCACGTGCTTACTGTAGAACTCTCATTACTTGAAGTTTCCTGCATAATTTCTCGAGGAGATTCATCTGTTTTTAACGACAAAAGATCCAATTTTATGTGGTTTTTGCCTTGAATCATTGCAAAGTTTTCTGCTGAGGCATGGAGAAATATGCAGGGGGAGTATAGGAGCATTATCTCATATTACAGAATACATTTAAAAGCTGAAACTTAGTCCAATTTGTTGTGTTTTTGCTGAATAATTGATATTTTCAGAACAAATCTTGTATCAAACTTGTCAAAGATTACTGGCACCAGAAGAGAACATTTTTTTTTTAATTGAATCTTAGGGAATGACAAAGTTAGTATATTGAAGAATTTCATATAACCGATACAGGTAAAATTCAGCCATTCAATTAGGAATGAAACTAATATGGAACTGAAGTTTTCATTTAATATTTACAGAAGTGCAGTAAGTATACTACATCAAAATTCAAACACTGATTTACTTCAGTAGCTACAAATAAGTTGTTGTTGGTTTTGCTCTGAAGCAACAGACGAAGAAGCTGAGAAATGGCACATTGACAGGGAAGTTAGCAAAGCGCACTCTATTTCCTCAGGCATGCATCTTTGAACCAATGACATGACATAATTCAAGAAAACACTATCACATGGCAGAGTGATCGGGCCATCGGATCGAAGTCCGAATTCCTCTTCAGACATTCTAAATAGCTCTACGAAGACATTTCTTCTGAGATATTCCAGTGGAACCGTGAATCTCATGTTATCGGTTGAGTAGACAACAAAATGGCCTTTATTAGCAACAGATGAGTTATGTGCAGCAGCACTTCTTGGAAAGGAAATTCTCCTCCGCTTCATTGCAGCCATTTTCTGCCACTTCTTGGCTAATCGAATGAGCTTTTTTGAGTTGATCATGGTTGTAGGATGAATATTTTTCAACAGTGAGGAAAAAGAAGTTGTAGATAATGAGATTTCTTGGTAATTAAGAAGACTCTGTGTTGCGATGCAGAAGCAATGGGAGTCTGTTCATATATATACATTGATGAGGAAAGACAACATCATATGCCTGTGTTTCTTTGTGTTGGGTTGATGGGATCTATGGCCATGTGATCATCGAAGGAACGAGATCGTTGGACTTGTGACTGTGTTTATTTTTCTGATAGAATCAGATATTAAAGATAGGCCATTGTCACTTGTTAGTTAGCTGAGCAATTGTCTTCTTCTGACAGGCTTGAGCTTGGATAATCAAGGTTGTTAAAAGTCTGAATCAGTTCTTGTTTTCTTCAAAGAATCTTTTGAGTTTTATAATACAAATAATTTGGTCTCATTATCACTTAGTTAATAGTTAACTAAGTCCAGTTTATAAGCCACAAAATTCCAACCAGATTGCATGAATCATAACTGCCTTTTTTTTTTTTATGAGACCAAATTAAACCAATCTCTCTGGATCAAACTTTGTTAACAAGAAAGATAAAAAAGAGAAAACAATAAAAGTCCAGTGGGGGAGGCGGGATTTTTTTGCCTTCATGTAATAACAGTAGGTTAAATATTTTATTATTTTTTTTAAAAGCAAATAAGAAATTTATGGGATCTGCATTGGGTTTCAACAAGGAGGTAGTATATCATATTTCGAGTGTATATGTCATCTCTCTCACAATAGCTGGGTCCCACACAGTTATGAGACACAGTTATTATGAGAAAGATAACATATACACCCGAAACATAATATAATTTTTCTTTGAGGGCAGCCCGTGTCGTTACTTAAAAAAACAACAAAAACTATGAGATCACAATCTTGCCTATGTCCACCAAGAAAAGAAAGGAATATTTATGCATTTAGTCTTGAAGAAAGGGTTACATGCATTGGATGACAACCACCGAAAATTATATTATGTGCCAATTGTGGGGCCCGTCTGCTGTGAGAGAGATGACATATGTGCCCGGCACATGATATACCACCTCGACAACCATTCATAAATCTTACAAAAACAAATGAATCTTATACCTGAGATGGAACATATGATTAAAAAGAATAATTAAAATATGAAAAGGCATAACTATTAAATGGATATATGATTCAAAACAGATTATCCAATGTGATTACTTCGGATGTTTCTGTAATGAGAGTTAAAGGATCCTAGACTCCACTTAAAAAGTTTTCTCCATGCCTCAAATGTAAACTTTACTTTGATTCAGAAAAAAAAATCATTTGTTAGTTCCATTTTTATTGACATTGTCGGTGTCAAAACAAGTTCAATTGAGTTGTAATCTTTCATGAAGATCTTGGTGCAATTGGACTGATATTTGGCTGCTGTGCATCAGACATGTGTCCGTGGTGCGTTCGTTGCAGCGTTCGAACGTGTGGCGTTAGTGGCACGTTCTTTATTGGGTTCGAACGAGAGCATTCTAGAGGGCAAACGTTCGAGTCACGTTCTTGTTGGATTCGAACTAGATCATTCTAGAAAGCACCCGTTCGTTGTGCGTTCGAGTGGCGTTCGAACGAGTCTTTCTAGTAGGCCCGCGTTCGTGGTGCGTTCGAGTAACCGTTCGAACGCGACTGCGATCTGAACGCGTTTTTGAGCCTTTTCACTTTGCAAAACCCTAGCTTTTTACCCTACCTATAAATATAACCCTTAGCTGCCATGCCCTGTAATTGAAACACAAGTCCTTTGACCCAAAACACTTCAAAGCTTTCAACTCTCTTTGAATCCACCGTTGGAGACTTCTTATCTTCTTGTCTTCTTCATTAATGGTGTGATTCCATCTTTGTTAAACCTTCAACACAACTTAACCCAAATTCCCTAATCCTTTAGAGTTATTTAGGAGGAAGTTTAGTAGTCGGAGTTCCGACGTTCAGAGGTGATACAATCTACTAAGAGACTTCAGAGGTTCTGAAGAAAACCGTGGGTTGCGGGCTTAAGGAGTTGCCTTGAGTTCTTGCAGTATTGAGGTACTTGAGTCGGTTGAGTTGCCATCATAGGTCTTGACCATCGCTATAAGTTTTTCTCGACATAGTGGATTCGGGTGGTAGCCTATACCCGTAGTGGTTTTTTACTCTTACGATTTTTCCACTTCGTCACCAAAATTACTTGTGTTGATTTTGTGCGTTTGATTTATATTTGCTGCTTTAATTTATCGTTATTGTTTTTATATTTGCAGCATATTTTAATTGTTGGTTATTGTGGTTGCTTGGTTAGATTTCCATAGAACCAATATTTAGGACTTGTCTTAAAATATTGTGATATATTCCGCATAGGGTCAGAACCTAGGCTAATCGCGAATTTTCATCATTAAATGGGGACTTTTGTAGTAAGAAAAAAATAGGATTCTCCTCAAGCAATTATGCAGAAAAGGTTTAGTAATGACATTCTTACATCACAAGAGGAGTGACTTGGTGGTATAGGGTTTAGGGTCTGACCTTCAGGTATTGAGTTCAAATCCAGGGAGTGCGTTTCTTGTAAGAATCTGAGACAGCAAGGTAAGACTTGGTGGTATAGGGTTCAAGGTCTGACCTTCAGGTCTTGCGTTCAAATCCAGGGAGTGCGTTTGATGTAAGAATCTGGGACAGTCGGGTTTTACCTGCTACGCTTAAACCCGTAAGGGGTGGTTTGACGGTGTGTTTCCAACGATTTTAAGCCCAAAAAAAAAAAAAATTGACATTCTTACAGTTAATATGCCAATAGACTACGAACTTGTCTGTGCTAGTTACTTGACAAAGATATTTTGATTACACTAGAGATGTTGACCTTCAGTGGTTTTCAAGCAATGCATGGGAATGTATGTAGCTAATTTTATAATTTTTGTTTGTAGTCGTATTGAAGGGATTTGTTCTTGTTAATGTACACTGCCACTAGGTAGTTTCTTGGTAAATAACTAAATTACTTGAAGATGCTAAGTGTTTGGAAATGCCAGAAAAAAAAAGGATTCTGATGGCAAATATTACACGACAAATTCACTTAATTATTGGGGTTAAAGTAATATCTTGGAAAATACCCCGGCTGATTGTATATTTGGAGTAATATTTTTGATGTAACGGAGACATATATGACGTGTTATTATTAATAAATTAGTAACATGCGTGACAATGAATTATTGGATTGTTGCACGGATGATATGATACATCCGTTGTATGATAGATTTTCTCGTGTATCTGACAAGTTCTTTCAACTGTTTCATAAGATGTAATTGTATAATAGGAGTTTGTGGATTGAAAAACTTCATTGCTAGCATTAGTGAACATAAGTTTCTTGAAACAGTTTCGAAAGGCTGCCAATGAAAAACTTCCAATTTCACATTATCTTGCTACATGATATCTTCTTAATGATAGAAAGAATCAATTTGATCCAGAGAGGTTAGTTAGGTCTCACAAAAAGACAGAGTTATAATTCATGCAATCTTTTGGAAGGATCATCTTTGAACATGACGAAAACGGCTGCCAGACTCTAGTTATTTATTAACTGAGTGATAATGAGACATGACAACTTTGGATTATAAGATTCAAAAGATTCTTTGTAGAAAATTAACAAGAACTGATTCAGACTCTTTAACAAAAACAGAAATAACTAACAAGTGACTGGCCTATCCTGAAAATTTTGTTCTTGTCAGAAACTAAACATAGTGACGAGTCCAACAATCTCCTTGCTTCGATTATCACAAGGCCATAGATCCCATCAACCCAATGATGCTGTCTCTCTTCATGATCATCAATATATATATATTCAAACTCCTATTGCTTCTGCACAGCACAAATCCTCTTACTGACAAATATCTCATCTCAATACCTTATAGGTTAGGTTTTTTAAGAAATCCTCGTTATTCCATCATGATCAACTCAAAAAGACTCATTCGATTAGCAAAGAAGTGGCAGAAAATAGCTGCAATGAAGCGGCTGAGAATTTCCTTCCCAAGAAGTGCAGCTGCCCAGAACTCATCAGTTGTCAATAAAGGTCATTTTGTTGTTTACACTGCTGATAAAATAAGGTTCACAGTTCCTTTAGAATATCTCAGCAGAAATGTGTTCATAGAGCTACTAAGAATGTCTGAAGAGGAGTTCGGACTTCCAAGCAATGGACCTATCACACTGCCTTGTGATAGTACTTTCTTGAATTATATCATGTCATTGATCAAAGGATGCATGCCTGAAGATTTAGAGAAAGCTTTGCTAAATTCTCTGTCAACGTGCCATTTCTCAGCTTCATCTTCCATTGCTCCAAGACAGAGTCATCAACAAACATTTATTTATAGCTACTGAATAAATCAATTGTAGCTTGGTGTTACAGTTTTGATGTATTATATATACTTTCTTCAATTCTGCAAATATGAAATGAAAAACTTTTGTTCAATAATTTCTTCCCCTGAATGATCAGCATAATTTTACTTGATCAAAAGTAGAAATTAATCTCTATATATAATAATTTAGTCAGTCACTGAGATTTACTGACAGAAGTCATTCTTGAACACTTGTAATGTGGTACAAGATTTCTTCTGAAAATTACAATTTAGTCAGCCCAATATTAACAGATTGACAAAGCATAATCTGATATAAGAGCTTCAGCTTTTGAATGTTTCTGTAATGAGTGGTAAAGTATCCTCCCCTTAAAGATTTCTCCATGCCTCAACTATAAACTTTACTGTGATTCAGGTCAAAAACTACTTTAAATGGGGACTTTTGTAGCAAGTAAACAGAGGATTCTCCTCAAGAATTTTACAGTAAATATGTGAATAGACTGGAAAGCTACAGCCGAAGTACATACATTCTTTTTGTTGAATGTTACTTTTTTTCTCCTTTGCTCATTAAGCTGTACTTGGTTAATTATCATGTCCATTCGATTTGTGTTGTTTAAATAATTGCATTATACCATATCTTTTGGAAGAGCACTAAATCTTTGAACATGCCTGAGACGGCTACTATACCAAGTGACAATGAGACGAACTTACATTATAAAATTGAAAAGATTCTTTATATGTGTAGAAAACTAGAACTGAATCAGTGTTTTAACAACCTTGCTATTTTTTTTTATTTTTTTTTTTGGAATCTGTAAACCCCGCCGCCAAATCATCCCCGGCTGTCCCAGACTCTTACAAGAAACACACTTCCTGGATTCGAACCCAGAACTTCAAAGCTAGATTCTGAACCTTACACCACCAAGTCACACCCTTAGGGAAACAATCTCTATTTCCCAAAAGGGGGGGGGGTGAATTGAGTTATTGCTATAAATGCGGAATTATAAAATCTTTGCCGATTTTAAGCTCTTATTATCAAATAGGCTCTTAGGTTAATTTTCTCTATTGTAAATAATAACTTATATGCAAGTTTTATATCCAATAATATAAATGTAAATAAACTTGCAAATAAGTAAAAGTTAAGGGAAAGAGAAATACGACACCGCGATTTATAGTGGTTCGGCCAAACGTGCATACGTCCACTCCCTCAAGCCTCGCTTGAAGATTTTCACTCAAATCGAGTTTCCGTGGTTCACCCACAACCAAGAGTTTTCCGCAAAGGTGCACTCCGAACATTTTACACTTTTGAGTTTTGTTCGTAGGCGCACTCACAACCTTTACAACTACCCAAACTAATGGGATTTCGCAACCACAAGTGTTTTGATAAATAAATTGTAAAACACACTTGGGCACTTACAAATGTTAAGAAGATTGTGTAAGTTGCAAACCCAAGTGTTCTAAGCTCACTAAATGATATGAAGATGTGTATGAGCTTGTATGAGTGTTTAAGTATAAGAAGATTTAAGACACTCTTATATTTGCCTTGGTAGAATATGTATGAAGGTTTTCTAAGTCTCTAACCAAGCACAAATGAGTTGGGGTTCTATTTATAATAAAATGCAAAGCATTCCCCAACTTACAGCTAGACCGGTATGGACACCGGTATGCCGGTCTGGGTTTCCAACAGATACTAACGGCTATATGATCGTTGGGCAAGTATACGTTAGACCGGTATGGAAACCGGTATGAGGACCAGTATGGTCTGTGCCGGTTCCAGTATGATTGCACAATGAAAAGCTAGACCGGAAAGGTCACCGGTATGAAGAAACGCACTTCCTGGATTCGAACCAAGAACTTCAAAATCAGATCTTGAACCCTACACCACCAAGTCACACCCTTAGGGAAAACAACAACCTTGCTAATGGTAAACTAACTCTGGCAGTTTATTTTATTATCTTGGTTAACCAAAACAAACTTGATGTTAACTTACTATGATTTAAAATTTAAATATTTGAGTATTGATTAGGCCAATACAGTCCCTGAAAAAGCTGGCAGAACAAGACAATTGCTCAACTAACTAACAAATGACAATGGCCTACCTTTAATATTTGATTCTTATCAGAAAATAAACAAAATCACAAGTCTAAGGATCTCTTTGCTTCGATGATCACATGGCCGTAAATCCCATCAACCCAACACAAACTACCCAGTGACATGATAAATGGAAGTGGCTGTGATCATCAACCCAACACACAGAAACAAGAGCATATGATGCTGTCTCTCCTTATGATATTCAGTACATATATGTCCAAACTCCTATTGCTTCTGCACATCACAAATCCTATTACTGAAAAGTCTCATCTCTAGCTGTTATAGTTTAAGCTTTTTTCAAAAATCTTCATTCTTCAATCATGATCAACTCAAAAAGACTCATTCGATTGGCCAGGAAGTGGCAGAAAATGGCTGCAATGAAGCAGCAGAGAATTTCCTTCCCAAGAAGTGCTGCTGCACAGAACTTATCAGTTGCCAATAAAGGTCATTTTGTTGTCTACACGAATGATAACACGAGATTCACAGTTCCACTGGGATATCTCAGCAGAAATGTCTTCATAGAGCTACTAAGAATGTCCGAAGAAGAATTCGGACTTCCATCCAATGGACCTATAACTTTGCCTTGTGATAGTACTTTCTTGAATTATGTCATGTCATTGGATAAAGGATACATGCCTCAGGATCTAGAGAAAGCTTTGCTAACTTCTCTGTCGACATGTCAGTTCTCAGCTTCATCTTCTCTTGCTCTAGGGCAAAATCATCGACATACACTTGTTTATAGCTATTAGACTTGCTGTATACATTTTACAATCTTAATGTATTATACTTGCTTCTGTTCTGTAAATATTAAATGAAGACTTTTTTTTCCATATATTTTTTCCCCAGATGAATGGCTTAATTTTTCTTGCATCAAATCAATCATACAACTTCACGTGTGTATTAAAGATTCAATAATAGAAATCATCCTCACACCCTTGTGTAATGTTTGCTACAAGGTTTATTCTGAAAATTACTATTTTTTTTTCGAAAAATAACAAGAAAATATGAGTAAGCATTTGAATATTCCTGTATAATAATAGGTAAAGGCTCCATCTGTAAGTTTTGAAATAGTTGTAAAAAAACTGTGTAGAAAAGTTTTAAGTAATTACAAATTGTACAATAAATAAGTGGATAGACATTGAAGTTGTGTTAGAGTTGATTGACATGAGACAGGCTTCAGTTAGTTATTGGACAAATAAACTAATGCATGAATTCTTGGAACCATTTTGATTAAACTAAAATTATACAGCTTTCAGTTTGTTTTCAAGCAAGCCATAGAAATATACACAAACCGTACTCTTGTTCCTTGTAGTTTTAATCGAGGGATCTGTTCTTGTTAAAGTACACAGCTAGTTCCATTTATCATGTCACTAAGTAGTTTTCTTGTTACTTTATCGTTTTCTCCAAATGTATCAGCACATGATTTTGTTTTGGATAAACCAGTTCCTTTGGAATTATGCATGAAAGTTTAACTAATCAGAGCCCCTAAGCCTAAGGGGTGTGGTTTGATGGCAAAAGGCTTAAGACTTGGTTGTCAGGGCATGAGTTCAAGTCCATGGGTACGTACATTTCTTGTAAGAACCTGAGGCAGTCGGAGGTTTTACCTGCTCCGCTTAAGCCCGAGTCGGGTGGTTTGGCGACGAGTTTTATGCATCAGAGGTTTTTGCTTTCCACTATGCAAAAGTGATTTCACACTTTACACCATAAGTTTTATGTGGCTCGCTCACAAACCAAGAGTTTTATTCCTATGTTTACTCCAAACCTTTACACAACGCGAAGAGTTTTGTCCCTAGGTTCACTCTTAAATCTTTACACACATCCACCCTTTTGAGTGTCATCACTCAATAAGGGATTTAACAACCACAAATGTTTAAGATAAAAAGATTTACAACTCAACTTGGGTACTCAGAATAGATAAAGAAGATTAAAGGTGTGAGTTGCTAACTCAAGTAATTCCAAGCTCACTAAAATGTGTATGAAGATGTAGTGTGTGAGATTTGATGATCAAGAGAGTGTATGATAATAAAGGTTAAATAAAACTCTCTGTTTTTGCTTGGTATAAAATGTATGAAGGTGTTATAACTATGTAAAAACGAAATGGGCATTCGGTTTATAGTGAAAGTGAAAATTGCCCCAGCTCTCTGTCCTGAGACTGATATGCTGGTCTACAGTAGCCGGTATGCCGGTCCTGCAAATTCAAACGGCTATATCCAATATGATCGTTGAGCATAAAACGCGTGACCTACCAGATTATTGACCGGTATGGAGACCAGTATGTACTGGACTAGTTCCAGTAGTTGTTCAAACTTCAGACTGACCGGTATGGAGTTGTTCGGTTCCAGAGAGCATGAAAAATTGCCCAAAGTAGAGCAGGGACACCGATATGCCGGTATGGAGTAGTTTGGTTCCAGAGAGCATGAAAAATTGCCCAAAGTAGAGCAGAGACACCGATATGCCGGTATGGAGACCGGTGTGCCAGTCACAATACAAAAATACATGTTTTGAAGATTAAAACAATATGCACATGACTTAAATGCATTTTATGAATGTGTATGAGTCTTATGAGTTTAGAATTCTTGAATTATAAACTCACTTATATTGAGAGCCCTAAAATATAAGACTTCACTTGATTTCTTCATTAAGCGCTGAGTCTTCATATCCAATTTCTTCGACATCTTTTTATAAAGTTCGCGAATACTTGTCGAAGTCCTAGCGTTGCATCATCAAAATCCTTCATCGAGTGCAATGGCGCTTACAAATTTATCAATACAATAGGAATCTGCTTCGAAAGTCAAACATTCTCTTTAAAGTTGAACTCATTTTCAGAAGCTTATGTTAGTTACTTAACAAAATCATTTTGATTAAACTTGAGTTATTGACCTTTCAGGTCGTTAGTTAATGCTCTGATTTGTATTTCTTATTGTTCTTGTAGTTGTACTCGAGGGGTTTGTTATTGTTAAAGTACATTGCCACTTCCATTTACCTTGTGAATTTTCTTGTTACATTTTTTGTTTCTTTGCCCATTATGTTGTACTT
The DNA here is from genome assembly GCA_019454045.1 of Zanthoxylum bungeanum. Classification (NCBI taxonomy): domain Eukaryota; kingdom Viridiplantae; phylum Streptophyta; class Magnoliopsida; order Sapindales; family Rutaceae; genus Zanthoxylum; species Zanthoxylum bungeanum. The sequence continues at coordinate 377,746 of SKCR01032778.1, read as the reverse complement.
GGTGACTCAAATGAAGATATTAAGACTTTGGAATTTCCATTAGATGAATTACATAAGACAAATATTACATAATAAAATTACTTAGTTCTTGGAAAATTCTCCAACTGATGAAATTTCTCCAGGCCCTCATTGCTCTATATATATGTATATATAAAGAACCCTCTATCCCATTGCAATCTAAAACAATTAATATATCCTGCATTTCTCCCTGTGAAATTTCAATTCACCATGATCAGTTCCAAGAAACTCTCAAGAATGGCGAGCAAGTGGGAAACTTTTGCTTCCATCAAAACAAAGAATGTTTCACAACCTCGAAATGTAGCAAGTGACAGTGCTAGTACATCATTGCTTGCTCAAAAAGGCCATTTTGTTGTCTATACTGCTGATCAAAAGCGATTCTTGTTTCCCTTGGAGTACCTTAATAAAAATATTTTCAGAGAACTATTGAAGTTGTCTGAGGAGGAGTTTGGGTTGGAGCGCGATGGGCCTATTACATTGACATGCGATGCATCCTTGATGGAGTACATAGTCATGATGATTGAAAGTGGTGCTGCTAAAGCTCAAGAAAAAGCTTTGCTGATCTCTGTTGTTTCTACTTGCTGCTCATCACTACCCATTTCCCATGGAGAGCAAACAAGCCAGCAAGTACTTGTCTGTGGTCACTAAATAAATTCCTTTGTAAGTGACAAATAGATATATAAGAGATAGGTAGTGTAGGGCTTAGTATCTCACCTTCAGGTCCTGGGTTCGAATCCAGGAAGTGCGTTTCTCGTAAGAGTCTGGGACAGTCAGGGGTTTTACTTACTCCTCTTAGGCTCGGAAAATATGGTTTGGCGGCCGAGTTTCCAATGATTTCAAGAAAAAAAATGTATCAGATATAGAAACTACGTTTCATTGTACTCCATGATCAGCTGTACTTGTGAAGTTTGATTTGACTGCAATTTCAAAACAGGCTGTTATTTAGCATTACTCTACTGCTTTTAGATTATGGGGTCTGGTTCATATTGTCTACCAATCTTTCCTAAATCTTTGGTTAAATTTTTTTTTTTTTTTTTTTGTAATTCCTGTCATAATGATTCTGAAAATACCGGTTCTCCGTTAAATAGCTAGGGTTTCCGTAACAAACCTTAAGCTAATTGTTGTCCGATTAGTGTCATTAAACAAGAAATTAACATGCAAACAAAAAAATCAAACCAGAAAATTGGATCTAACATGCATAAACTCTAGAAAACCTTAAAACTTGAAAATAAGAAAAACCTTGATACAAAGTTGAAAAACAGTACTAGTCCGGATCGAGATTAATCTCTGTCCTTAAGAACTTATCAGCCCCGTCTCGATGCTCTACGGATTTGCGGCTAACGTTCTCCCAGGATAACCCGGATTCCTCTTGTTCAAGGGGCACATCTTAACAAGATCTTGAACTTGGAATATGATGGAATACTCTCTGACTCAAGAAAGCAATTCAGACTCTCACTTGTAGGATGAAATTCGGATTTCATTTGTATATCTTTAAAGGAACATAATGACTTCCTTTTATAAGCATGGAAAGGCGCCTCAAGGGCACCCTTTGGGTTAGAGTGCAACCCTCCAAAGGGTTGCACCCCTCCTATGCATCCCTTGAGCATAGGACCATGTAACACACAAATGGAGGACATGTCCCTAAGAGGTACCATCCAAAGGACATGTCACTCCTCCATCCAACACAAAATATTTGAATATTTGAAGAATTTACAACACCAATCTCGTGCTGATGAATAACCAATCGACAATGAATAGGGAAGTATTAGTCCACATGTTTTCCGCATCTACTTTAGCTGCCAGCAGAAACTTACTGGTATAAAGTTTAGGTACCGTATGGAGAGTTTATGAGCTTAAAGGCTAGTGTTTAAATACTATACCAAATACATAATTAATGGTAACTTATAAGATAACTTATTCTCTCACAAAATTATAAAAGATTATTTTTCTACGTACTCTAGCTTTTGTTTCATATAATATAAGATAACTTATACGCTAAGTGCAATACTCTCTACCAAACTCAGTCATAAATGAGAAGCACTTTGTAAATACTGATTTATTGAGAAACTGAAACCTCATCTAAGTAGGCTTAGGTTGAGCCACAGAAATCCTCGTCAGGCATATCACAAGCATCTTGGGTCAAATGTTTTTGATAACCTTTTTTCATATTCAAAAATGATCAAGTGCAAGGAATTTCATATTCTTATAACTGGACCAATAAATCTATATTCATGTGATTGATACTATTTGTTTTGAATTTAAGGCCATCTCCAATTTTAGACCCACTTGACAGGAAAAAAAAATTGGTGCCCTGCTTTGGTCCACCACCATGTGCTGAGTTTCAAACAAAACCAACCATGCCAAAGCAATTGGATGGCTATTTCTCTCTGGTTTCACTTGATTGTGTTTTCTTGGCAGAGGTGTTCTTGGGAAAGTCGACACATGTGGTCAGCTGGAGGTCCCACATTTGACCCAAAATTAAGATTCAGAATAGGATCCCATTAGGGTAATATAAAATTTAAGACGACGCTAGACCGCTCCTGTTCTTGGATGCCGGCCGAAGATAAGCAACGTTAAAGGAAATGTCTCTTGTCTGGTGATCTGATCAACTTTCAATCTAATGTCAGACTATCATTGCTTTCAAAATAAATTTTCCAAACTGGTGGAAAAAAGCTTTAGCCCATTTTTCTTGGGGTTCTGAGCAGAATCTGATTACTGCTTGGTATATGATTCATAGTCCTATCTTAATGGACATAGGCAAAATTCCGAGATAATTGTCTCACAAAATGACATAAACAGTTATCAGTTTTGCAACCTGATTGCATTTCTGCTTCTCACAAACGCATTATACCAAATCTTTTGGAACAACATTAAATCTTTGCACATGCCTGAGACGGCTACAAAGTGATAATGAGACGAACTTATATTAGAAAATTGAAAAGATTCTTTGTAGAAAACAAGAACTGATTCAGTATTTTAACAACCTTGTTAATGGTTAAATAAGCCTTAGTAGTTTATTTTATATTCTAGATGAACCAAAACAGACTTGATGTTAACTTTCTAGCATATTAACCATCAAGTAGTCCCCAAGGGGCGTGGCTTGGTAGTGCGTTTCTTATAAGAACCTAGGACTGTCTGAGGTTTTACCTGCTTCGCTTAAGTCCGGAAGGGTGGTTTGACGGCAGGTTTCCAACGATCTCTTTGCTTGGATGATCACATGGCCATAGATCCTATCAACCCAACACAAAAAAACATGGACATATGATGCTGCCTTTCCTCAATCATCAATATAATAGGACCGAGCCCCCGTTGCTTCTGCACCACAACACAATATCTTCTTAACAAGAATTCTCATCTCTAGAGCTTCTATTTCCATTTTGTTCATAAATCTTCATTCTAAAAACATGATCAACACAAAAAGGATCATTCAATTAGCCAAGAAGTGGCAGAAAATGGCTGCAATGAAGCGGAAGAGAATTTCATTCCCAAGAAGTGCTGCTGCACAGAAGACAGCAATCGCAAATAAAGGCCATTTTGTTGTCTACACAACTGATAACATAAGATTCACAGTTCCACTGGAATGTCTCAGTAGAAATGTCTTCGTTGAGCTATTAAGATTATCTGAAGAGGAATTTGGACTTCCATCCAATGTACCAATCACTTTGCCCTGTGATAGTACTTTCTTGAATTATGTCTTGTCACTGGTTAAAGGAAGCATGCCTGAGGATTTGGAGAAAGCTTTGCTAACTTCTCTGTCGACGTGCCATTTCTCAGCTTCATCTTCTCTTGCTCTAGGACAAAGCCATCAACAAACACTTATTTTTAGCTATTAGACTTGGTGTATACATTTTACTATATTGATGTAGTATAAATATCAAATGAAAAACTTTTGCTTGATCCATGAAAGAAATTAATCTCTATATTCCATTCGTAAGTAACGAAGATACGGTATCAGAAGCAGTGGCGGAGCCAAGAATTTGATTCATGAGGGGCTTGTTATCTATAATGTGTTATTAATCAATTTTAACATGCAACTTTCAATCAAATTTTTATTGTGATACATTCAATAAAACATAAACATTGAAACTTAGAAAAATCTGAAAATTTATTTAGAAGATGATAAATGAGAATCAAGTTGAGTTGTCTCTGTCCTTATAACTTATTAGTCCTGCGTCGGTGCTCAATGGATTACTTGTGGGCTTGTGGCTAACGTTCTCTCATGATAACTCGGTTGCTTCATGTTGAAGGGACACTCATTTCTCCAAGAACTTGCACTTGAAAATGGGGAAAATTCTTTCTATACTTCAGATTTTTTAGAATGAATGTTTTTGGATTCTTTTGGATGATCAAAAAATGAATTCAAGCATTCATTTTTATAGACATGGAGGGTTTCCTTTGAAAACACATCATTTTATCAATGAAGGCAATTCTTGAAGGGTTATAATCCTCCATGAGGTCCTTTCAACCTAAGAATTATGTTCTTTCCCATTAAAAACATATTATTTCCTTTAAACCCAAAGGTTTAGTCTTTTTCACTTAAGGATTTTATCATTTCATTCCCTATATATATATATATATTTATACACCATATTTAGAAAAAAAATTCAACAGTAGGGGTGGGCATTATCGGATTCGGATCGGATCGGACCGAATCCGAATCCGATCCGATCCGAAATGCCCACGATTGTTTGATTCGATCGGATCGAATCAAACAATCGAACTCGATCCGATCCGATCCGATAATTATCGGATCGGATTGGTTCGATCCGAATTCGAATCGAATCGAATCGGACCAATTCGATCCGAAATCATCCTATTTCGGATCGGATTGGTCCGATCCGATCCGAATTCGGTGGGTTTGAGTCAAAAAAATCGAGCGGATCGGATTGTTGAATCAACAGGGCTAAATTCAAGGGCTTCATGAGTTGTCCTAGATTTTGATATGACATAGGGGAGTTCCTAAAACGAGACCCCTATTCATAAACAATAAAAAGTATAAAAAGTCATTACACATAAAATTTAACATTTTGGATAAAATTTTGGGACCTCTCTGACTGAATAGTTGGTTGATTGATTTAAAGTTGTGACCAAGAAAATTAACAAAAATAAAAATTAGAAAATAAAAATATTTTACTTTAAGATTTGATATTTTAAAGTTTTGAAATTTTAGAAGGATCTTTTTTGTTAAATCAAATAATAATAATTTATTTATAAAAATTTTTTTTTTTTTCTTGGACGCCCCTCCTGGGCCCCAAGTGGCACCGCCACTGATCAGAAGTAATGCTCACATATTTATATCAATTTGATTATGAGTGTTTGGTACAAGATTTCTTCAGGAAACTATGCTTTCATCAGGAAAATATAAAATTAACAAATTTGACTAAGCTTTATCTGATAGAACTTTGATGGTTTCTTTAATAGTATGTGAAGGCTCCAACACTGGACATTGCATTGATTCAAGCCAGAAAACAAAAACTTCATTAAGTGATCCTCTGTAGTAAAAAAAAAAAAAACAGATGATTCTCCTCAAGAAACTATGCAACACAGGTTTGGTAATGACAATTCTACAGTAAATATGTTGACAAACTTGGAAGTTACTGCAAAGGTCAAATATATTATTTATGTTGGATTTAGTTCGTAAGAAACATGCTTATGTAAGTTACTTCAGAAAAAAAAATAACAATAATGCATGAATTCCAGGAGCCATTTTGGTCAAACAAGAATTATTGACCTTTCAGTTTGTTATTTTGTTTCTTTGTTCAGTACATTGTTGTTAGTAAATTACTTGAAGATGTTAGATCCTTGGAAATTCCATTAGCATATCTTATGAGGCAAAAAAAATAAAGATTCTGACGGCGGGCCTAAGATATAAAATACTCTTTCTTTTAGTCATGAAACAAACTTGGTTATTGTGGTTAGAATCTTGTAAATAGCTCCAGCAGGTCAAGTCTCTTCAGGCTTTACTGCTATATAAATAACAAACTCTCTTCCATTCCATTGCGCTTTAAAGTAATAATACTCCTTTGAAAGTAATAATACTCTTATGGAGTACATAGTCTTGTTTCTTAAATGTGGTATCACTAAAGGATCTAGAAAAAGCATTGCTGATGTATGTTTCTACCACTTTCTCCGCATCAAGAGAAAATCTACAATACAACAGAGATATCGTATCATCCGTGTAACAATCTAATAATTCAATGCCACGCGTGCTAAAATATTAAAAAACAAGTAAAAATATGAGTATTAAATCATACATGTCATTTACTAATTTATTAGTGATATCACGTTATTCATACCTCCGTTACACCAAAGAATTATTCCCGCATCACTGTCTATTTTCCACAAAGAGCAAACAAAGTAGCAAGTACTTGTTTGCGGTTACTGAATAAAGACTTTCTTTATAAATGACAAGTAGGTTTCAATATAATATGTGCCATCTACAGAAACTTGATCAGCATAGCATGAATCTGTAAAGTTTGACCAGATTGTAAATTACAGTAAGTGTTTGTTATATAGCATAGTATCACTTTACGGTATGAAGTTTAAAGCTATATAAGCTCACTTTCTGTCTGCTTCTGCTTGCATGATTTGTTTTACAAACAAAAAAATATGTGGCTCAATCAAGTAGGAAAGATTGAGCCACAAAAATTCTGTCACATAGGCAGATCACAAGCATCTTGTTTCTTGTGAATTAAAAGCCATCACCAAATTTATATCCACTTAGAATGAAGAAACCACAATGGTACCCTGCTATGGTCCACCATCATGTGCTAAGTTCCAAATCATTCCTACATACAAATTTCCCATTGGTATCACATGTTATTGCTTTGCATAATCCCCTGCACAAAGAAAGCAGCATTAAATGGACTGTCTCTAGCCTGGTGACTGTAGACGCGACGCCGAAAGCGCACTTGGTAGGATTCAACTTCATGTTATACTTCCTCATTATATCGAATGCCTGTCCCAAGTGCTCCAGGTGCTGCTCGGCTTTCAAGGACTTCACCAACATGTCGTCAATATACACTTCCATTGTTTTCCCTATCTGTTGGGAAAACATTTTGTCGACAAGGCGTTGGTATGTAGCCCCGACATTCTTAAGTCAGAAAGGCATTACCTTGTGGCAATAGATCCCTTTGTTGGTGATGAAGGTCGTCTTCTCTTAGTCGTTTGGATGCATGATGATCTGATTGTAGCCTGAGTAGGCATCCATGAAGCTCAATAACTCATGTCCGGGTGTAACGTCGACCATCGAATCAATATGGGGTCAGGAGAATGAGTCTTTCGGGCATGCCTTATTCAGATATGTGAAGTCGATGCAGACTCGTCATTTCTCATTCTTCTTCCGAACTACCACAACATTGGCTAGCCACTAGGGATACTGGAGTTCTTTGATAGCCTCATTTTCTAGAAGCTTCTAAACCTCTTCGTCGATGATTCGGTTCCTTTCTGGGGCGAATTTCCTTCTCTTCTGTTTCACCGAGGGGTAGTCTGGGTCAATGTGGAGCTCGTGGGTCATCATCTTGGGGTTTATCTCGGTCATGTCTTCGTGCGACTATGCAAAGCAATTGTGTCGCTCTATGAGAAAGTTGATCAACTTTGTGCGTAGCTTGGGTTCAAATTGAGCTCCAATCTGAGCTTTGTGGTCCGCAAGCTAGGGGTGAATCTGGACTTCGTCGAGTTTCTCGATATCGGGCTGATCCGGTTCGGCCCGACAAGGTCCTTTCTGTAATTGCTATGCTGAAGCAGGCTTGGCCTTCAAGGTCGTCTGATAGCAACTCCTTGAGGCAAGTTAGTCTCCTCTGATCTCTTGTATGCCCCACTTGGTGGGGAACTTCAACACTTGATGGAAGGTGGACGAGACTGCCCTCATGTCATGAATCCATGGGCGGCTGCCCTCTGCTAGTTTATTTATATTCTAGGTGAACCAAAACAGACTTTATGTTAACTTTTCTATCATATTAACTATTAAGTAGGCCAATACAGTCAAATGCGCAAGCCTGGCAGAAGAAGACAATAGCTCAACTAACTAACAAATGACAATGGCCTACTTATTGGAAACTAAATACAATCATCTCTTTGTTTCGATGATCACATGGCCAAAGAACCTATCAACCCAACACAAAGAAACATGGACATATGGTGCTGTCTTTCCTCATCATCATATATATGACCAAACCCCCATTGCTTCTTCACCACAACATAATTTCTTCTTACCAAGATATCTAATCTCTAGAGTTTCTAGTTCCACTTTGTTCAAAAATATTCATTCTACAAACATGATCAACTCAAAGAGGCTCATTCAATTAGCCAAGAAGTGGCAGAAAATGGCTGCAATGAAGCGGAAGAGAATTTCCTTCCCAAGAATTGCTGCTGCACAGAAGACAACAGTTGCAAATAAAGGCCATTTCGTTGTCTACACAACTGACAACATGAGATTCACAGTTCCACTGGAATATCTCAGCAGAAATGTCTTCATTGAGCTATTGAGATTGTCTGAAGAGGAATTCGGACTTCCATCTGATGGACCTATCACTCTGCCATGTGATAGTACTTTATTAAATTATGTCATGTCTTTGGTTAAAGAATGCATTCCTGAGGATATAGAGAAAGCTTTGCTAACTTCTCTGTGGACGTGCCATTTCTCAGATTCATCTTCTCTTGCTCTTGGACAAAGCCATCAACATAAATTTATTTATAGCTATTAGAGTTGGTGTATACATTTTGCAATTTTGATGTAGAATATTTTCATCAGTTCTGTAAATATCAAATGAAACCTTTTGTTCCATAATTTCTGTCTACAAATGAATGTCTTAAGAAATTTGGTCCATGAAAGAGAAATTCATCTGTGTATTACATTGGTCAGTCACCAAGATACGGTATCAGAAATTCTCACACATTTGCATTAATCTGACTATGAATGTTTGGTACAGATTTCTTCAGAAAACTACTATTTGATCAGGAAAAAGATTAACAATTAGACTAAGCTTTATCTGAAAGATATATTTCAGCTCTGAATGTTTCTGCATTAGTCCCCAAGGGGCGTGGCTGGGTTTGAATTCAGGGAGTGCGCTTCTTATAAGAACCTGAGACAGTCAGGGGTTTTACCTGCTCCGCTTAAACCCGATATATGTGGTTTGGCGGCATGGTTTCCAACAATTAAAAAAAAAATGTTTCTACAATAGTATGTAGAGGCTCCAACAGCGGCCTTCACATTGATTCAAGCCAAAAAAACCCTCATTAATTTGTCCTGTGTAGTAAAAACAAACAGAGGATTCTCCTCAAGAAACTATGCAGCAAAGGTTAGGCAACAAAAATTCTACAGTAAATATGTTGATAGACTTGGAAGTTGCGGCAAAATTGGACTTAGTTCACAAGAAACATGCTTATGTTAGTTACTTGGTGAAAAAAATTAATAATAATGCATGAATTCCAGAAGCCATTTAGGGTAAACTACAATTATTGACATTTTATTTATGTTGTTTGTAACCATAAACTTAGTCCTAACGATGCAATTTATAACTTTTTATTGTTCTTGTTGTTGTATTCGAGGGGTTTGTTCTTGTTAAAGTACAGAGGCAGGCAGTTAGTTCTTGTTCAAGTACATAGGCACTTCCAAATAGAATGTCACTTGGTACTTTTCTTGTTGCTTATTTTGTTTCTTTATTCTGGACATCGTAGTTAGTTAATTACTTGAAGATGTTTGATCCTTGGAAATTCCATTAGCCATATCTTGTGTGAAAAATAAAAAAAAGATTCTTATTTATTGTGGTTAGCCTCTTGGAAAAAGCTCCAGCAGGTCAAGTCTCTTCAGGCCTTACTGCTATATAAATAACAAACTCTCTTCCATTTCATTGCACTTCAAATTCAAGTAGTGCCCCCCTCAAAGTTTTCAATCCACCATGATGATTTCAAAGAAACTCTTTAAAATGGCAAGCAAATGGGAAAAAATTTCTGCCATCAAAAGAAAGAGAATGTCACAACCTAAAAATGAAGCAGGCGATGAGCTTGCTCATAAGGGCCATTTTGTTGTCTGTACATCTGATCAGAAGCGATTCTTGATTCCCTTGAAGTATCTTGATAAAATGATCTTCAGAGAACTATTGAAATTGTCCGAGGAGGAATTTGGATTTGAAGTCGATGGACCTATCACATTGCCATGTGATGCATCCGTTATGGAGTACATTATCTTGTTTCTTGAACATGGTGTCACTAACGATTTAGAAAAAGCTTTGCTCATGTCTGTTGTTACCACTTGCTCGGCATCACTGTCCATTTTCAGCGGAGGCCAAACAAAGCAGCAAGTACTTGTTTGCGGCTACTGAATAAATCCGACTTCTCCATCCATATGTCCTTAATTTGTAACCTTTGATCAGATGGTAATTGCAGCAAGTTCTTGTTGTATAGGCATAGCATCACTTTGCTGCATGCTGTCTGCATCTACTTTAACTGCCAGCAGAAACTTGCTGGTATGAGATTTAAATAAGAAACTAACTCAAGCAATCACGAGCATCTTTGTGTCAAGTGTCATTAATTTGTAACCTTTGATCAGATGGTTAAAAAAAAAAAAAGAGCAACATTAAAGGGGCTGTCTCTACTCTCTAGCCTGGTGACTATATAACCAATGCCATTCCAAGAAAAATTCATTCTTGATATCCAATAACCTTTCTCTAAATATTCACAAGATCTTTCTAGTTAACAAGAAGAAACATGATTAGTCCAAAGAAGCTAATCAAATTGGCAAAGAAGTTGCAGAAACTAACCGCCAGCAAACGCCAAAGAATCGCATTGCCAAGAACCACTAGTGTTGCTGTTGATGCAGAGTTGCAGCACATCATCAATGGCTGAAAAGCGTCAGTCTGTTGTGTACACAGCTGATCAGAGGCGCTTTGTGATTCCCTTAAGATATCTTTAAAACAACATCATCAGAGAGCTATTCAGAATAGCAGAAGACGAGTTTGAACAGCCCTGCAGCGGACCAATCACATTGCCATGTGATGCAGTATTCATGGAGTATCTTTGATCCAGAGGCACATGACAATTAATGTGGAGAAGGCATTACTCATGTCATTGAGTACCACTGGCCGCTGTTTACCATCTTCATATCTCCATCAAGAGCAATATAGCAAACAATCACTTCTAGTTTGATCTCTGTAAACAATTTATATAACATTGTTGCAAAAAATATACAGTTGATACATTAATACAAGTAGAAATTTCATTTATTTTCTGTTTTTCTTGTGGCAATCTAGTATAATTTGTCTTTATTAGAAAACAATATATTCCTGTTACTGTAAATATTTAATGCAGTTCATAAAATAGCTCAAATTCTTTTATTATGGACTTTGATTGTGTAGTAAACTATAGAACAAGTCTCACACTCAAACTTGATACACAAAATAACACAAACATGGCAATTTTTATCTTATTTAATCAAACTAACAAAAACAGAAATGAAAACAAGCCCAAGCTTCAATCCTTCTAACATGTCGCCATCATCTTCAGCAACCTGCCAACCTATTATATAAAAAACAAGATTAGATACAGGTTTAGAGTACAAGATAGAGACTCTCTTTGGTCATATTGAATTTGCATACAATAGTAATGTCAGCTTCTATCACAGATTCAAATAACCTCCTCATCTAAGAAATAGAAACCAGAAATTGTAATTTTTAATGGGGATAACCAATTAAACAAAATAACAAAGCAGTCAATCTTTTTTCTAAAATAACTTGCAAAGCAAGCCATTCATAAACACAGCAGTGGTAATACAAAGTACAAACAAACAAAATGGATATTGTTTTGGTTCAATCAATCCTAAGCAAATATTATTTCTTAAAATACTGCCAACTAAGATCCAGTATCTAACACCAAATGATTTCTCAATTTGCCCAAAAAAAATTGTGATGTTAGAAATCAGCTTTTCATAAATAAGACACTGACAAGCCAATCAATTTTCAGAAGGGTATTATTGCTCCTCATAGAGATACTCGGTAATATAAGACAATGAGGTGAGAAAGAAGCAGAAAAAGATGATGCAAGTTACTACGATGAAAACTTTTAGAGTAAAAATACACAGGAATGTCAATTCATGAACAAAGGGCGAATGCATTGTAGTCTTTGTCAACAAGTTCCACATAACACACAATTCTATTAGAAAAATACAAGTTTGGTAGCCTTGCATCACCTCTCTCTCTTCTCATTTTGAAACTACGTAAAGGTGTTCCAGATTATGTGAACCCGGATAGAATGCAAATGCAACCTCCAACCTCTTATCTTTGGCTAAATGTGCAGTAAATAATTCCCACACGATAAACAAGTATCAGACTATTAAAAACACGTACTGTACAAAAACACAACAATACCCACAAATGATGAACATTAGAAGAGTAGGAATTACCATCAGATGCGAAGGAATCAACTAACATTATGATAGCAATGAAATCCATGCAGTCATAACACGAATAAAAAACTAAAAAATACAAAAAAACACATTTCATTAAATACAGAAAATCCTAAATCTAGCACCAAATAGCAAGAAAATAAACATAACAAGTAAAACATAAAAGAAATAAAGTGAACCGCCCAGCTGCCCAGAGAGCGAGTGACATCGATTAGATCATAATATCAATAAAAACCAAAAATTTAGATTTTAGACACACCCATCAGAAACTCAAACTAGAAATCTCTAAAATTTTACACAGATCAATTTCGGAAGAACACAGAGAAAAATAAAAAAATCTAACACATAATTGTATAATAACAATCATAATCTATTCTAACAAAAAGGGGACAAAAAAGAACAGGCAAGAAGATATTTATATTGTCAAATATGTGGGGTTAGCAGCTTAAGCATGATGGAAAAAACTCAAACTAAGAAAAACCTAAAATTTACACATACCCATTTCATAAATTGGAAAATAAACAACTGACCTGAAAGAAGCAAGATATTTAGTGAGTGGACGAGGCAGCAGAGTGTTGCTGGTGGGTGTGGTGAGAAGGAGATGGAGCAGTGACCCTGTTGTAGACTTGTTCGCCAACGAGATATATTCCAAAAGCGACGAGAGCGATGCCGAGGCCTGGAGTGGCTTGACGCAGATTGCTTGTCAACGAAGGATGCTTTCTCCACTCGTCTCTTCGCTTGAAGAACTCGCCAGTGTGTCCCATTTTTCGCGAGAATCGCAACTTTTTCGATGAAGGTGGCTACGAAATTGGATGCAACTTTGTGGGTTATTATTGGCTTTATTTTTTATTTTTGGGCTTGTTGGGCGTTTTGATTATATATAAAAATGATTTCTGGGGCGATGTTAGGTAATTAGATGGGTCGAAACTAGAGGTGTGCAAAATATCCGCTTAACTCGCCGACCCGTCCAATTCGCAACCGACCCGCCCGTCATGTGCGGGTCATTAAGTTAGGTGGTTTGAGTTGGGTGGGTTAGATCCCCAAAATTACGGATTTGATTGGGTTACGGATTGAAAATTTTCAACCCGCTATAACCCGACCCGCCCGCTTAATTAGTAATTTTACATAGATAAAATATATATATATATATATATATATATATATATATATATATATATATATATATATTAGTTGACTTTGGGTATGTTAAGACTTAAACTTTCAGGTCGTTGATTTAATTCTACTATTTTTTAATTTCCTAAGTTTTAAGGCAAAGCATACTTTTGCTAGAGATGATATATCTCTTTTTCATTGACTCTATATTTGTGTTGTAATTGAGATTATTCAATAAAATATACTTTAGTTTTTTTGTGTGGATTAGTTATATTTTGAGATTATCAATAACAAATTATAGTTTGTGATAATTTTTAAAAAAAAATTGTCAATGCCAACCCGCCTAACCCGCTGAGTTGAAACCGCCAAAATTTATAACCAATCCGCCGGATTTAGACTTTGGTGGGTTGGTGGCGGATTGAAATTTTCCCAACCCGCTAGTGGCGGATTGGATAGAAATATTGGCATTTACCTGCCCAATCCAACCCGCGCACACCCCTAGTCGAAACGGCTGTTTATGTAGTTATAGGCGGGTTACATAGATTTAGGTGGGTCAGATGGATCTAGGCGGGTTAAGTGAGACTAAATTGCCGCTTAAGTGATTCTATTTCTAGGTGAGTCGGTATATTTTTTTCCAAATTTTTTTTATTTTTCTATTTTTTTGAATAAAATTAAAACCGTTTAACCTATCCTTCTAAACAACGCCAGGAATGTCTAGACGCTAGGCACTCCCCTATCGTACACCTACTGTCTAACGTTTTTTAGAACATTCAACATCGGTCACTAAATCATCTCAAGAACGAATTTCTTTTCTTATAATTATGCATCCAACATGCCCCAGTCAAGAAACTATTTAACCAATTCACCTAAATGTTCTACTTGATCCAGCTATAGCCTATAGCCTGGAGACTATTTAACCAAATCATTGCCTTGGCCTTCTGCCAAGCAAAATTCATTCTTGATATTCAATAAACTATTTTCTCAAATTCCACAAGATCTTTCTAGTTAACAATAAGAAACATGATTAGTCCAAAGAAGCTAATCAAATTGTCTCACAAAATGACATAAACAGTTGTAAGTCATGCAATCTGATTGGAATTTTGTTGCTCACAAACTGCATTTTACCAAATCTTTTGGAAGAACACTAAATCTTTGCATATGCCTAAGATTAGAAAATTGAAAAGATTCTTTGTAGAAAACAAGAACTGATTCAGTTTTTTAACAGCCTTGTGAACAGTTAACTAAGCCTGAGTAGTTTATTTTATATTCTAGATGAACCAAAACTGACTTGCTGTTAATTTTCTAGCATATTAACTATCAAGTAGGCCAATACAGTCCATGCAAAAGAGACAATAGCTTAACTAACTAACAATTCAATGGCCTACCTTCAGTATTTGATTCTTATCAGAAACTAAACACAATCACAAATCCAGCCATCTCTTTGCTTGGATGATCACATGGCCATAGATCCTATCAACCCAACACAAAAAAAACATGGGCATATGATGCTGTCTTTCCTCATCATCATATATATGTTCACACACTCCATTGCTTCTTCACCACATTATAATTTCTTCTTACCAAGAAATCTCATCTCTAGAGTATTTGGTTCCACTTTGTTGAAAAATATTCATTCTCAAACATGATCAACACAAAAAGGCTCATTCAATTAGTCAAGAAGTGGCAGAAAATGGCCGCAATGAAGCGGAAGAGAATTTCCTTCCTAAGAAGTGCTGCTGCACAGAAGACAACAATCGCAAATAAAGGCCATTTTGTTGTCTACACAACTGATAACATGAGATTCACAGTTCCACTGGAATGTCTCAGCAGAAATGTCTTCGTTGAGCTATTAAGATTATCTGAAGAGGAATTTGGACTTCCATCCAATGTACCAATCACTTTGCCCTGTGATAGTACTTTTGAAAATTCGGGGTTATCCTAAGTTCTGACCCTATGCGGAATTACAGACAATAAGCAGGACAAGTCCTGTTACTGCTACTATGGAATTGCAACAGGCAATTTAACAAATCAATCAACTAAAATAATAAGCTGCAAATGTAAAAACAATAACAATAATTAAAGCAGCAAAAATAATCAAACCACACAAAATTCAACACAATGATTTTGGTGACGAAGTGGAAAACTCTTCCGAGTAAAAAACCACTCCGGGTATAGGCTACCACCCGAATCCACTATATCGAGAAAAACTTACAGCGATGGTCAAGACCTATGGTGGCAACTCCACTGACTCAAGTACCTCTATACTGCAAGAACTCAAGGCAACTCCTCAAGCCCGCGACCCACGGTTTTCTTCAGAACCTCTGAAGTCTCTGAGTAGATTATATCACCAATGACGCCGGAACTCCGACTACCAAACTTCCTCCTAAAGAACTCTAAAGGATTAGGGAATTTGGGTTAAGTTGTGTTGAAGGTTTAACAAAGATGGAATCACACCATTAATGAAGAAGACAATAAGAAGAAGAAGTCTTCAGTGGTGGATTCAAATAAGGTTGAAAGCTTTGAGAGATTTAGGCTCAAGAAATAATTGCTTCAACTATTGGGGAATGTGGCTTAATGTTTGTTTATATAGGTAGGGCAAAGGAAAAGGGTTTCCTAGTCTTATTTTGGCTTAAAAACGTGTCTAAGAAACCTACTTACGCAGGGACGTTCGAACGCACTTCAAACGCAAAGTCTCTGCCTCGAAACCGTTCGAACGAAATTACGAACGCAACTCGAACGCGGAACGCGGACTGGTTTTCAGGGGCAACTTAAAACGCTTGTAACTTTCTCGTCCCTTGTCCAAATCATGAGTTCTTTATATGTACGTGATCGTCTTCGAGTCTACTTTCCAATGCAACTGACCTCATGTCAATTGGAGCTCTAAATCTTCTGAAATATGCAAAAGAGTAAACGTCGCTCTGAAATCTCTATCTCATGTTGCCAAATACTTGTCCAATTGCTCCGAGATCTTCAAGACTCATTACAACTCAATTGAACTTGTTTTGTTACGGACATTGCCAATAAAAATGGAACTAACAATCTCCCCCTTTGGCATTCTGTGACAAAACACTACCTATTACAAAGACTACGGTAATAGACCCAAAAAGTAAATAGTCAACTGTCAACCATCAAAACAGTGACTTATTACAAATGGACTCGATCTAACACCTAACAAAGTAGTCTTGAAAATAATGCCACCGCAGCAATAAACCTGCTTACCTGAAACATCCACAAACAACAATATACCGTGAAAAGCATTGGGATAATCAAGTAAAACATAAAGCAGATAAAAATCTCATGCATGTACAAGTAGAAATCCCTCTCCCCCTTAATCTTAACTCCCCTTAAAATAGAGATATCCAAAGGGTATTCTACGGCTCTCTCATATATATTAAGGCTCTCTCCCTTAATATATTACTCTCCCCCTTTTTGTCACGAAATGACAAAGGGTAAAAGAAACAGGAAAAATAACAGGAGAACAGGAGAAAACACAAGCAAGAGCATAAACAAACAGGAATTACTCCCCCTCACTAACAGACACATAGAGTTAGCAAAATAACATCGGGAAGTAAACCAAAAACTCAGAAAAAGTGCACAAGAAGGAAGAAACAAATTGGTATGCAATAACATGAAGCACACACAGGCACATACTGAGAGAAATAAAAATCCTGTCAAAAACTGACTGAAACAGCATTTCAAGCTGATACAATGATACCCAGTCAGTATTCAGCTGTTTATGACATGAAACAATATGCATCATTTTAAAAGCTGCTAAATACAACACTTATGCATATGACATAAACACCAAAGCATATAAAGCACTTGCGTGAAAATAAAGTGCATAACGAATCAAGGCTTAAGACCTTATTTTATGAGCTGGACACAGCCAAATAAATCCATCTCTAAACAAACCAAGTCCACAAAATAGGTGTTCAAACCCAGCACCACTAGGACCTGAAAATAAGCAACATTGGTTGCATGCTATATTATTTACCCCAGAAATATCATGAGCTCATATTTAACAACTCTTTCGAGTGAAGGGTTTTTGCCCTTATCTTTTGAATTTAGCCATTTTGGCTCTTTTGCACTTGAGTCTCATTTTTTTTTTGTTTAATTCTTTTTGCCTTTACAAGGGGATAGCAAGGTCATCTAGTCAAAGGTCACACTATTCAGTAAACAAAGTATGGTAGAAATTAGATTGCCAGTCCAAAAACTCATACATGCGACCAAGCCTTGATAAAATAAAAACGTGTATGTGAGGTGCAAGCACATGATATACCAAAAGTTTTTATCACACACACTTATGTATATAGAGCATCAAGAAAAATAACAGCATATCATACATGCATAATCATATATCCTACATACCAGGATCACATGCACATGCTATTCATGCTCTAACAAGCCATAAAAATATTTTTGGTCTTTTTCAAAATATATAATTTTTATTTTTATTTTTCAGTTTTAAAGCACAAAAAAAAATAAAGACACAAAACAGCTTGCAAAACATCCAATGATACGTGGAGTTGTATCCCGAGTGTAGATCATACTACCGTCCATTCGGAATCGGCTATGAAATTTATGTCCGGGTTTCCATCCTATATACCAAGGAATATATAACAAAAACAAGACACACACAACCCATATGCTGTGAAAACAAAATAAACGTGCAAAAACATAAAACACACGCACACACATATGCAATGGGAAAATAAAATGCATCTTTAAGCAGAGTTACACTGAAGTGCACTCTCATCATGTCCATCAGGACATGCAGAAGTAGATGGGAAATCATCTTGCTTCCCCACCCAAACCTTTCTAGGAGCCTCATGCACATGAGAGTTCCCAGACAACAAAGCAAGTTTCTCACTCAAGAATTGAGCTTGTTTGGTTAGTGCAGAAACTTGAGACATTAGATTTGACGAATCAAATCTAGGAGACACACTCTTAGGCCTTCTCTTTTGCTTGTGCAATATGAAACACTTAGGCTTAATATGCCCAGCCTTGCCACAGTGGTGGCACACAGGCACAAACCTCGGATGAGAGCGAGGTTTACCCACAACACCTCTAGATTGAGGTTGGGAAACAGGACGAGGAACAACATGAGGAGAAACATGACTACACACAACAGGTTTCTTACCTAAGTCACGTTTAGCTGCTAAGGCACAGCTTTGGAAGAAGAAGCCTTATTAAAGTTAGGCTGAGAAATAATTCCTAACATACGGTCCACATTTTTATTCTCACTAGAGAAAATACAGACACTGGATTCTAGTATCTTCAAGTTCAGTCTCTAAAGCTAGGACCTTATCAATTAGAACCCTTTTCCTCTCCTCCAGGTCATCAACATCAAAAGGCTTTGCTCAAATTTGGCTTGAGCTTCATTCTTTTCTAGCTCAACAGCTTTCAGCTTTTTATTGACCTCTAAATTAGTCTTCTTAATAGCTAAACTCTCTTTAAAAGTTTAGCATAAGCTACCTGAAGACTGTCCTCATCAACTGACTCACTGTGAGAGGATTCTGAACCAGAATCTCTAACATACTCGTTCCTCTCACTGGTCACACTAGCAGGAAAGGCCATATAATTGCCTTTCGGAGAATCATCACCTTCAGAATCACTAAGGGATGCTGCCATGACTTTCTTGCCTTTAGCCCTAAGATATGTGGGACACTCGGATCTAACGTGCCCATATCCTTCACATTCATGGCACTGGACACTACGGGTTCTATTATCCATATCCCCTCTAGACTCTCTCATGCTATGCCTACTCTCTCTAGGCTTATTCTCCATATCCCTATCACTGTTATGGCCACTCTTCTTAGGTTTAAGAAATTTCTTAAACTTATTTGTAAACAATGCCAAATCACGATATGTGAGGGTATCACAATTTAAGGGTTGACTATGTTCCATAGCTAATGGGTCAAGGATCGAGTTCAGGCTCTGATACCAATTGAAAATTCGGGGTTATCCTAAGTTCTGACCCTATGCGGAATTACAGACAATAAGCAGGACAAGTCCTGTTACTGCTACTATGGAATTGCAACAGGCAATTTAACAAATCAATCAACTAAAATAATAAGCTGCAAATGTAAAAACAATAACAATAATTAAAGCAGCAAAAATAATCAAACCACACAAAATTCAACACAATGATTTTGGTGACGAAGTGGAAAACTCTTCCGAGTAAAAAACCACTCCGGGTATAGGCTACCACCCGAATCCACTATATCGAGAAAAACTTACAGCGATGGTCAAGACCTATGGTGGCAACTCCACCGACTCAAGTACCTCTATACTGCAAGAACTCAAGGCAACTCCTCAAGCCCGCGACCCACGGTTTTCTTCAGAACCTCTGAAGTCTCTGAGTAGATTATATCACCAATGACGCCGGAACTCCGACTACCAAACTTCCTCCTAAAGAACTCTAAAGGATTAGGGAATTTGGGTTAAGTTGTGTTGAAGGTTTAACAAAGATGGAATCACACCATTAATGAAGAAGACAATAAGAAGAAGAAGTCTTCAGTGGTGGATTCAAATAAGGTTGAAAGCTTTGAGAGATTTAGGCTCAAGAAATAATTGCTTCAACTATTGGGGAATGTGGCTTAATGTTTGTTTATATAGGTAGGGCAAAGGAAAAGGGTTTCCTAGTCTTATTTTGGCTTAAAAACGTGTCTAAGAAACCTACTTACGCAGGGACGTTCGAACGCACTTCAAACGCAAAGTCTCTGCCTCGAAACCGTTCGAACGAAATTACGAACGCAACTCGAACGCGGAACGCGGACTGGTTTTCAGGGGCAAATTAAAACGCTTGTAACTTTCTCGTCCCTTGTCCAAATCATGAGTTCTTTATATGTACGTGATCGTCTTCGAGTCTACTTTCCAATGCAACTGACCTCATGTCAAT
Source organism: Zanthoxylum bungeanum (assembly GCA_019454045.1). Lineage (NCBI taxonomy): Eukaryota > Viridiplantae > Streptophyta > Magnoliopsida > Sapindales > Rutaceae > Zanthoxylum > Zanthoxylum bungeanum. The sequence goes on along the minus strand of SKCR01032778.1, from coordinate 357,314 downwards.
TGGAGCTCTAAATCTTCTGAAATATGCAAAAGAGTAAACGTCGCTCTGAAATCTCTATCTCATGTTGCCAAATACTTGTCCAATTGCTCCGAGATCTTCAAGACTCATTACAACTCAATTGAACTTGTTTTGTTACGGACATTGCCAATAAAAATGGAACTAACAACTTTCTTGAATTATGTCTTGTCACTGGTTAAAGGATGCCTGCCTGAGGATTTGGAGAAAGCTTTGCTAACTTCTCTGTCGACGTGCCATTTATCAGCTTCATCTTCTCTTGCTCTAGGACAAAGCCATCATCAACAAACACTTATTTTTAGCTATTAGACTTGGTGTACACATTTTACTATATTGATGTAGTATAATTTCTTCAGTTCTGTAAATACCAAATGAAACATTTTTTCTATCTACAAATGATGGCTTAAATTTACCTGATCCATGAAAGAAATTCATCTCTATATTACATTGGTCAGTCACGAAGATATGGTATCAGAAGTCATTCTCACACATTCGTATCAGTTTGACTATGAATGTTTGGTACAGGATTTCTTCAGGAAATTACCATTTTATCAGGCAAAAAAAATTAACAAATATGACTAAGCTTTATCTGATAGATGTATTTCGGCTCTGATTGTTTCTGTAATACTATGTAAAGTCTCCAACAGTGGACTTTGTATTGATTCAAGCCAATAAAAAAAAACTTCAATAAGTGATCCTCTGTATTAAAAAAAAAAACACAGGATTCTCTTCAAGAAACTATGCAACAAAGGTTAGATAATGACAACTCTGCAGAAAATATGTTGATACTTGTTTAAGTACACAGGGAGTTTGTTCTTGTTAAAGTACATAGGCACTTCCAAATACAATGTCATTTGGTACTTTTCTTGTTGCTTATTTTGTTTCTTTATTCTGGACATGGTAGTTAGTTAATTACTTGAAGATGTTTGATCCTTGGAAATTCCATTAGCCGTATCTTGTGAGAAAAAATAAAGATTCTGATGGAGGCCATAAGATATAAAACACTCTTTCTTTTAGTCATGAAACAAACTTAGTTACTGTGGTTAGGATTTTGTAAATAGCTCCAGTAGGTCAAGTGTCTTTAGGCCTTACTGATATATAAATTACAATCTCTCTTCCCTTCCATTGCACTTTAAAGCAATAATACTCCTTTCAAATTCAAGTTGTGTTCCTTTAGGTTTTCAATCCACTATGATGATTTCAAAGAAACTCTTCAAAATGGCAAGCAAATGGAATAATTTTGCTGTCACCAAGTGAGAGAATTTCACAACCTGAAAGTGAACCAGCACATCTTGCTCATAAGGGCCATTTTGTTGTCTATACAACTGATCAGAAACAATTCTTGATTCCCTTGAAGGGTCTTAAAGAAATGATTTTCAGAGAACTATTGAAATTGTCTGAGGAGGAATTTGGATTTGAAGTCGATGGACCCATCACATTGCCATGTGATGCATCCATTATGGAGTACATAATAATCTTGTTTCTTGAACATGGTGTCAGTAAGGATTTAGAAAAAGCTTTGCTCATGTCTGTTGTTGCCACTTGCTCCGCATCACTGTCCATTTTCCAAATAGAGCAAATGAAGCAGCAAGCATTTGTTTGCGGTTACTGAATAAATCAAACTTCTTAGTAAATGCTCAGTACAGGTCTAAAAATGATCAATGCAATGAAATTAATGTTCCTGTAAATTGAACAGTACCTGTTTTATTCATGTGGTTCATACTTTTTCTTGTGAATTTAAGCTAAAGCCATCACCAAATTTAGATCCACTTGGAAGGAAGAAACCACAATGGTGCCCTGCTTTGGTGGTCCACCATTATGTGCTAAGTTTCACACATATCCAAACATGCCAAATCAGCCTACATATGAATTCAGTTTTGCTTTGCCTAATCCCCTGCAAAAAGAAAGCAGCATTAAAGGGACTGTCTCTAGCCTGGTGACTATATAACCAATCCATTGCCTTAGCCTTCTGCCAAGAAAAATTCATTTTTGATATCCAATAACCTTGTTTCTCAAAATTCACAAGATCTTTCTAGTTAACAAGAAGAAACATGATTAGTCCAAAGAAGCTAATCAAATTGGCAAGGAAGTGGCAGAAACTAGCCGCAATGCAGCGGACCTATTACATTGCCATGTGATGCAGTATTCATGCAGTATGTACTCTCTTTGATCCAAAGGCACACGTCAAAGGATGTAGAGAAGGCCTTACTCGTGTCCTTATGTACAACAGCTCGCTGTGCGCCATCTTCATATCTCCATCAAGAGCAATATAACCAACAATCACTTCTGTCCAGCTTCTGAAGCAAATTGTAGCTTTTACTTTTCTTGAGTCAGGCTAATATTTTTATTTTCCTATACTACCAGAATTTAATGAAGTTTACAAAATAGTTTAATTCAGTTGAACTTAGTGATCTGATGAATTTTGAAGCTAATCTAACATGTCAGACTGTTATTTCTTTCAATATAAACTTTTCCATGAAAAATTTGCAATTGATTTTCTCTAAAATCATTCAATATGAAGGGTGGCACTGGAATTATGTTTACAATAAGACTTGCACACAAAATGAAACTATGTTTGGATATCCAATTTCAGGCCTTTGGTTTATGTTGCTAAACCACTTGGCAGAAAATCGAAAAACTCGCTTTCTTTGCTCTAGTTTGATAAGTAGATGGTAACATATACCTACATATCCAAAGTAGAAGGTGCATTTAAACAACATTATCTAGCTTTTAAACAACCCAAGTCCCCTTACATTATATGAAACAAAATAAAAGTTCATTGCCAACATGATCGGTACTGAGAAGCAAGAATGGGGCAAAATCTAGCAGTTATAAGGCGAAAATGAATCATTGATAATGCTTTGCAATTAGCTCACCGAAGAAATTCTCCAACAGTCATCAACAGTCCATTGATATTTTGATTAGACTTCCAGATATGTAACATTCATCTTCTTCTGCATAGACCTTGGTGGGTATATTTTTTATTTTAACCCTTCCTGTTTCCATATTAATTATGGACAGATAAGGGTGTAGGTAATATTTGACATACAGACCAAAAACATATTAAAAAATGGAATACAAATTGAATGGCATGCTTTAGTATCAAAATCCATAAAGAAGACAAGTTTGAGCCACAGAATTTTTCTGGTTAGACAAACCACACATGGTTTGTCCCCCTTGCCCTTGCCCATCGGTACCCCCAATAAAAACACTTAACTAGATGAGCAATCAAATACTGATATGCATTTTCTTGTCACTTGACCAGAATACTTATGCTCTTGTGGTTGACAATGTCTACGGCTTTTAGCCACTCGCGGGGTTGGGCCAAAATGTCATCAAACCACCAGGCTGGAAGAAATTGAAATGGTAATAATCAAGACTCAACTTTGATGATCATCTTGACCTACTATCAGATGGCTTTGCCTCCCTTAAGTCCCTTCACTAGGGAAGCAACATTAATGGGACTGTCTTTAGCCTTGTGACTGTGACTATATAACCAACCCACTTCATTATCTGCCACAAGGCACCAAATAATCACATTGCTGATATTTAGCCTTGCGACTGTGAAAAATGTCACTTTGTTGTGAACGCTTCTGATTAAATAACGATTTGTGCATCCATTGGTGTATTTTAACGACAGAGTTGTTCATGGACTATTTAAACCAGCAGAAGAAGAGTTTGGACTGACAGCCTATGGCCCTCTCTCAAAATTCTCTTAGCTGCCACATGTAATTTCATATAATAGTGTAGCATTCCACGTCATGAATCACAACGAAGTAATGCATAATCATATAGAATTAAAATTATCTGAAATAATTAGAATGCTTTGCAATTTGTTCACCAAAGAAATTCTCCAGCAGTCATCTACAGTCTATAGATATTTGATAAGATTTTCGGATATGTAACATTCCACTTCTTTTTTTTTTTAATTAAAAACCACCAAAAGGTGGGGGGTTAGGCCGGACCCCTATCTGTCCATTAATCAAAGATAACGAAATAACATACGGGAGGGGGACTAGACCAAAACCTCCAGAGCAAGACCGAAATAAAATAGTAGAAAAAAGAGATAACCAAAAGAATACAATAGGGAGATTCACCAAGCATATAGACCAAAACCTCCTTGCTGGAAGAAAGTGAAATAGTAAGAATACAAAAGTGTGGTTGGGCCAGAATGTCATCAAACCACCAGGCTGGAAGAAAGTGAAATGGTAATAATCAAGACTCAACTTTGATGATCATCTTGACCTACTATCAGATGGTTTTGCCTCCCTTAAGTCCCTTCACTAGGGAAGCAACATTAATGGGACTGTCTTTAGACTTGTGACTATATAACCAACCCACTTCATTAGCTTTTTATCCATCAAACACAGCATTTCAGAGTTTCAAGATCCAACAATCCTCCCACTCTTTTGTTTCTAAATCTACTTCTCTAGTAAACAAAAAAACAACATGATTAGTCCAAAGAAGTTGATCAAAATGGCAAAGAAATGGCAGAAACTGGCAGCTAGCAAGAGGAAAAGAATCTCTTTGCCAAGAACCGCATTGCCTGTTGACGCAGAGAGCTGCAGCACATCATCAGTGGCTGAAAAGGGCCACTTTGTTTTATACACAGCTGATGAGAAGCGATTTGTTATTCCCTTGGCATATCTTAAAAACGACATCGTTAGGGAGCTCTTCAAAATGGCAGAAGATGAGTTTGGACTACCAAGCAGCGGGCCTATCACGTTTCCATGTGATGCAGTTTTCATGGAGTATGTAGTCTCTTTGATACAAAGACATGCAGCTAAAGACGTGGAGAAGGCATTGCTAACGTCCTTGGTTACTAGTCGCTGCTTACCATCTTCATTTATCCATCAAGAGCGTAGCAACCAACAGTCAGTCATTTGCAGCTTCTAATGCAAATTTAAATTTTTTCTACTACAATGTTGAAGCTTTATAGTTGATTCTTTTAATGAACACACACAGAAATTTTCACAAATTGCCTGGTTTCTGCTAAATCTAAATAGTTATGATTATGAAGGCCTTGTTGTTACCGGTATCTAACAAAATTTTCAAAGTTAAGTGATCGCGATATTATATATCTAGCACGCAAGCGCACGTATCGCTCAAATAATATAGTGATAGAATGTCGGATATTGTATCCACAGCACTTATTATTCTTCTTATTAATACCAAAATTAACCTACTTATTTTAACTAAACTATTGGTGGAGATGAAGTTACTTAAACTAAAATTCTAAAAGTAAATAAAGATAAAACAACAATTTTGGAGATAATTTTCTGTGCGAGAAGAACTTAAGGTTGCAACTTCACCTAAGCACGCACACGATGAGTTCATGCACTTTTCATTCAATTAGGTTATTACGAATCGCGTCCGTGTCGTGACACCAAAGTCCCGGAGTCACGACGCTGGTCTTCTTTAACTCGCGTGTCGCGACGCTCCTCCAAAGTCGCAACGCGCCGTAAATTTGTGGTTCTATCCAGTTTTTGTGAGGTAGTGCATCGAGACGTGCTGACCAGAGTCGAGACGTGTTGGTGAATATGAAATTTGGCCTTATTTTTGCTCCAAATTTGTCATTTCATTACTTGTTGAGTCCAATTAAGTCTTGATATGATTTTTAAAGCGCTCATAAAATACACAAAACATTAAGATAAAGGGACGGGAAATATATGCATATTAACCACTCATCATAAAGTAATTTGAAAATTTTCAGAGAGACAATCATTTGTATTCATACATACCTTCACAAAGGCTATAAAGTCATTTAGTTCAAAAATAACTGAAACATAAATCCGGATGCCAGAGTTAGTAGATTCATCATTTATATGTGGGAACTCTTTTTTGTAGCATGATTCACTGAGAAAAACAATCATTCAACTAAAGGCTGTACATATGGAATGTGACTGAGCCATAAAAAAATTATGTACAGAAAGTACTACGAAGATAGTGAAACTTTTTTATTACATTCTCTCTAATAAAACCTTCTCCAGAATCAAGAAATATTCAATCTTCATCAATGTTTCAATCACAAACAAGTGCATTCTGGTTCCTCAGTCCTTGATGTAAAAATGATAATAATGAGCAGCAGGAGCTGATAATTACTGACATAAGCTTAGCTTTCTCAAATGGCTGAAAGTTTATTCCACCACATGTACAGCATTACCTATTATAGGTCACATTAGAGCAAAATCATGTGATTGTGCTTTGGAGCTGCACCTTTGAAGCCATGGCATGTTAGCTTCTGCTGGAAAATCAACAAATAAAAATGGAACATACCCAAGAATATTCATTTTTTTAGCAATGGTCTTTCGCGTTGTAGTAGATCCAGTCAATTCATCAATAGACTTTATCACCATATTTCTGTAAACATAGGAGCAATTAACAACTCCTGATGTCTACTGAATAGATCAACAACAAACAGAACATGTGCTAAATGTCATGAGAGTAATGAGCATACATATGACAGTGTCTTATGCATAAATTTGAAAGCAAATGGCTAACTTCATATGCATCAATGGGCATCAATCACTTTGGCCCTCTAGCTTTTACTTTCTAATCGGTTAGGAGACATAGAGAAAGCAAATAGAGAAGTGTTTGACTGAAAATCACTTGAATCTTCATATATTGTAGTCCAAGTGGTGACTTGCAATAGATGAACTCTTATAATTCCATTAAATTAAAGCAAGTTTATTAGATACACATATGCTTTTATTGTTTGGTAGTTCACTCAGAACATGTTGGGCATGTTCCCTCAAGGGATGTGACTTGGTAGTAAATGGTTTAAGATTTGATTGTCGGGTCCTGAATTCGAGTTCAGAATGTGCATTTCTTATAAGAATCTGGGACAGTTAGTGGTTTTACTTACTCCGTTTAAGCCCTGATCGGATGGTTTGGTCACGAAGTTTCCAACATTTCCAAAAAAATTAAAAAATTGGGGCCAACATGCTATAATGTGTCTTCTTGCACATGCCTTAAGTCTGTCAAATCATTTGTTCATGAAATAGATTCAGATCTAGAATATCATCCATTAATTAATTCTTGCCAATGTTTTGATGATCAAACTTGGCTTATCTCAAGTTTGTGGCTCTCATAGACTCGAGCAATAAAGATTCAACAACTCATGACCCGTTACGCCTTTAATCTCCCTATCACCACATGATTATGCACCAAAGAAGCTTAACACATTGAACCCACATGCAAATTAATCAGTTTTCTCAGGCCTTAATAGTATATAAAGCCAATGCCATTGCCTTGCTTTGCACTCAACTCAAAGTTTCAAACATTCAATCCAAGAGTTTCAAGAACTAAATCTCCTACAAAAACATGATCAGCCCCAAGAAACTCATCAAGATTTGCAAGAAAATGGCAGCAACAAGCTGCCCTCAAGAGGAAAAGAATTTCATTACCAAGACTCAGCAATTCATCAGTAGCTGAAAAGGGTCATTTTGTTTTGTACACAGCTGATCAAAGCCGCTACATGTTCCCCATCTCATATCTTAACAACTACATATTTCAAGAACTTTTGAACATGTCTGAGGAAGAATTTGGCTTGCCAAGCAATGGACCAATCACATTACCATTTGATTCGATCTTCATGGAATATGCAGTCTTACTGATTCAAGGATGTGTTGATAGAAATTTGGAGGAAGCTTTGCTAATGTTTATAGCTAGTACTAAATATTCATCATTATCTCATAATTCTTTTCATCATGATCATACCAATAGCCAACAGTTATTGGCATGTAGTTGCTGAGTTGATCATTTGATGATCTCAAAAAATTTGTAAATGATCCACAAATTTGTATAGTTCAATTAATTATATAGAAAAAAATAGTTTTTATAATTTCTTTTCTTCCCTTGTTGACACTTTTCTTGCTTGAGTCTTGAACATATATTTTGTTGTCACAAAAACTTTTTATCTACTTGTAAGTAACCCTTCCCCATTAAAAAATAAAAAAATAAAAAAATAAAAAAATAAAAAAAAATTAACTAACTTATTTTATACAAATTATAGTTGCATAAATTATTTTAAAAAATTAAAAAAATCTGGTGGGTAATATGGTATTTTCATCCAATAAATATAATTATACCGGATCAATTTATACAAAATAAATTTGTATTTATAATTACTCATTTTTGTAATTAAAATAATTTAAGAGGAACGTTGTAAAGAAATGTGAAAGAGTTTTTTTATCCTGTAAGGACTAATTAGCTAAAAACTAAAAAAATTAGCGTCAAAATATATCAAAGCTAAAAGAGGCAATTTTGACGCCAAAGGTCTTTAGCGTCGATAATTTCCGATGCTAATACGTGAACGACAGAGAATATTAGCGTCGAACAAGGAATTTCAACACTAAAGTATAATATTTTACGTCAAAATCTTTCAACGTTAACAGAGAGGCCTTTAGCGTCGAAAAAAATTTCGACGCTAAAGTTTGTCTTTGGCGACGAATGATTTCGATGCCAAAGACTTTTTTACTTAATTAAAAAACTTAAATATTTTTACCTTTAGCGTTGAAAATGTTTTAACGTCATATATTAGTGTCGAAACTTTCGACGCTAAAATTATTTTAAAAATAAAAAATTAAAAGTTTATTTTATTATCTTTAGTATCGAATGTTTGGACGCTAAAGTTGAAATAATATTAAAATATAAATAATTATTTTATTATCTTTAGCGTCGAAATATTCGACACTAAAGGATTATGAATTTTTTTAAAAAAATATTATTAGAATAAAAATAATTCTATTGAGTAATAGTAAATAATTTTTTTATTCTTATAAATTTAAAATTAAATTAAATTAAAATATAAAAATAAATTAAATTAATAATTAAATTATATTATATTAAATAAAATAAAATAAATGCATAGTCTATTAAAAATTAATAAATGAATGTTTATACAAATGAAAAAAAAATAACAACCATTACTGTTGTGATGGAGTGGCGGTCAAGGTCAATGCAGACTAGCCGAGTGAGGCCTTCAACATCTGTCTAAAAGTCCTCATCGGTTGGTTGAAACCCTGCATCTTCCTCTGGTTGTCGAATATTGATTTTGACGCTAAAGATACATTATTTGCGTCGAAATACTTTTCGGCTCTATAGATCTATTATTTTACATCGAATATTATTAATTTTCGACGTTCAAATGGTTCTTTAGCGTCAAATGGTGTTTCGACGCTAAAAGTAATTTTTCTTATAGTGAGTTAATGATTTAATTATTACAAAGAGCTTACCGACTCAATTAATTATTACAAAACCTATGAATATGATTATTTTTTTCAGATGGCTGATTAATATAAAAATCAATTATTACAAAAGATTAATGGTCATTTTCCTTCTATAAAATTGTACCTAACAAATCTGAAAAGAATAATCCAAGATTGCAAGCTGATGAAATCTTTTGATTGTTTTTGAAAATTGATTGCTTGATTTCAATCATTGTTTTGAATGGGTAACCTCAATCGATTGAAAAATTCTACTAATTAGTTGCATTCTTCAATCTCTTTTACCAAATTGAAAAATAAATAGAAAGCAAAAAAAAAATCAATTAAAAGGAAAAGTAAATTTTTTTTACATATACATAAATAGATGTAGAGTAATGATACACTCACACACACTTTTACTTAAAGTTTTACAAACTATATAACTGTAGCTACAATGATTTACTGTAGATCACTGTAGTTACAGTAAGAGAGTTCGTAAAACTTTAAGTAAAAGTGTATGTGAGTGTATCATTTTTGAATAGATGTAACAAATCTCCGAGAGGCGTGACTTGGTGGTATAGGGCTCAGGATCTCACTTTAAGATCCCGGGTTCGAATCCAATTAGTGCGTTTCTTGTAAGAGCTTGGGACAGTTGGGGGTTTTATCTGCTTCGTTTAAGCTAATAATGGGTGATTTGGCGGATGAATTTTCAATGATTCCAAAATATATATATTTATATATAGATGTAACAATGTAACGATCCTTTAACTTAAAGCTTGTTAGACTAACCGATATTATTTTTCTTTGATAGTTTCATAATCTAGAATACCCACTGGTCATTGGAATTAAAAAATACATAAATGTCCTGCAGTCATTTTCTAAATACCCACATGTTATTAAATTATGATTATTTTTTAACACGTGACTTATGAGGCTGCTCCAGGCAGGGAATATAAAATAAAAGTTTAAAAATGATCCATCTCTGTTGTGTTGATTGTATTTTGCTGTCAGAAATTGACCATTTTTTAATCCAATTGGAGAAAAAATTATTAATTAAAAATATGAGTAATTCTTCTAGTTAGGCTTACACATGGTTCGGTTAACCATACGGTTTATGATTCGGCCAAAATCAAAACTGTAAATTTTAATCGTAACGAAATCGAACCGTATGATTACGGTTCGGTTACGATTGAACCGTATTTTTATTTAATTTTTTTTAAAAAAATATTATAAATAATTAAAAAAAATCCGGTTCAACAGGATTTTTTTAATGTTGTACCGGATTTATTACGGTTGAACCATAAAACCGGTTCAATCGTCAGTTGAAAAATACACTAACCCTAACCCCAACCAATTCGATTGTGATTTACGGTCCGATTAGTCAACGGTTCAGTTGATCAATGATTGATCAACGATTCGGTTACGGTTTGAAACCGCAACCGTGTACATATCTATTTTTAATATCACAATTATACATAATATCCTCAATCAATAATTATATAATATAATAAAAGTATTATTTATTCGACAACCAAGAATCCTCAAGCCCCCTCATCAATATGAACTCGCAGTACAAAACCAAATTTTATTTTTATTTAATTTATAATCAAACTGACTGTTTGCTTTCAATGTTTGTGCTTCAAATATTACATGCAATTTATTTTTTCAAAAAAAGACAACCAAAGTGGCTGATTTTCTTTATTCTTTTTTATAGCAGACCCTACCTAATATTATAGTCAGATCCCACCTAATAAGAAAATACATTGATTTAGTTTGTTATATGCCATACAATGACTTGCGTAATTTTCTAATTTATCTACGAAATTTATATTATACAACGATGATATAATGTCATTTATGAGTGAATAAAATCGATTACAATTTTGGTTCAGAGTGGAATCATAACCTACTCGGAAAAAATCGGTTCCTAATATTTTAGAATCGGAATCTATCTAATTAAATAAGGTATTCTATTTATCGGTTACTAATCAGTTATGGTTCGGTTTTGAATTACCCTATTTTCCATTTTTTAATATGTTTTTTGTTTCATTTAAAAAAGGAAAAACTCACCTTGAAGCCCTTGTACTCTCAATGTTTTTTACATTACACCCTTGTACTAAATTTTCTACACATTGCACCATTGTACTCTCAATATTTTTTACATTGCACCCCTGTACTAAATTTTCTACACATTGCACCCCTGCACTCTCAAAAAATTGACATTTCACCCTTATTTTAACGGCAAGTTAACAGAGTTGAGAAATATTATGACATCACCCACCCTTATTTGTGTCATATCTGCCTGGTTTAGGAAGAATCATCTATGCTAAAAAGAGAAGAGCTAAAAAAATGGGTGTTTGCTATAAATGTGCACGCATGACATGTAATACTCGTTGTCGTTCTTTAGGAATGATGTCTGATAACCGTGAAACATATTTGTTTGTTTTTTGTTGTTCATTAATAACACTCCAAGATCGCAGTTTTGATCTAGTTTTTACAATAAATTAGTTGGATTTTTGAATGTATCAGAAGAGGCATAATATAGTTATGCGCCCTAGCATAACTTCAAAGTAAAAAAATTTGCTCGGTCCAATCCGAAATAAGGGTGGGTGATGTCAGAATATTTCTCAACTCTGTTAACTTGCCGTTAAAATAAGGGTGGAATGTCAATTTTTTGAGAGTGCAGGGGTGCAATGTGTAGAAAATTTAGTACAGGGGTGCAATGTAAAAAATATTGAGAGTATAGGGGTGCAATGTGTATAAAATTTAGTACAGGGGTATAATGTAAAAAATATTGAGAGTACAGGGACCTTAAGGTGTGTTTTTCCTTTAAAAAAAGTACAATAAGATGTTGTTCTATTTATTCAAGGAAAAACCCAACTTGAGGCCCTTGTACTCTCAATTTTTTTACATTGCACCCTTGTACTAAATTTTCTACACATTGCACCCTTGTACTCTCAATATTTTTTACATTGCACCCCTGTACTAAATTTTCTACACATTGCACCCCTGCACTCTCAAAAAAATGACATTTCACCCTTATTTTAACGGCAAGTTAACAGAGTTGAGAAATATTCTGACATCACCCATCCTTATTTGTGTCATATCTGCCTGGTTTAGGAAGAATCACCTATGCTAAAAAGAGAAGAGCTAAAAAAATGGGTGTTTGCTATAAATGTGCACGCATGACATGTAATACTCGTTGTCGTTCTTTAGGAATGATGTCTGATAACCGTGAAGCATCTTTGTTTGTTTTTTGTTGTTCATTAATAACACTCCAAGATCGTAGTTTTGATCTAGTTTTTACAATAAATTAGTTGGATTTTTGAATGTATCAGAAGAGGCATAATAATATAGTTATGCGCCCTAGCATAACTTCAAAGTAAAAAAATTTGCTAGGTCCAATCCGAAATAAGGGTGGGTGATGTCAGAATATTTATCAACTCTGTTAACTTGCCGTTAAAATAAGGGTGGAATGTCAATTTTTTGAGAGTGCAGGGGTGCAATGTGTAGAAAATTTAGTACAGGGGTGCAATGTAAAAAATATTGAGAGTATAGGGGTGTGCAATGTGTAGAAAATTTAGTACAGGGGTATAATGTAAAAAACATTGAGAGTACAGGGACCTTAAGGTGGGTTTTTCCTTTATTCAATATACATTTAATTTGAGATTTGGGTTAGATGAATGGACATTATTTAAATAATGGACTTGGACTTTCTTTCAATTTTTTAACCCAAAAAAATTGATTTTATAATTTGAAAACTGGTTCCAAAATTCGGTTTCGGTTCCCACCACTCTAGAACCAGAACCGACCCTAAAAGAATCGGTCTCAGTTCCGAAACTGGAAATTAGTCTGATTTCTTGAGGTTCTGAATAGAACCGAAATCGATGCTCACCCTAAGTCACCATGAATAACCTATTGTAGGAAATTCTTCATTAAGGGTATTCTGTCTTTTGGATTGGATGGGTGCTTGTAAGGGGTACAACCCTTTGGGGGGTTGCACCCCATCCCAAGGGTGCCCTATTGGCACCCTTCCATGCCTATATAAGTAGGCTTGATATCCAAAACAAAGGGATAGAAAGATATCCGAATTTTGCTAAGCAAGAGACATTTTTTCCTTTGTTTTTTGAGAGAGAATCCACCATTATTCCTAGTTCACACACTTGTTAAGGAGTGCTCCTTGAACAAGAAGATTCCGAGTAATCCTGGGAGAACGTTGGCAAAACGAATCCGTAAAGCACCCGTGACGGAGCCAATAAGTTCTTAAGGACAGAGATCATCTCGACTTGGATTTTTTCTATAATCTCAATTTCCAGGTTTTGTCTTCAAGTTTTTCTGGTTTTAGGGTTGTGCATCTAGATCTACTTTTGGAAGTTTGATCCGTTTGATTGTTGCATTATATTACTGTTTGATGACACATATTTACTAACAATCTTAAGAACTTATTGATATCGTGTTATTAAATAGTAATTTGCATGTTAGGGTTTGAATATTTTCTGGAAAATACGAACTGTGCATGAAAAACCCGTAGGGCGTTCGAACGCCAAACGCACGCGAAGGCTAAAATTTTGAAATTTCGTAAGAACGTTCGAACGCGTCTTCAAACGCAACTCGAACGCAAGCCTTCTGCCTTAGAACGTTCGAACGCGTAATAAACGCAACTCGAACGCAAACTCTCTGGAATCATTCCGTTCGAACGCGTTCACGAACGCTATACGAACGTGAACTCTCTGGAATCATTCCGTTCGAATGCGTTATCAAACGCTACTCGAACGTGAACTCTCTGGAAACACTTCGTTCGAACGCGTTATCAAACGCAACACGAACGCACACACACTGGACAGTCTCGTTCGAACGTAGATACGAACGTGACACTAACGACTTTGTCCTGTAAGTATAATAAACTGCAAACTTTAATTAATATTAACTTGGTTAGTCATATACTGTAAACACATTAATCTTGGTAGTATAGATTAAGTTATTATTAAATTGTTCAATTATCACAAGCATTCACATAGTGATAAAGTTGAAATTGTTTGTTTGTTTGTTGCATAATTGGTTGAGAATTTAAAGTGTAATATTACACAAGTAATTCCATCCAATCTTGATTAAATTATATATATCTACATTTATCGTTTATCATTTGAACAAGATCATTTGTTGATCGTTGTGCAATTTGTCTTTCGTAGACTAATTGACCCTGTTGATTTTCCAGTTACATATGGCTAGCGGAAATATCACGGTACCGGTCTCTCATGGAGAAAAACCGGAGAAATTTGGTGGGGCAAATTTCAAACAATGGCAGAGTAAGATGCTGTTCTACCTGACAACTCTCCAGTTGGCAAAATTCCTCAAAGATCCTCCGGGTCCTGTGGAGGGTGAATCTGAGAAGGCCAAGGAAGAGCGAGAACAGACTTGGATGTCTGGAGACTTCTTATGCAAGAACTACCTTTTGGGTGGTCTTGACAATACCCTGTACAATGTGTACCAAGGCATGACTTCTGCGAAGATTCTCTGGGAATCTCTCGAGAAGAAGTATAAAACTGAAGATGCCGGACAAAAGAAATTTGTCGTGGGTAGGTTCTGGACTACAAGATGGTAGATTCAAGGACGGTGATGTCTCAGTTGGGTGAACTGCAATTGATCATTCATGAAATACTGGATGAGGGGATGAAACTCTGTGAGATGTTTCAAGTTGCCGCCATAATTGAAAAGTTGCCTCCATCATGGAAGGACTTCAGGAGCTATCTGAAACACAAAAAGAAGCAGATGAGCCTTGAAGACCTCAGTGTTCGATTGAGAATCGAGGAGGACAACAGGATGTCCGAGAAGGCCAGCTACAAGACTCTGGAGTCTAAGGCCCACATCATTGAAGGTGCAAAGGGTAGCAAAAAGAGAAAGAACAGTGGAGCTGACTCTGGGAACAAGAAGTTCAAGGGAAAATGCTACAACTGTGGAAAGAGCGGTCATATGTCAAAGGACTGCAGGAACAAGAAGTCTCAGGACAAGGGCAAGAAAAAGAAATATGAGGCCCATGTTACTGAAGGCGAGCAGCTGACTGATGATATCTCAGAGATGGAACTATCAGCAGTGGTAACCGAAGCCAACATAGTTGGGAATCCGAGAGAATGGTGGGTAGACACTGGGGCTACTCGCCATATCTGTGCAGAAAGTAAGATGTTTTCCATGTACCAGAAGGTCGATGGCGGCGATCATCTGACAATGGGAAACTCGTCTACCTCTCAGGTGGTTGGACAAGGCACAGTTGTTCTGAAGATGACATCCGGAAAGGAGCTAACATTGAAGAATGTACTGCACGTTCCAGATATTCGGAAGAACTTAGTCTCAGGATCTCTTCTTAGTAAGGCTGGGTTTAAGCTTGTATTTGTTTCTGACAAGTTTGTAATGACTAAGAATGATATGTATGTAGGAAAAGGATACCTAACTGAGGGCCTTTTCAAGCTAAATGTAATGACTGTTAATCGTGCTATTAATAAAGCTAGTTCGTCTGCTTATATTATTGTGTCACAAAATGTATGGCATGGGAGGTTAGGACATGTTAATTATGATACCATGCGTAAATTAATTAACATGGACCTCATACCTAAATTTGCAATTGATAGCCAACATAAGTGTGTGTGCATGTGTTGAAGCAAAAATACATAGAACATCATTTCATTCTATCGAACGCAGTTCTGAACCGCTAGAACTTGTACATACTGATGTATGTGACATGAATATTGTGCAAACAAGAGGCGGTAAAAAGTACAAAAGTACTTTGTCACTTTTATCGATGACAGCACAAGATTCTGTTATGTGTACTTGTTGAGAAGCAAAGCAGAAGCTATTGAAGCTTTGTACACTATAAGAGCGAAGTTGAAAATCAACTTGGCAAGAAAATCAAAAGAATCAGGAGTGATAGAGGTGGTGAATACGTTTCACCGTTCGGTGAATATTGTTCTGTGCACGGAATTATTCACGAAACCACTGCTCCTTATTCTCCTCAACAGAACGGAATTGCGGAACGCAAAAACCGAACGTTGAAGGAAATGATGAACGCCATGTTGACAAGTTCGGGTTTACCCCAGAACTTGTGGGGGGAAGCCTTGCTTTCCGCAAACTACGTTCTGAACAAGCTTCCTCACAGAAGACTAGACAAGACACCATATGAATTGTGGAAAGGTTTCGTACCTTCCTACAAATACCTCAAAGTGTGGGGGTGTCTTGCCAAAGTAATGGTTCCTAAACCTAAGATGGTTAGAATAGGACCCAAAACTGTTGACTGTATATTCATTGGATATGCTCACAACAGTAGTGCGTATCGATTCTTGGTGCACAAGTCGGAGATTCCTGACATCAATCCTAATATGATAATTGAGTCAAGGAATGCGATATTTTTTGAAGAGACGTTTCCTTGTAAGGAAAGACAAATAACTGGGTCTCTCAAAAGAACAGTTGATACTGTCAATGACAGTGATCAAGTTGACCAAGAATCAGATCAACGTGTAAATGCTGAGACAATCGAGCCTAGACGTAGCAAAAGAGCTAGAACGTCTAAGTCGTTTGGTCCCGATTTTCTAACATACTTGTTAGAAAATGAGCCTCAAAGTTATAAAGAAGCTGTGACTTCTCCGGAGGCACCTCTTTGGAAAGAGGCTATTAACAGTGAGATTGATTCAATCCTACAGAACCATACTTGGGAGTTGGTTGATCTTCCGCCAGGTTGTAAGCCGCTGGGCTACAAATGGATATTCAAAAGGAAGATGAAAACGGATGGATCAATAGATAAGTATAAGGCAAGACTTGTCATAAAAGGTTATAGACAAAAGGAAGGCCTTGATTACTTTGACACCTATTCACCGGTGACTCGCATCACATCGATAAGAATGCTCATAGCCATAGCAGCTATATTTGGTCTTGAAATACATCAAATGGATGTAAAGACGGCATTCTTGAATGGTGAATTGAATGAAGAAGAAATTTACATGGAACAACCAGAAGGGTTTAGTGTTCCTGGACAAAACAGAAGGTGTGCAAACTTGTAAAATCCTTGTACGGATTAAAACAAGCACCGAAACAATGGCATGAGAAATTTGACAAAGAAATGTTGTCAAATGGGTTTAAAACCAATGAGTGTGATAAGTGTGTGTACACAAAATCAACTCAAAAAGGATATGTCATTGTGTGTCTCTATGTAGACGATATGCTGATAATTGGTAGTAATCATGAAATGATTAAGTTTACCAAAAACGTGTTATCCAGTAGATTTGATATGAAAGATATGGGGATAGCTGATGTGATCCTAGGAATAAAGATTTCTAGGACATCAGACGGATATATATTATCACAGACTCATTATATTGAGAAGATACTCGATAAATATATCAAAGGGGATCTAAACGTGGCTAGAAACCCTGTAGACCTAACTCTTCATTTATCAAAGAATACTGGTTCAAGCATATCGCAACTAGAGTATTCGAGAATCATCGGAAGTCTGATGTATCTCACGAATTGCACACGACCCGATATCGCTCAAGCTGTGAATCGGCTTAGCAGATATACGAGTAATCCAGGACACAACCACTGGAAAGCCATAGTAAGAGTTTTGAGGTATCTGAGAGAAACTTCAAAATATGGGCTACATTACGAGAGATATCCTGCTGTACTAGAGGGTTACAGCGATGCTAACTGGATATCTGATACGGTGGATTCCAAATCCACGAGTGGATTTGTTTTCACACTTGGTAATGCGGCCGTGTCATGGAAATCCTCGAGGCAAACGTGTATTGCCCGGTCTACTATGGAATCAGAGTTCATAGCGTTAGACAAAACAGCGGAAGAAGCAGAATGGCTTAGAAACTTCCTGGAGGATATTCCTAGTTGGCCCAAACCGGTGCCAGCGATAAGCATACATTGTGACAGCCAATCGGCTATTGGGAGAGCCCAAAATACAATGTATAATGGTAAGTCTCGACACATACGTCGGAGACATAATACCATACGTCAACTGCTCTCAAGTGGCATAATAACGATCGATTATGTCAGGTCGAAGGAAAACCTAGCGGATCCACTAACTAAAGGTTTACCTCGAGAGCAAGTTGAGAAGTCATCGAGGGGAATGGGCTTGAAGCCTATAATCTAAGAATTGTCACTGTGGAAACCCAACCTAGTTGACTGGAGATCCCAAGATCTAGGTTCAAAAGGGACAACAGAAACTTTGTGCAATTCAAAACAAGCACTGAAGAGTTCCGTACTCTTTCCCATTCCGATTATGACGCTGAGTGCTGTCTGTCATTGGTTAGGATAAGCTAAGGCTTTTAATGATCACTATATTAGGAGATGAGTCCTAATGGGGGTAAAGACAGATTACCTCTTCATAGCAGATCACCTATTTCAAGTAAGAAGTGAGGCCGCTTCCATGGGAACCTTTAAAGGCGGGTTACCCTAAAGTGCTTGATGAATCCAGGACCGTTGTTCAGGGCCAAAATGAACACAACCGTAGAACGGGAAAATGGTCGAATTAAAGCTGTGTGTTGGCAATTGTCTTGGTTTACACCAACGGCAGAACAGTTCAAGACTATGGGTCACTGGTTTGCCAAGTAAATCCGATTGTCACTCACTAGGAAAGGTTCAAGGCGAAAGCTACCTATTTCGATGCAGCTTTAGTTCATGGTAACTCTCTCAAATGTCTCCGTGGATATTTGAAGAATTGTGGGGGATTGTAGGAAATTCTTCATTAAGGGTATTTTGTCTTTTGGATTGGATGAGGGCTTGTAAGGGGTACAACCCTTTGGGGGGTTGCACCCCATCCCAAAGGGTGCCCTATTGGCACCCTTCCATGCCTATATAAGTAGGCTTGATATCCAAAACAAAGGGATAGAAAGATATCCGAATTTTGCTAAGCAAGAGACATTGTTTTCCTTTGTTTTTGAGAGAGAATCCACCATTATTCCTAGTTCACACACTTGTTAAGGAGTGCTCATTGAACAAGAAGATTCCGAGTAATCCTGGGAGAACGTTGGCAAAACGAATCCGTAAAGCACCCGTGACGGAGCCAATAAGTTCTTAAGGACAGAGATCATCTCGACTTGGATTTTTTCTATAATCTCAATTTCCAGGTTTTGTCTTCAAGTTTTTCTGGTTTTAGGGTTGTGCATCTAGATCTACTTTTGGAAGTTTGATCCGTTTGATTGTATGATTATATTACTGTTTGATGACACATATTTACTAACACCTAATAACATAAAATAATCATAAATAAATGGTATTTATATCTAACATTAATCCACATATTATATTAATCATAAATAAATGACATTTATATCTAATATTGATTGATATTATATTTACCACATCATCTATACAACTATAATATCAAAAAATTATCTATCTTTTGAGTAGTTATTTGATATCACCGTTGTGTTGATGATGTGATAACTTATCAACCAATCATGTGGAGCTATTAAATATAATTACCATTTATTTAATTATTTTTATTGTTTTAATATGTGTGGTAATATATTATTACGTTATTATATAGATGATATTGTACTATTGTTACATGGTAAAAAAATTCCACCCTTAAGCCGCCTCTATATAGTTAGCAGTATTTATTTGAATTCAACAGTTTATAGTGGCTTATTTTTTCCTACATAGAGAAGAGAAATGTCATAAAGAAAATATATAAAATTAAAAAATTAAATTGATTCTCAATTCATTTATTACTTTGACTCAACAAACAAAAAATATCAATACCCTAATTGGTTTTCTTTTATTTTATTCACATTTTCCCACTCTTGTTCCTCATTATTAAATATTAATTATTCCAAAACACACATTAAAACTAAACAAAGGGGAATCTTTTTAATTTTTATATTGTGTTGTCCCTTAAAATATAAAAAATATAAAAAATAAAAGATTTAGTGTATCTTTTGACCTATCTACCATGTGAAACCATTGAAATTCCAACTATTATATATCTTCCATATTAATGCATTGGCCATAGATATTATTTTCTTCAATATTATGTAATTAATATTTCCCACATTCTATGCATTTTCTATAAGAAATATATTATTATAAAAATTTATTTGATTCTTTATCTAGAGTAACAACAAAAGGCAGCTTATAATAAGCCCTATTTGGCCGGCTGAGTATCGATATCGTCACCACAAGAAAAAAAAACTTCAAATTTTTGTTTCCATGTTATCTTTCTGCTTTATTGCATGTGGATTATGATTCTTCATCTCAATATATAATCTTATAATTTATTTTCATTTTTGTTTTATTTGGAGACTTCATTAAACCCTGGTCAAATTTGGGCCAAACGAAGATAAGAGCAAATGGGCAATGACTTAAATAATTAGTAGTAATGATATGAAAATTAAACGAGCATCAAACGGGGATAAAATCGTTATAATAATGATATCTTTTTATTTTTTATTTTTTATCATCAGAATAATATCTTTTAATAATAATTTTTTATCGAATTTTTTTAAATGGTTAATATGTAGTTACGCTAACCAAAACAAATATTATTGTTGATGGTGTTTTTCGGGCACTATGTTATTTAAACAACACGACAGGGGTAAATGGGGTAACTCCATTGATCGAGACCGTTAAAGCCGACCCGACAACTTGACGGTAAGAGGCCGAGCACTTTATACTAAATGGCCGAGCACTTTGGTTCGGATGACCGAGCACTATAAGGCCGGCAGAAACACTCTCAGTTCAAAGGACTATCATGACCGACCACATAAGACCGAGCACATGACGAGGCGTGCTCAGGAAGATAAATCATCCTATTCTTGCAGAAAAGGGATAAGTTGTCCTACTTTAATGGGGTAAAGTAATAACTTAATATCCTAATAGGATAAAGGAAGTAAATGTAGTTTTGATTAGGAATCCTTATGGAAAAGGGAATAGTTTTGACTAGGAATCCTGATAGGAAAAGGAGACCATCTCCAATTGGGAATTCTTGTATAAATAGGAATCTGATTTCTTCACCATTATAAATATGAGGGTAGGGTGAGTGTAGAAGAACAAGTTGAAGACATCTAAAAAATCATCACAAGAGTGAAAGACGAATTGTAAAGTTCCATCTGTAAGAGCGAAAGAGAGGCCTGAGAAGTGTATTTGAGTAATAAAAAGCACCACCCTGTTCTTGCCCGTGGACGTAGGTCGGATCCCAAAAAACCACCGAACCACGTTAAATCACCTTGTCTGATTGGCGTATTTTCTTGTTTTCCGCTAAATTTGCTTTTGGTCCCCCATAACCAAACAAATTCACAGTTGAAGGAGGATTCCCTCGGAGGTGATATTCCTGTATTACCCTGAGACCAAAATCCACCGTCAACAGTTGGCGCCGTCTGTGGGGAACTTCACAAAAAGCAGCTCGCGTAATAAGACAAATGGCGGAAGGCGGAAACCGACAATCATCAGGGAGCTCGGCTGCAGACTGGATGGAAAAGATCGAGGAAAACCTTAGGAAGGAAAGGGAGGAAAACCAAACTCTACTAAAAACCATAGTAGACCGGTTGGAAAGGATGGAAGGAGCACGCGACGGAAAATTCGAGGCCGGGACTAGCCGGTGAAGGAGTGAGATAGCGGAAGGAAAGAGAATTGTTGATACAAACGAAGACGACAGACCTCAAAGGAGGGAACCCTACAGGGTGAGATCCGTGGTAGTACAAAGGGATTCCCAAACCGAGGACACATGGGAAGATGAAGATGACAAATCATCACCAGATCCCTCCTACGATAGCCCTCACAGTACCCGGAGGAGAGGAAAAGAACATACCAAAGAAGTGCGGGACGACACCGACCCTGAGAAGCGCCACTCCCGAGGTAGCAGAAAGAAAAGAAACCACAGGGGGCGGCATGGAATCAAAGACAGCAGCATGAAATCTTGGTTACGGGATGAGCTGGTCAAATGGGGAGTATACCCCAATACAAACAGGGGAGATGTCCAGGACATCAAAGATGAGTCCCCCCTCACGGAGGAAATAAAATCGGAGAAATTCCCAAAAAGATTCAGCATGCCGACCATGACACCATACAAGGGCCGTACCGATCCCAAAACCCACATCGAAGACTTCGTCATACTAATGAAGGTACAAGGGGTAACAGGGGACGCCATTTGCAAAGTGTTCCCCTTAACTCTAGCCGGACCGGCCATCCTATGGTATAGAAGCCTAGCCCCAAGAAGCATCAGCAGCTTCGCACAACTGAGAAAGTCATTCATACGACACTTCAAGGGGGCTTGTGTCCCCAGAAAGACAATTGGAGAACTAAGACTTATGAAGCAAGGAGACGATGAGCCTCTGAAGATATTTATTGAAAGGTACCATAATATGGTACTCGAAGTCGGAGGGTATGAATCCCCCGAGGCCCTGGAAAGCTTGAAAGGAGCCTTGAGGGTCGGAAGACTATGGACCCATCTAAGGATCCAATACACCCCGGACTACGCCACTGCCCTGGAGGTGGCCCGAAAATTCGTTTTATTGGAGAACGAGGAGAAAATATCCCGATAAGGGAACACCATCAGAGAAAGAACCACAAGGGAGGGCGCCCCCCGCCGTATAGAAAGAGAACCCAGAAAACCACCCCCGAAGCACAAGGAGTTCAAACCACTGCACCGTGACAACCAATAGAGAAGGGCGCCGACCCAAGTAAACCATGTGGTCGGGGAAAATGCATACATTCCTCTAAATAAACAACTGGGATAAATTGTCGTGGAGATCCAAGGGAAAGGCCTCTTAGTAGAACCCGACCAAAGAAGATTTTCCCCGGGCAAGAGGAACCAAAAGGCTTATTGCATACACCACAACTCCAGAGGACATGCAACGGACGGGCGCAGAGACCTGCGGGAGCAGGTGGAAGACTTGGTAAAAGAAGGCTATCTCGGTGTGTCGGTTTTTTAGGTCGACCAAGTTGATAGCGGAAGTCATCCGGTCGGATGCGTGGAATGCTGAGATACAGAGATGATATATTAAGAAGAGCCTTACTTGTAGTGACCAGTGTAGAGTTGCAAGAAAGGCAACAGATCCCAAAAAGGTGAGTAAACCTCTTCTGACTTAGGTTGACATTTGATTATGCTTGTTTGTTATGGCTCACACAATGATTTTGATATTTGTTTTCCGGCTCGGGTCTGCTCTTGTACCGCCGAGACCGATGCCTCTTTCCGGCTCGGGTCTGCTCTTGTACCGCCGAGACCGATGTCTCTTTCCGGCTCGGGTCTGCTCTTGTACCGCCGAGACCGATGCCTCTTTCCGGCTCGGGTCTGCTCTTGTACCGCCGAGACCGATGTCTCTTTCCGGCTCGGGTCTGCTCTTGTACCGCCGAGACCGATGTCTCTTTCCGGCTCGGGTCTGCTCTTGTACCGCCGAGATCGATGTTTGTTACAGCTCGGGGTCGGGTTACGTCCCACCGAGTCATGCTCATTGGTCTGGGGACGGAACATTCCCCCAGAGCCAAGTACCTCTTTCAGCTCGGGGTCGGGCGATGTCCCACCGAGTCTGCCTTTGGACTGGGGACGTAACATTCCCCCAGGACCAAGTGATTTTTACAGCTCGGGGTCGGGCGATGTCCCACCGAGTCTGCCTTTGGACTGGGGACGTAACATTCCCCCAGAACCAAGTGATTCTTACAGCTCGGGGTCGGGCGATGTCCCACCGAGTCTGCCCTTTGGACTGGGGACGTAACATTCCCCCAGGACCAAGTGATTCTTACAGCTCGGGGTCGGGCGATGTCCCACCGAGTCTGCCCTTTGGACTGGGGACGTAACATTCCCCCAGGACCAAATGATTCTTACAGCTCGGGGTCGGGCGATGTCCCACCGAGTCTGCCCTTTGGACTGGGGACGTAACATTCCCCCAGGACCAAGTGATTTTTACAGCTCGGGGTCGGGCGATGTCCCACCGAGTCTGCCCTTTGGACTGGGGACGTAACATTCCCCCAGGACCAAGTGATTCTTACAGCTCGGGGTCGGGCGATGTCCCACCGAGTCTGCCTTTTGGACTGGGGACGTAACATTCCCCCAGGACCAAGTGATTCTTACAGCACGGGGTCGGGCGATGTCCCACCGAGTCTGCCCTTTGGACTAGGGACGTAACATTCCCCCAGAGCCAAGTACCTCTTTCAGCTCGGGGTCGGGTTACGTCCCACCGAGTCAGCCCTTCGGACTGGGGACGTAACATTCCCTCAGGTCCAAGTGCCTTTCACAGCTCGGGGTCGGGGTACGTCCCACCGAGTCAGCCCTTCGGACTGGGGACGTAACATTCCCTCAGATCCAAGTGTCGTTCTCAGCTCGGGGTCGGGTTGCGTCCCACCGAGTCAGTCCTTCGGACTGGGGACGTAACATTCCCCCAGGTCCAAGTGCCTTTCACAGCTCGGGGTCGGGGTACGTCCCACCGAGTCAGCCCTTCGGACTGGGGACGTAACATTCCCTCAGATCCAAGTGTCGTTCTCAGCTCGGGGTCGGGTTGCGTCCCACCGAGTCAGTCCTTCGGACTGGGGACGTAACATTCCCCCAGGTCCAAGTGCCTTTCTCAGCTCGGGGTCGGGTTACGTCCCACCGAGTCAGCCCTTCGGACTGGGGACGTAACATTCCCTCAGGTCAAAGTGCCTTTCACAGCTCGGGGTCGGGGTACGTCCCACCGAGTCAGCCCTTCGGACTGGGGACGTAACATTCCCTCAGGTCCAAGTGCCTTTCACAGCTCGGGGTCGGGGTACGTCCCACCGAGTCAGCCCTTCGGACTGGGGACGTAACATTCCCTCAGGTCCAAGTGTCGTTATCAGCTCGGGGTCGGGTTGCGTCCCACCGAGTCAGTCCTTCGGACTGGGGACGTAACGTTCCCCCAGGCCCGAGCATCTCTCACAGCTCGAGACAGGATCACATGCCACCGAGCACATCATCGTTAGCTCAGAGGCAAAATTTTCTCCTCACAATCGAGATTGGATCAGCCAGGGGTCAGGACCCCCAAATCTCTGGTACAGATATTACAGAGGATGAGTCATTTTTTAGTTTTGACAACAAGAGGAACCTCATCTCTTGATGGAACGACCCAAGTAAGCAATTTGCTTTGAGGTGGAGAATCATTCTGAATAGAGTCAGCATCTCCAATAAACCGAGGATATGAAGATAGAAACAGAAGACTTAGTTGATGGCAAAGACAATTTCTCGGTGATTTCTGGAGCGACCACCAGCAAGGCGATCAGCACACCATCTTTTTTTATAGTTCCCGGCATCAACTCACAAACTCGTTGTTACCGAGAACTAGGGGACAGATGTTGATGGTGTTTTTCGGGCACTATGTTATTTAAACAACACGACAGGGGTAAATGGGGTAACTCCATTGATCGAGACCGTTAAAGCCGACCCGACAACTTGACGGTAAGAGGCCGAGCACTTTATACTAAATGGCCGAGCACTTTGGTTCGGATGACCGAGCACTATAAGGCCGGCAGAAACACTCTCAGTTCAAAGGACTATCATGACCGACCACATTAAGACCGAGCACATGACGAGGCGTGCTCAGGAAGATAAATCATCCTATTCTTGCAGAAAAGGGATAAGTTGTCCTACTTTAATGGGGTAAAGTAATAACTTAATATCCTAATAGGATAAAGGAAGTAAATGTAGTTTTGATTAGGAATCCTTATGGGAAAAGGGAATAGTTTTGACTAGGAATCCTGATAGGAAAAGGAGACCATCTCCAATTGGGAATTCTTGTATAAATAGGAATCTGATTTCTTCACCATTATAAATAGGAGGGTAGGGTGAGTGTAGAAGAACAAGTTGAAGACATCTAAAAAATCATCACAAGAGTGAAAGATTCGAATTGTAAAGTTCCAATCTGTAAGAGCGAAAGAGAGGCCTGAGAAGTGTATTTGAGTAATAAAAAGCACCACCCTGTTCTTGCCCGTGGACGTAGGTCGGATCCCAAAAAACCACCGAACCACGTTAAATCACCTTGTCTGATTGGCGTATTTTCTTGTTTTCCGCTAAATTTGCTTTTGGTCCCCCATAACCAAACAAATTCACAGTTGAAGGAGGATTCCCTCGGAGGTGATATTCCTGTATTACCCTGAGACCAAAATCCACCGTCAACAATTATAATAACCAATGTGAGCTTCATGACTAAATATTAATTACATAATTTGCATGTGACTAACTAGACCTAGCTATATATATATATATATATATATATACAAGCAAATATTTGATTTAGACATATAGAGCTAGAGTTAAAAAATTAAAAATGGTTGAAGTTGATGAATCAAGCAACTATTCATATCCTATAACACCAAGACTAGCTTCAACGCCGGGGACGCCGCCGATATCAGCTCCTCCGTCGCAGTTTCACTCGCCGTCGTTGTCGCGGTCGCCGTTGCTCACCGTGGGTGACCAAATAGAACCGGCAGGCAAGACCCCGAGAAGTTCAACACCAAGAAATGCAACCCCAAGAAATTTAACACCAAGAATTAGGACTCCACGTTTTATTACACCATTGGGGAGTCCAATTAGAAAGGCTCTGAAATTAACAAGGCTTGATCCTCAAGATGCATGGCTTCCCATCACTGAATCTAGGAATGGAAATGCTTACTACGCTGCGTTTCATACTCTTTGTGCTGGAATTGGTATCCAAGCTCTTGTTCTTCCTGTTGCCTTTCCTATTCTTGGCTGGTAAATTAACTATATATATCAAGTAATTAATTAATCTTCTTAATTAATAATTAACTTGTGTTAATCAAATTGATTTTAGGGCTTGGGGTATTATAGTCTTGTCATTGACATTCATATGGCAACTTTACACTCTGTACATATTAGTGCAACTCCATGAAAATGTTGAAAGCGGCATGCGTTATAGCAGATATCTTCAACTTTGCGGTGCAACTTTTGGTAAGCTTTTGTTTTTTGCTTTCATCTTCCAAATATATAGAACAAATCTTTATTATTATTATTATTATTATTATTATTATTATTATTATTATTATTATTATTATATTATTATTATTATTATTATTATTATTATTATTCATGAGACTTGCGGCAGAAGATTATAAAATATTTAGCACACCTCGACTAAACATTGGGTTCAAATTCAATAATATTTCTCTAACTCTTTAGCTTATATTTATATTAATTTTGCACTCTACCCCTCAAATTTATACTATTGTGTTATGGCCTCTTCAAATTTGTTGTTTCTCTATTTGGATCCCCACCCAATATAATTACTTTGATTGAAATGTTTGAAAATATATAACATCCAAAAAAAATGATAGACATACTTACACTTTTACATAAAATAACTACACCATTCTCACTATAGTTAGACCCGGCCGGCGGTTCGGTTAGGTTCCGAACCGGAACCGGAACCGAACCGTTAGATTGAGATTGATAAATCAATATAATTTAAAATTATGAATTTGAATTTATTACATTACATAATTACATTAAATTACAAATAAAATTATTATCTAAAAAAAGTTATTATATAAATTCAAACCTGTTTCAACCGGAACCGTAAGGTTCCTGTTGGAACCGCTGGAATCGAACGGTTCCAGCGGTTCCAACCGGTTCGGCTAGGGTATGAATCCTAACCGAACCGGTTCGGTTCCGGAACCGGATGTAACTACAGTGAGAGGAATGTAGTTATTTTCGGTAAAAGTGTAAGTATGTGTATCACTTCTCTAACATCCATTGATTGAATGTTAATTAAAAAGGTGAAAAGTCAGCAAAATGGCTAGCCTTGGTGCCGCTGCTACAGCTATCAGCGGGAACATGCGTAGCCCTAATAATCGTAGGAGGCACATCAATGAAAACGTTATACCAAATAACGTGCAGTGGAGCCACATGCACTTCACAGCCACTAACAACAGTCGAATGGTACTTGGTTTTCACTTGTGCCGCCGTCGTTCTATCTCAGCTTCCCAACTTGAACTCCATCGCCGGCGTCTCCCTCGTCGGCGCCGTCACAGCCGTCGGATACTGTACCATCATTTGGCTGGTCTCGGTTACTAAAGGCAGGCTGCCTGGTGTCTCCTACGATCCAGTTCAAGCTAATAAAGAAGATATTGTTAGGGCTGTTGATGTTTTTAATGCTCTTGGGATCATTGCTTTTGCATTTCGTGGCCACAATCTTACTCTTGAGATTCAGGTAACCACAAAACAAGTTCCTTTGTTACTCTGTTCATAATATTTTGATCGGATATAAAATAATTATCACTCGAAAATTGATTCATGTACGAAAAATCTCGAAAATTTTAAACAAGTTCTAATTTGTAATTTAAAGTTTCGTCAATGTATTAATATATATTTTTTAAATTTAATTTTACATTAAAAATTTCAATCAATATATACTAATTTACATATAAAAAAGTTTTAGTTAATGTGTTGATTTACATATAAATTTGAGGGTAAAATTGAAATTATTTAAAATTTTTGAATTTTTTTCAATAGATAAGCTAATCTTTAATATTTTAATAAATTGATTATTATTTTTACTATATTTTAATATATTTATTAATTATGGTCACATATACCTTTCAGTCAATTGATCGAAATTATGTAAAATTGAATACATGAATTCAACAAATTATTAAAATAAGATAACAAAAATTTCTTAATTAGATTATTACTTTCCACTATTTTATTGCCTAGTGAGTGGTAACGTGTGAATCTGCTAGCTACAAAAGGTTGACCTTTGACCTTAGACATTTTGACCAACAAAAACATTAGTCAAAGAAAAAAATTGATACCACATGAGTCTAGAATTAGGATGTTGAAAATTGGAGGGTTATTTATTTGACTAAATTAAAAGGATTTTTTAAATTAAATGTGCTGGACCCGGCCAACCGTAAGGTTACGGTTCCATCTTTTTATCGAAATCGAACCAAAAATTCGGTTCGGTTCGGTTATGCGGTTCCAAAAAACTGGAACCGTAACCGAACCGATTTTGAACCGATTCGGTTACGGTTCCAACAACCTGAAACCGTAGAATCGAATGGTTCGATTCGATTCTGGAACCGAACTGAATCGTAGCCACCTCTACATGTGCACTTAGTAAACAATTTTTTTTTTTTTTAATAAAATGTTGGTAAATTTTGATTGGCTACTGCAGGCAACAATGCCTTCAAGTGAGAAGCATCCCTCGACTGTGCCTATGTGGAAGGGTGTCAAATTTGCATACCTTATTGTCGCATTCTGCTTATTCCCTATTGCAATTGGAGGCTATTGGGCTTATGGTCAATTGGTAATCACTAATTTTCTCTCTAACGTGTGGCGGAAAATTATAAAAAATTTAACACAGTTAAACTCAATATTATATTCGAATTCTTTACAATTGATGTACATGTAATTTAAATTAATGGGTTCTTTTGTTTTGTTTTTTTTTATTTTTCTATTAAATTAACAGATACCAAGTGGGGGTATGCTTGTGGCCTTGATTGCATTCCATGCCAAAGACACTTCTCGGTTCATCCTAGGATTAACAACTTTATTTGTGATTATAAACGCTGTAAGCTCATTCCAAATCTACGGCATGCCGATGTTTGATGATTTGGAGTCACTATACGTCCGGAGGAAGAAACAGCCGTGTCCGTGGTGGCTCCGGGCACTTATCCGGGCAATCTACGGATTCTTCATGTTCTTCATTGCCGTGGCAATCCCATTTCTGGGGAGCTTGGCTGGTCTAATTGGAGGGATTGCATTGCCAGTTACATTAGCTTATCCATGTTTCATGTGGCTTAAGGTTAAAAAACCAAAGGCATATGGGCCTATTTGGTGCCTTAATTGGGCACTTGGTGTGTTTGGTATCATACTTAGTGTACTTGTGACTGCTGCTGGGGTTTATGTGATAGCTGACACTGGAATTGAGGTCAGCTTCTTCAATCCTCAGTAGGATTTTACAAGGGAGAGTTTTTAGTTTTTAGTTTTTTTTTTTTTTTTTAATTATGTCCCAAAAAGAGGGAAACTATTTTAGAGTGTTTGTTTTGTGACTAATTTATACTGGTTTGGTTGTTAAAAGAATAAAAATTGAAATGGAATTGTATTTTAAGTTCAACTCCCTTTTTATCAGTAATTTGTTCATACTGGGCCTATTTTATGTGCTTTTAGTTATATTGTGGGCCTAATGTGGCCCATAATTACAAGATAAAGCCTTTT
Source organism: Zanthoxylum bungeanum (assembly GCA_019454045.1). Taxonomy (NCBI): domain Eukaryota; kingdom Viridiplantae; phylum Streptophyta; class Magnoliopsida; order Sapindales; family Rutaceae; genus Zanthoxylum; species Zanthoxylum bungeanum. Next base: position 326,927 of record SKCR01032778.1, on the reverse strand, counting down.
TTTTTTTGTTATATGACTTGAACTTTCTGAAGTACCATTTCATTTTTGTTTTAATTGTTACAATCAAGTCTTTAATAATGGGAGTGCACCAGCTAGGTATTTATGTTGATAAGGATGGCAACGGCAGGAGCCCATCAATTTGAATTTTGGCACGGATCTGGGAAAATTTCGGCCCGATTCGGGCTCGGTTTGGGCCAAGCTTGGTCCTGGCCCGATTTTTTAATATAAATATATAAATTTATTATATAAATATAAATATATAATTATTTATTTTCAGCCCGGTCCGGGCCGGGCCCCGACTTTTTTGGTTGAGCTCGGCCCAGGTTTTTTCACCCCGGGCCCGGACTTTTTTGCCACCCCAAATTACCTATCTTAAGCTTAATAAATAAATAATTGAGTTGAGTTGATCCACCACTACATTTCGGCTATTAAAATTTAATTCCGATATCACTTGTTAAAGGATTGGGTTTAGAATATCTATTTAATAAATGAGAATGGTGTTGGAGGAAAGATAGTGTATCCAACGGCTCTCTTTATGTGGCTTAATTGACGGCCCAGATCATTTCATTGGTAATTAAAGGAAAGAGAATGAATCGATTGATGGAAATGGTCAAAAATTTTCAAATTTTCAAATTAAAAAATAGAAAGTTAAAATAAAATTATTTAATTAAAAAATAAAATCATTTAATTCTGTAACATTGTGCCGTAGGCACGGGCAAATACTGTAACACCGTGCCGTAGACACGAGCCAAATATTATAACACTGTGCCGTGGACACGGGCCAAATACTATAACATTGTGCCGTAGGCACGGGCAAAAACTAGTCTAAGTATATAACTCAAAAGATTAACCTATGGTAAAAGATTTATCCAATTTATAAATCCATATGAATCATTTATACTAATTAATGTGGGACACAATTCCACACTAACAAAACTAAGTGGGAAATCCCTTGGATTGGAACAATGAATATTATTCTCAATTATAAATTATTGCAAAATAATATATATAACTAAACTGTCCTTAAAACTCTAATCTAATTTACAAAGATGGTGAAAATTTTCAAGAAAGTTTTTGAAACATTTGATCGATTTTTTTTTTTATTTGGTAAATTGACTTATTAAGTTAAACTAATAATGATATGGCAATTTTCTCTTTGACATAGAATCTGCACATATGGTTTGACAAATTATTTGACATCATTATTGTATGGAAACGTGGTACCATCAACCAATTATATAGAATTATATTAAATATATTTATTATTTATTTAATTATTTTCACTATATTAACACGTGTAATAAGATGTTAATGAGTCGTTACATATTTGACTTAATAACATCATTGTATAGTAAAGTTTTTTCGTGGTTTTAGAATATGAGCCAATCAAGCAATAATTCCTTCAAAAATCTCAATTATATGACAATTTTTTCATGAGAAAAAAATGACACTATCACACATTAGAAGTTTGGATTTTTGTTAGATGTGATATATGTGAGGCATAAATCAGCTTTATGTAACCATCATGAAATCCTCGAGAGGCGTGATTTGGTGGTGTATGGTTTAGGATCTCAAGATGAGATCCTAGGTTCAAATCCAGAGAATTAATTTCTTGTAAAAGATTGAAACAGTCAGATATTTTACCTGCTCCGCTTAAACCTAAAAGTGATGATTTGACGATGAAATTTCCAATAATTCCAAAAAAATAAAAAATATAACCACCATGAAATATTGAAATGTCATTGTAACATTTTTCAGTGCCCATTAAAACGTACACATGATGAGTGGACACCTAAAAATGTCACACACTTGGCCTACCAACCAAATTATTTGAACATGAGTAAGACACCACTTGTTTGCCAAAAGTAAATAATATCCCTCAAGTTTAAAAATACATAAAAACCTCACACGCATAAATATTTTTGATTTTTTGACTATTTAATTACTCATGGTGTCATACTGGGTAGAAAATTTAAAAGCTCAGGAAAACTAACAAATTTACTAAAATAAAATTATTTCAAGTATATGTTAATATTAAAATTTTCAATAAATTTGGTATCATAATTTACTTTGAAAAGTTTAATCTATTATGGGATAATATGTGTTGAAGTTGAAGACAGCAAGGTTGCATGAACCATGCACGAAACCACCAAATCAACCGAAAGGTGGAAGTGACTACCACCGAAAGCATGACACGACCCTTGCCAACTTGCTGACAGCTTCCCAAACCGCGTGTTACTGTAGCACGCGGTTTGGCATTATAAAAGGGAGCTTCTGAGTTCATTTGTAATCATCTCTGAATAAGAAATATAGAGAGTAAAGTGGTGTGAGAGTTTTTTGTAAAGTTTAGGATTAAACTTTGTAATTCTTTTGTTTGTGATATAAAAGAAGAATTTTCTCTCCAATCACCTCTATTAGTGTGTGTTTCATCACAACAAGTGGTATCAGGAGCTAAAGTTCCGCGGTGGGATCCCGAAACTCGGTAACAGAGGTTCGGTTCGGAAAGTCGGTTCCGACGAAAGTTGTTGAAAATCGATTTTGAGCATACCATCGGACTTTTCACGGCGAGACGAGCACGGTGGTATTTGTCAGCGATCGATCGGAGGTCAGACGACGACTCACGCGCCGCACTCGCCAGACAAAGGACTCCACACGCGCTCCATCTGCAACACGCTCCGCCACGCACTGCTGAAGGAAGAAGACGCTGACGTCAGCGCCCAGCCAGCACCATATCATCTGCCATGTCAGCAGATCCTGCACAGTCAGCAGCCCAGTCAGCATGACACGTCATCCGACCAGTCAGCGTACGTTAGCTGCCACGTGTATGCCACATTAGTAACATGCCACGTCAGCAATATTTGGTAAATTTCAGATAGGTCCCTGAACTTTCTGGAAATTACATTTTAGTTCCTGAATTTTTCTGTAATTTCACTTTGGCCCCTGAACTTTTGGAATTGCATTTTGACCTCTGTAATTTCTGAAATTTGTAATTTGGTCCCCGTGTCAGATTTTGACAAACGAAATGTCATTTCCACCATTTTTGACCATTCCGGACGCAACGGTGAGGTCTATTTTTTGAAATTTTGTTTAGAATTTTTATGATGGATGGGGGAGTCGGAAAAATGATTTTGTTGACTAGTACCAATTATTTCACATGGAGATGAATGATGAAAGACCTTCTGTATGTGAAGGACTACGATGGGTCGGTATTTCTGGAAGAGAAACTAGAAGGAATTACCAATGAAAAGTGGAAGAATCTTCACCAGAAAACATGTAGCACTATTCGTCAGTGAATCGACGACAGTATCGTGAACCATGTTAGTGAAGATACAAATGCATGTGTCTTATGGAGAAAGCTGTAGGAGTTTTTCCGAGCAAAGACTGGCAACAACAAGCTGTACTACATCAAGAAGATGATGAGATTGAAATATCAGGAAGGTACAGCTGTGGCAGACCACATCAACGATTTCCTTGGCACAATGAAAAAATTGTCTGGATTGGGCATAGACTTCGGAGATGAGGTAAATGGCTTAATACTCCTTAATATGTTACCGGAATCATGGGAAACGTTCAGATCTACGGTGATAAATTCAGCCGCAGATGGGAAAAGAGGACAAGAATGCAAGAGTTAGCATCAACCTCAACCTCAAAAGCTGTAGTGACAGAGAAGAACACCAGAAGTGGGAGGAGTAAAAGCCGATGCCCAGGTAGACCAGACAAGAATCAAGGTAAATCAAGAACTAAAGATATTGAGTGCTACCCCTGCAAGAAGAAATGCCATATGAAAAGGGATTGCTACAAACTGAAGAACGAGCAGTCCATGAGAGATGATGACTCTAACCAATAAAGAGTTGCTACTACCACCGACAAAACCTCCAAAGAATTTTACATTATATACGAATAAGATGTTGTGAATCTTGCCAGCCACGAGACCAGTTGGGTGATAGATAATGGCGCCTCCATACACGTCACATCTCGTAGAGACTTCTTTTCATCTTACACACCAGGAGACTACGGTGCTGTAAGGATGGGGAATGACGGCCAGTCCAAAGCTTTCGGTATTTGAGACATCTGCCTTGAAACAGACAACAGGACAAGCCTGGTGTTGAAGGGAGTCAAGCACATCCCAAACATCCGGTTAAACCTGATCTCAATTGGCAAGCTGGATGATGAAGGTTTCTGCAGCACCTTTAGTGACGGAACATTGAAGCTCACTAAATGATCAATGGTGGTGGCACGAGGTAAGAAAGATCCAACTATGTATTTGAAGCATGCTAAGCTTTCCAATAGAAACATAAATACAGTCAACAGTAATGAGGCAACCGAGCTATGGCATAAAAAGTTCGGTCACATGAGTCAAACGGGGATGGAAATACTACGCAGGCGGAATGTTCTTCCCGAATTGAAGAACTCACACTTACGGAAGTGTGAACACTCAACGCAGGCGGAATGTTCTTCCCGAATTGAAGAACTCACACTTACGGAAGTGTGAACACTCCATGGCTGGAAAACAGAAGCTGATATATTATCTTCGTCGAAGACCAGACCATAGAAGATATCAGAAAAGAACCAAAGATACTGCCCCAACAATATAGAGATGTGAATCCAGAAACTCATACATCGGTGCCAGTACGAGTTGAAGATGAGGTTCCCAATTATGAGGGTACAGGTGATGAAGCTCCCAGAGATGATGATCATGATCAACCACCAGTACCAGAAGCTACACCAACAGCTCCAAAGAGAATGTCTGACAGAGAGATGCGACCTTCAACCAAATACTCTGCATATGAGTATGTGCTGCTTACTGACGGGGGAGAACCCGAGAGCTACAAAGAGGCTGTTGAAACAGATGACAATGAAAAGTGGGAGGAAGCCATGCAAGATGAGATGAAATCTTTGCATGACAATCACACTTTCGAGTTGGTGAAATTGTCAAGAGGTAAACGGGGCTTTGAAAAACAAATGGGTGTACAGAGTGAAGCAACATGAGCACACTTCACAACCCCGGTACAAAGCCAGATTAGTCGTCAAGGGATTCAATCAGAGGAAATGCATTGACTTCGATGAAATCTTTTCTCCAGTTGTGAAGATGTCATCCATCAGAGTGGTACTCAGCTTAGCAGCAAGCCTCGACCTGGAAGTTGAGCAGATAGATGTCAAGACCGCATTTCTTCACGGAGATCTGGAAGAAAAAATTTACATAGAGCAACGAGAAGGCTTCAGAGTCAAAGGAAAAGAGGACTATGTGTGCAGACTCAGGAAAAGCCTCTACGGTTTGAAACAGGCACCGAGACAGTGGTACGTGAAGTTCGAGTCAGTTATAGGGGAGCAGTGATACAAGAATACCACTTCAGACCATTGAGTCTTCGTTCAGAAATTCTCTGACGATGACTTTATCATCTTACTGCTATATGTAGATGATATGTTGATAGTTGGCCGAAATCAATCAAGGATTGATAATTTGAAGCAGCAACTGAGTAAGTCTTTTAAGATGAAAGACTTGGGGCCAGCTAAACAGATTATTGGCATCAGGATCGGCCGTGATCGGAAAGCCATGAAATTATACTTGTTACAGGAAGAGTACATCGAGAATGTACTTTAGAGATTTCAGATGGACAATGCTAAAACGGTTAGCACTCCTCTTGCTACCCACTTTAGATTGAGTACACAACAGAGTCTCTCTATTAAGACATAGAAGGAGGAAATGAAACAGGTTTCATACACCTCAGCAGTGGGAAGTCTTATGTATGTCATGGTGTGCACGAGGCCAGACTTAGCACACTCAGTTGGATTGGTCTGCCGGTTTATGTCAAACCCAGGAAGAGAACACTGGAATGCTGTCAAATGGATAATGCGGTATCTACGAGGCACATCCAAAATGAGATTATGTTTTGGAAGCGACAAGCCAGTGTTGATGGGCTACACTGATTCAGATATGGTAGGAGATGTGGATACCCGAAAGTCTACTTTTGGGTATCTGATTACTCTCTCAGGAGGAGCTGTTGCATGGAAGTCAAGGTTGCAGAGATGTGTTGCACTTTCTACAATAGAGGCAGAATTCATTGCAATGACAGAAGCTTGCAAGGAATTGTTGTGGATGAAGACTTTTGTCCAGGAATTGGGTTTCAAGCAGGAGAAGTACACTTTGTACTGTGATAGTCATAATGCTATCTACCTTGGTAAAAATTCAACTTTTCACTCGAGGTCAAAACATATCGATGTGAGGTATCACTGGATACGGGACATCATGAGCTCAAGGCTGTTAGAACTCAGGAAGATTCACACCGACAACAACGGTGTTGATATGTTCACCAAGGTTTTACCTAAGGAGAAGCTTGAAATCTGTCGTGTCATAGCCGTGATGACAAAACTCTCCACATAGTCAGAGTAGGGAGAGACAGAGAACTACGATTGGCTTGATCCCAACTCAGGGTACGCAGACAGTCATATAGATGCAGCCGTGGGATGATCCTTTGGAGGATCCGGTTTGGGTGATTGATTGTCAGCTCAGATTTTGGAAAATCCTCACCGAGGGGGAGATTTATTGAAGTTGAAGACAACAGGGTTGCATGAGCCATGCAGGAAACCACCAAACCAGCCGAAAGGTGGAAGTGACTACCACCGAAAGCATGACACAACCCTTGCCAACTTGCTGACAGCTTCCCAAACCGCGTGTTACTGTAGCACACGGTTTGGCATTATAAAAGGGAGCTTCTGAGTTCATTTGTAATCATCCATGAATAAGAAATATAGATAGTAAAGCGATGTGAGAGTTTTTTTGTAAAGTTTAGGGTTAAACTTTGTAATTCTTTTGTTTGTGATATAAAAGAAAAATTTTCTCTCCAATCACCTCTATTAGTGTGTGTTTCATCACAACAATATGCCATGATAAATTGGATTAATTTTATTATAAAATTGTTTATTATTAAAAAATATTAGATAATATTTCCTATTTGTTAATTTTTTATAATTTAAATACTTTTTTCCCTTCAAGAACTAAGGAGATGGGGCAAAATCTAAATTTAGTTTTTTATTCTCTTACCACTCTCAAGATTTGAACACAAATGAAAAAATAAATAGAACTATTTAAAAATTATCAGGTCACACTCATTGGGATTATAATTTAATATATTGAAACAATATTATCCAAGTAAATGTATTAATTTTCCTAGCCTTTTAAACTTTCTTCTCACGTGTTTTAGGATGTCATCAAGAGTAAAATTAATAGTCAAAGAATCCAGGGGCGTTTTTTTGTAAGAGCTAAGGGTAATCAGGAGTTTTACTTTTTTTACTTAAGTATGGATCGGGTGATTTAACGGCGGGAATTTCCAACATTTCTAAGTGAAATCAAAAAAAAAACAAAAAAGATGGCGATTATATAATGTCAAAGTCATTTGATGCAGAGAAATAATAGTTGAATAAAACCAGGATTATAGATGACAAAATTAATATTTTAGTCAATTTGTCTTACAAAATGTTGTGTCCTTCATTTTTCGCATTGATGCATTTTAAAACTTGACAGGTGAATAGTCATGCATGCATGTTACTTCTTTTATTAAAGCAGCTTGCCACCATTAACGGATCACTATATGAAATTAATGAGCTTTAGCTGCTTTGCTGATTCATCTCATATTCATATTGTCATATTGATAAAGCTATTACTTGCATAAAACTAAATATCAGAAAGCTGATAGTGCATAAGGATTTGATTAATGCCTCTCATGCCAAAAAAAAAAAAAACAAACAAACAAATTGTTTTATCAATTAGATTTAGGGCTTCATATCCAACTGCTTTCATATGATAGCTAGGTTAAATTAATAATGGCATTGCCATATATAGATGCTCTCTTTCTTCTTTAATCGAGTCCTTGGAAATAGGAAAATTGGTCCATAAGGAGTGTGTGGCTTGGTGATGTTGCGTTCAGGATCTCATTTTGAGATTATGGATTCGAATCCAAAGAGTGCGTTTCTTGTAAGAACCTGGGACAGTCGGAAAATTTATATGCTATGTTTAAACTCAGAATTTAAAAAAAAAAAAAGAATATTGCCTTATTAGTTATATTATAGCTTCTGTTAATGATATATATATATATATATTGGTTATTATTTAACTTGTAGAGAGAGCATGATTCATGATTTCTTGTGAATGGAAAAGAGAATCAAAGGAACATCTTGTGATTTTTGGAAGCATATTAGGAATTTTGTTGCATCATTGTGGACTAAAGAAGTGGGGTGCCCACTAATTAATACTTTATTTGTCATTTTAGTCTACAAAATGCAAAACTTGCATGATAATTAATAATATTGGCTGTTGAAAAAAATCAGCCATTTGTCAATAAGGTGGATTCCATGTTGTGTATCACATATGCCTACCTACATAGTTGAACATATAAATATTAAAAATAAAAATAAAATTCACTATATAATAAAATTATTTTTTTGTTTTTAGTCTTTATGTGCGTTATTAAATGTTTAATTATGTGTATATATCATTTTTGCTAATAAAATTATTTATTAATTTATTCGACTATTTAATATATGAATATCATTTCAGTTGGGATTTAAATATTGAAATTTATACTATTATTAATGTTAAAATAATAAATTAAAGATGATAATGGATCAAGTTGAGATGTATCGAGTTTGTTTTGTCAATCCAATCCCGCACAATCCCACCATAACATGATGACTTGACGGGATAATTCGAGCTTAATATTTTTCAAAGATAAAACAAATTTAAGAGAAAAAACTTGAATAAAATATTAAAGTAGATCAGAATTCTCTCTTGATTTGATTTTTTTTTTCAAAAAAAAAAACATATTAATACAAGTATATATGTGATCGTCAGTTATATTATGCACCCATAAAAATTGTACATATATAAATATTTCAAAAGATAATTCATAAATCAGATAAATTCAGATTAAGAGAGATCATAATTTCACTTAATTACATATCGCATTGCACTCAAATTTACTTAATTAAATCTCAAGTAACAAACACCGGAACCTCACACGTTTTTTTTTAAATCGTTAGAAACTCATCGTCAAACCATCTCTTCCGGGTTTAAGCGGAGCAAGTAAAATCCCCGATTGTCTCAGACTCTTACAAGAAATACACTATCTGAATTCGAACTCAGGACCTCAAGATAATATCATGAACCCTACACCACCAAGCTACGCTCCTTGAGGACACCTCACCCATATACATTCCCACAAACATATGTTGATAATTTGTGTTGACGGCTGATTTTGGTCTCAGGGGCAATAAAAGTTTTTTACTCCCGAGACAATCTTCCTCCAACTGTGAATTTGTTTTGTTTATGGGAAACCAAAAGCAAATTTGGTAAAAGATAAGTAAATTCACCAATCAACAAAGAGTTTTAACGTGGTTCGGCGGATCAGATCCAACCTACATCCACGGGCACAGAACGGACGATGTTTTATTACCGAAATATGTTTCTCTGATCTGTTTTGTGTTTACAAGCCTAATTCTCTCTTGTTCTATTCTCAACTCTCAACTCTCAACTCTCAACTCTACCTTACAAGCACGCTTTCCCCTCCTATTTATAATAGCAAATAAACAATTTTCATTTTCCCATAAGGATTCCTAGTTGAAACTACATTCACTTCCTTTATCCTATTAGAACACTGACTTATCAATTTTTCCTCATGAAAGTATGATAACTTATATTCTTATCCGTAAAAATAGGATGTCTTATCTTCTGGAGCATATCTCGCCATTTTCTCGGTCTTCATGAGGTCGGTCACGATGGTCTTTTGAACTGAGAATGCTCATATCGATCTGATAATGTCCGGTCATCCGATCTTAAGTGGTCGGTTTACCGATCATAAAGTGCTCGGCCCCTCACTCATGTGGTCGGGTCGACGTTAATGATCTTGACCAAGAAGGGAATTACCTTTTTACCTCTGCCGTACTGCAATTTGTTTCCATGTGTTTGATCCATAAAGAAACATAGCGGCTAATTACTTCAACTCCCTTTTTTGCTATAGGTTTAAGCATTTTACTTTTAAGCATACACTGTCTCGTTTTACACCCTTAATATTTTCCCTTCTATTGGTGCAACTAAAAGGAGAGAACACATTTGTTGAATCAATTAATAACCTCCTCTCGTCACATGGAAAGAGATGGAAAAAAAAATTATGTAGTGGAATGTGAAACATGTTTAATATTAATTTTCTTGAATTAGATTTTTTTTTTTTTTTTTAATTTTATAAGTTTGAAGAGATCAAATTGAGTTTGCTATTGTCAGCCTAATGATTGGCTCACAGTCTGGCCCTTCACCCCTCATCCCTTACGATTTTATTTTTGGCATGAGGCCAAACCTATCCAAAAGACTTTTAATTAGTTGAGGGAATATGTGATCCCTTAAAGTAGGGATGGCAAAATCTGGATTCGGGTCCGGATCCGGAAGTAATTTGGTTACCCCGAGTCCGGTTTCGGACCCGGGTAAATATACCCGGATCTACCCGGTCCGGATCCGGATACCCGAGTTACTTTTTTTTAAAATTTTGAATTGTATTATTTTATATTTATATTTGAATTTTGTCAATTTTATTAGTTTTATTTCAATTCTTTTATATTTTTTAATTATATTCTTTTATATATATTTTTTTAATATATGCATATTATTTTATATTTTTTAATTATATTTTTCATTATATTTTTTATTTTTTTTCCTGACCCGAGTCTATCCGGGCCGGACCCGTGCGAACCCGGGTCTGGACCCGGATTCGCCCGGATCCAAATTTTTAAGACCCAGGTTCGAATTTTTTAATCCCGGACCCGGGCCGGGTTTGGGTATTATTGCCATGCCTACCTCAAAGCAATGTGAGATACTATAATCTACCTTTATTTTGGCCCAATGTCATCGTTGGCACATTTTTTGTTAGGATCTAGCTCTGATATCATTTGTAAGATACAACTCAACTAATCATATATTGTCTGTTTTGACAGCTCAGGAATTAACCCAACAACCCGGTCCCTCGATCCCCCAAGGTTTTATTTTTGGCATGCATGGGCTCAAGTTCACTCAAAAAATCTCTAACTAATTGAAGAAATCTCTCAAGATCCCTCTCTAAGTAATATGAGATATTGCAGATTCGACATTTTTAAGGGCGTGTTGAATAAATTTTATATATGAAAATTTAACAAGTGGTTATTATTAGTAAAGGGTGTTCATCATATTTTGTCCACAAGGGGTGTGGCTTGGTGGTGTAGTGTCCAGGATCTCACCTTGAGGTTCTGGGTTCGAATCCAAGGGGTGCACTTCTTGTAAGAGTCTGGGACAGTTGGTGATTTTACCTGCGCCGCGGCCCAAAATGGGTGGTTTGGTGGCGGGGTTTCCAACGTTTCCAAAAAAAAAAAAAAAAAAAAGTGTTCAGCATATTTTTTTAAGAGCAGAAATAGCTCAAACTTTAAGAAAGTGTTGGTTTCATTTGAAGTAGGTTGGCAATTAATTGGTCGGATAGGTGGTTTATGTAAAATCGGGATTTAAAAAAAATCTAGAATCTCATTCAGATTTTTCAATCATAATAAAAATTATCTCAAATTGTTATTGAGATTATGGATTTTTAAGTAATGAGTCCGAACGAAAAATCATACCGAGTCCAAATTCGATTTTTAATCATGATAAAAAAATCTTTTCAAGTTCATATTGGATGTTTTAATCGGAACGGAAAATCATCTCGAATCTCTACTAAATATTTTAAAATCCTAAAATTTGTTCGGGATTCAGAATTTTCTATGAACTCTAATTTGAAATATGCACTCTTAAGTAGCGAATGGTGTAAGAATATCATTTCTCTTAACTTCCAAGTCCAAAAAAATTTTAATCTTCAAAATTCTTCCCTGCAGCTTTCCGTTGAAATTTTTGGAAAAGTCATTTTGGAGAGTTAATAAAGATAATTACACTAGAAAGTGATCTCATGGAAAATTCTATATGCATTTCCCTTAAACATGTACCATTTATTAATTCCTTTAATAATAATATATTATTATTAAAATAACTTTGCATATGACGTAGGATGTTACCTCATTATCTAGCTACATACAATTAAATTACATTAAAAAAAATGTTCCTCAAAAGAGAATTTGATTTTGTTCTTGGATAAACCCACTTTTTTCAACCTTATTAGTCTAACTAGGCGTGACAATTAAAATAATAACAAACTATCTTTTTTTTTTTTTTAGAAAAATTGGAAACTCTAAAGAGAATTTGATTTTGTTGTTGGATAAACCCACTTTTTTCAACCTTATTAGTCTAACTAGGCGTGACAATTAAAATAATAACGAACTATCTTTTTTTTTTTTTTATAGAAAAATTAGAAATTAATTCTATCGCCAAACCACTCGATCCGAGGTTAAGTGTAGTAGGTAAAACTTCCGGCTGTCTCAGGCTCTTACAACAAATACATCATCTATATTCGAACTCATGACCTAACAATTATAGATGACGTGATATGAGTAATTCTTTGGTGCAACGGAGGTATGAGTGACGTGGTATCACCAACAAATTAGTAACTGACATGTAAGATTTAAACTCCATCTTTTTAGTTGTTTTTTAATATTTTAACACGCGTGGTAATTATTGATTGGATTGTTACACAAATGACATGATACCTCGATTGTATTGTAGATTTTCTCGCAAATGGGTATCATGTTGATTCATTTAGATTTTTAATTAAAAAACGTCACGAGCCTTGTATCATCATGACGATATCATTATTCATTGTATCATGAGATGTGAGTGGGGCTCTTCAAAATTTTCAAAACTTGTGTACAAGGAAGCTACAGAACGCCATTGCTTTCAGTCAGCAAGTGCGTCATTTCGCACTTGAAAATATGTTGCTTTGTATATAAATTCCAGCATTATTAGGTCTGACAGAACAATTAGAAAAGCTTCTAAGACATGGCAAAAGTAGCAGCAGATAGTTTTGTTGACGAGTTTCCTCTACAAGAAACCGCCATTAATATAATCCCAGATGATCAGCAATTGCAAATCATCACCATTGAATCTAGGTCTCTGAGTACAGACGATCGCGTCCTCGAGCTTAATCCACTTGATGCTTGGCTCCCTATTACAGAATCAAGAAATGGCAGTATTTTTTCTGCGGTGTTTCATTTAATCTCTTCAGGAATTGGATCACAAGCCCTTGTACTTCCTGTAGCATTTGCCGTACTTGGTTGGTAAGTTTAGAAAATGTTTCAATATGCCAGGTTTCACATTCCTTCAAAATTTCTGAAAAAAGTTTCCATGGTTGCAGGACTTGGGGAATCATATGTTTATCGATAGCATTTGCATGGCAGCTTTACACCATATGGCTTCTTGTTGTATTGGCTGAATCAATCCCGCGAACTCGCCATAGCAGATACCTCCATCTCGCAATAGCCGCCTTTGGTTAGTATATTCAAAACTACCACAAACAAACATCTGCATGTTTTAAAATATATATTTAAAATTATATAGCTAGAGAAACTCAAGTCAAAGTGTGCATCACATGTAAACTTTTACGTGAACTCTTGTAGCAATATATAAAGACTTTATTATACATGTCCAGGTCCAAAGCTAGGGAAAATGCTAGCTATATTTCCTGTGATGTATCTATCAGGAGGATCATGTGCGATGTTGATAATCACAGCTGGTGGGAGGGTGGAAACTTTATACAAGATCATGTGCGAAGCTGGAGACACGTGTGATGCCAAATCATTATCTGGTACTGAATGGTTCTTGGTGTTCACATGCATGGCCATTGTTATAGCTCAAATATTGCCAAACTTGAATTCTGTAGCAAAGGTCTCAATGATCGGAGCAATCACAGCCGTTGGATATTGTACATTCATTTGGGCTCTATCCATCAACAAGGGCAGGCCCAATAATGTATCTTACAGCCCATCTAAAGAGGCGAAATCAGATATGGCTAATTTTGGTAATATTTTTAATGCCATTGGAATCATTGTGCTTGCATTTAGAGGCCACAATCTTGTGCTTGAGATACAAGGCACTTTGCCTTCAAGCACAAAAAATCCATCTTGTCAAACAATGTGGAGAGGAGTCACAATTTCATATCTTCTAATAGCCATGTGTTTATTTCCACTTGCTATAGCTGGATTTTGGGCTTATGGAAACAAGGTAAGCACTTATCAAGATTCTCTAATCATCTAAATTATCATAGTTATAAAATAATAATACGCATTATTCAATTCCAGGTTCCTATAAATGGAGGATTATTGAGTGCGCTATGGCAAGTCCATGGACACGACACTTCAAAATATGTGATGGGTACAATATATCTACTAGTTCTAATAAACAGTCTTAGCACATTCCAAATCTACGCCATGCCAGTTTTCGACAACTTGGAATTTATGTACATCAACAAGAAGAAGAAACGGTGTCCAAGGTGGGTTAGGGCAGCCCTGCGGCTCTTCTTTGGAGGCTTGGTATTTTTCATAGCCGTGGCATTTCCATTTTTAGGAAGCTTGGCACCTTTGATTGGAGGAATTGCATTGCCTTTGACATATGTTTATCCATGTTTCATGTACATTTTGATCAAGAAACCTAGCAAAAATAGTGCAATGTGGTGGACGAATATGGGGCTTGGTTGCTTAGGCACAATTTTGACTGTCATGTTAGTTGTTGCAGCAGTGAGGAATTTGGCTGATAAGGGATTACATGCCAACTTCTTTAGGCCTTAATGACACACTTAGAGAAAATGATTAATGTATATATAGTTACATAATCGACCTGGGTAGAAACAAAATTTATGAGGCTTATTGAATCTCGCATGGGCTGTTTTGTAATTTTTTTTTTCAAAAAATGTCATATGTGTAGAAATACATCATGTTTGTATACTTTGGGTCTGTTTGAGAATACTATTTAACTTACGTTTTTAATTTATTATTAAGAGATTTCAAATGCTTTTATTATGATTTTAAACACTCTGAACGGATTGAAATAGCTTAAAATTATTTGAAATCTATTAATAATATATTCAAAAATTTAGTTAAATAACACTCTCAAACTCACACTTAATTTATTTTTCCGAATAGACTAATACAAGTTCATAATCAGTCAATCAAGAAATGGTTCAACATTCTAATCTCTCTCTTTTGTTAGTCTTCAATTTTGTATTTTATTTATTTTACTATTTTTAATCAAAGTATATATTAGGGGAAGTCGGTACGTAAGTAAAGTGAAATTGAGAATAGTTATTGGTTCAGGAGGTGTTGTCTACCATATAACAATACAATAAAAATTATGAGGATTAGCCTACCATAAATATTAACAATAAAATAAAGTAATGAGACACAAATTTAATGTGGTAAAACCCTGAATGTGAGAGAAACATTAACGGACAAGTATAGAAAGATTTCATTATAGTAAAATAGTTAATTTTAATTTATTTTTTTTCATATATGTGGGAAATGCCCACATAATTAATATATTTTTAATTATTGCACCGATACATGTTGGAAAGAGTTGCGAAGTTTCCATACTCTCATGAGTTTTGCATGTTGACTATTTTATATAAAAATTTATTAATATTTAATGTTTTAAATGAATCCAACTAACATGCATGGTGTGACCAATACGTGGAAATGTAGGTCGGTTCTGATTTCAAAATTAAGGAACCATAAGTAATCAGATTGATTTTTCTATTCAGGAATCGGAACCGGTTCTTTTACGGTTGGTTCTGATTTTAAAATTAAGGAACCGATTTTTTCGGTCCAATTCTGGTTCTATAACATTTGAGGATTCTTTATGTCTGGTCGGAAAAATCATAAAGAACCAGATTGATTTTTCGATTCCAGAATTGGTTCCTTTAGGGTCGATTTCAGTTCCAAAATTAATGAGCCGATTTTTTTGGTCCGGTTCTGATTCTAGGGTTGTAAGAACCGGAACCAAATTTTGGAATTCATTTTCGTATTGCAAAATTAAATATTTTTTGTTTAAAAAAAAATTGTCCAAGTCTCTTACTTAAATAATGCACATTCACCCCACCCAAATCCCAAACAAAACGTACTCCAAACGAGTTAGCATATGATATAATTGTATTGTCAGGGCCCTTACCGTTCAGATTGAAGAAACCGTTCAAACCTGTGACATTTTGTTTCCTTCGAGGATCACTACAAAATCAATATATTTCTGAATTACTTTAATTTTTATGTGTTGAACATTAGACAAATACAAATATTGCAATAAATATATTGTTGCTACAAGTTTGAAAAGTAGTAATTACTTAATATCAATGATCAAATAGTGTATTGAATAAATGGAAAATATGATAACCCGGAATCGGATCATAACCGATTAGGAATCGAAAAATAGGTAGATATTTAATTGGATAGGTTTCGGTTCCATTCGAAATCAGAACCAAAAACAAAAGCGGATGAGAGATTGCATGCCAATTTCTTTAGGACTGAATGATAAACTTTTCAAACAAAACTACATAAAATCTTTTTTCTATTAAATAGGGTCATCTAGATCTTTTGATGTGATTGTACTTAATCTAATTGGATAATTTTATTTAGGATCTCTATAATAAAAATTCGATAAATTTTATATTGATTATCAATACTTAATATGCACAATCCTTCTTATTTATCTAGGCCGACAATATAGACCGAGTTTAATGATAAGTTCTTAGAGCGAGAACAACTATATAGTAATAGATTTGACCCATATATAAACTATTTGTTATTAATATTTTATACCATCAAACCACCCATTCCGGACTTAAGCGGAGCATGTATAATGTTTTATACCGATTTATAAGAAAAAAGTTCTGCTAAATTTTCCCCTTCTTTATGAACCTTTTATACATTTTGTTGATGGTATTTTTAGGCATTATGGTATTTAAGACAGCACGACATGGGCAAAAGGGTAATTTTCTCTTTGGTCAAGATCATTGATGCCGACCCGACCACATGAGTGAGTGGCCGATAACTTTATGATCCGATAACCGACCACTTTGGTTCGGATGACCGAGCACTATCAAGTCGGCAGAAGCATTCTCAGCATAAAAGACTATCATGACCGACCTCATGAAGACCGAGAATATGGCGGGATATGCTCCAGAAGATAAGTTATCATACTTTCATGGGGAAAACTAATGAGTCAGTATCAAATAGGATAAAAGAAGTGAGAGAATAGTTTTGACTAGGAAACCTTGCGGAGAAAGAAATTGTATCAATTAGGAATCCTTATGCTAGAAAGAGTCTGATTTATGTACTATTATAAATAGAAGGACAAAGTATGTGTAAAGGGCATCAAAAAATTAGGGATCTGAATCTTCAAGCTCTGACTTGTTAGAAAACAAAAAAAAGACTTGAAAAGAGTGTTCAAGTAATAAAAGTATCATCATGTTTGTGCCCGTGGATGTAGGTCGGATCCAAATCCACCGAACCACGTTAAATCTCCTTGTTGATTGGTGTGTTTATCTGTTTTTCGCTAAATTTGCTTTTGGTCCCCCATAACCAAACAAATTCACTATTGATGGAGGATTTCCTCGGGAGTGATATTCCCATATTGCCCTGAGACCAAAATCAGCCGTCA
This sequence comes from Zanthoxylum bungeanum, assembly GCA_019454045.1. NCBI lineage: Eukaryota > Viridiplantae > Streptophyta > Magnoliopsida > Sapindales > Rutaceae > Zanthoxylum > Zanthoxylum bungeanum. The sequence continues at coordinate 309,352 of SKCR01032778.1, read as the reverse complement.
ACAGTTGGCGCCGTCTGTAGGGAACTGGACAAAAAGCAACTCGTGTAGTAAGACAAATGGCGGAAGGCGGAAACCACCAATCATCAGGAAACTCAGCCGCAAATTGGATAGAGAAGATCGAGGAGAACCTAAGGAAAGAAAGGAAGGAAAATCAAACCTTGCTAAAAACCATAATAGACCGGTTGGAAAAGATATAGGGAGCACACGACGAGGCCGGAACTAGCCGACGAAAGAATGAAATAGCAGAGGAAAAAAGAATTGTTGATACAAGTGAGAACGACAGACCCCGGAGGAGGGGCCCCTACAGGGTAAAATCTGTAGTGGTTCAGGAAGACTCCCAAACTAAAGACATGTGAGAGGAAGAAGACGACAAATCGTCACCAAACTCCTCCTATGATAGCCCTCACAACACCAGGAGAAGAGGGAAAGAATATGACGAAAGAGCGCTGGAAGATACCGGACCTGAGAAGCACCACGCCCAAGACAACAGAACGAGAGGAAACCGCAAGAGGCGGCATGGAACCAAATACAGCAGCATGAAATCTTGGTTACGGGAGGAGCTAGCCAGATGGGGAGTATTCCCCAACACTGACATAGGAGATGCCCGAGACAGTAAAGATGAGTCCCCCCTCACAAAAGAAATAAAATCAGCAAAATTCCCGAAAAGGTTTAACATGCCGACCATGACGCCCTACAAAAGCCTATGTCTCTTTCCGGCTCGGCTCTGCTCTTGTACCGCCGAGATCGATGTTTGTTTCAGCTCGGGGTCGGGGTACGTCCCACCGAGTCAGCCCTTCGGACTGGGGACGTAACATTCCCCCAGGTCCAAGTGCCTTTTTCAGCTCGGGGTCGGGGTACGTCCCACCGAGTCAGCTCTTCGGACTGGGGACGTAACATTCCCCCAGGTCCAAGTGCCTTTCTCAACTCGGGGTCGGGTTACGTCCCACCGAGTCAGCCCTTCGGACTGGGGACGTAACATTCCCCCAGGTCCAAGTGCCTTTCTCAGCTCGGGGTCGGGGTACGTCCCACCGAGTCAACCCTTCGGACTGGGGACGTAACATTCCCCCAGAACCAAGTATCTCCATTGGCTCGAGGTCCTCAGGGACATACTCGATGCATAGGATCCGTGAGAAGCATAGCACGGGGAGGGATGATACCCCCGTGGCGATTGCTTACTCCAGTGTTACCGAACATAAGGAGGAATATGCCCTTAATGTGTCGAACATTATTTGATCCTCACCTACCCGATGTAATGGATCCGTGGGAAAGCATAGCACGTGGAGTGATGAGGCCCCCCGTGACGATTGCTAGCTCCAGTGATACCGGGCCTAAGGAGGAGTATACCCTTAGTATCCCGGACACTCTTTGATTCATTCATCATTTGGATCCGAGAGAGGCGCAGCACGGGGATGCGTTGTGCCCCTGTAGCGTGTGCCTGCTCCAGCGTGGTAAGGATGAGCCCTCATACAATACACAGGCTCCACAGTGACCCGACGTGTAGAGGATGTACCCTCACCATTCAAACGCTTAACTGATCCAAATCCTGGTTCGCCGGGACACTGAATTGAAAGATTCAGAATTGTGTTTTGGAGGCCTCGGGCAGGACGTTGTTTTGAGGCATCTGTGCTGTTGTTTACATTTGTAAAAAGTTTTCTTTTGGGACAAGTGCCGAGTCACCCCCACCTTTTTGGTCTTATTTTTCAAAGTTTTGATTTTGTTTTTCGCTGGTTTGGCAAGGGGACGCCTGTGTCAGATTCGGTAGGGCTTCACAAGATTGATTCAATTCCCTTCTGAGCAAGTCCCAAAGATTACCTGGCTCGGGGCTGGATTCGTTCCGCCGAGGCCACTTAGATAACCTGGCTCGGGGCTGGATTCGTTCCGCCGAGGCCACTTAGATTACCTGGCTCGGAGCTGGATTCGTTCCGCCGAGGCCACTTGGATTATTCGGATCGGGGCTGGATTCGTTCCGCCGAGGCCACTTGTTTATTCGGCTCGGGGCTGGATTCGTTCCGCCGAGGCCACTTGGATTATTCGGCTCAGGGCTGGATTCGTTCCGTCGAGGCCACTTGTTTATTCAGTTCGGGGCTGGATTCGTTCCACCGAGGTCACTTGGTTTCTCTCAGCTCGGGGACAGGTTACGTCCCACCGAGTCCGTCCTTTTGGTCTGGGGACGTAACATTCCCCCAGGCCAAATGTTCATCTCAGCTCGGGGTCGGGTCGTGTCCCACCGAGTCCGTCCTTTTGGTCTGGGGGCGTAACATTCCCCCAGGGCCAAATGTTCATCTCAGCTCGGGGTCGGGTCGTGTCCCACCGAGTCCGTCCTTTTGGTCTGGGGACGTGACATTCCCCCAGGGCCAAATGTTCTTCTCAGCTCGGGGTCGGGTCATGTCCCACCGAGTCCGTCCTTTTGGTCTGGGGACGAAACATTCCCCCAGGGCCAAGTGTTCACTTCAGCTCGGGGTCGGGTCGTGTCCCACCGAGTCTGTCCTTTTTGTCTAGGGACGTGACATTCCCCCAGGGCCAAGTTTTCACCTCAGCTCGGGGTCGGGTCGTGTCCCACCGAGTCTATCTTTTGGTCTGGGGACGAAACATTCCCCCAGGGCCAAGTGTTCATCTCAGCTCGGGGTCGGGTTACGTCCCACTGAGTCTGTCCTTTTGGTCTGGGGACGTGACATTCCCCCAGGGCCAAGTTTTCACCTCAGCTCGGGGTCGGGTCGTGTCCTACCGAGTCTGTCTTTTGGTCTGGGGACGTAACATTCCCCCAGGGCCAAGTGTTCATCTCAGCTCGGGGTCGGGTCGTGTCCCACCGAGTCCGTCCTTTTGGTCTGGGGACGAAACATTCCCCCAGGGCCAAGTGTTCACCTCAGCTCGGGGTCGGGTTACGTCCCACCGAGTCCGACCTTTTGGTCTGGGGACGTAACATTCCCCCAGGGCCAAGTGTTCATCTCAGCTCGGGGTCGGGTCGTGTCCCACCGAGTCCGTCCTTTTGGTCTGGGGACGTAACATTCCCTCAGGGCCAAATGTTCATCTCAGCTCGGGGTCGGGTCGTGTCCCACCGAGTCCGTCCTTTTGGTCTGGGGGCGTAACATTCCCCCATGGCCAAATGTTCATCCCAGCTCGGGGTCGGGTCGTGTCCCACCCAGTCCGTCCTTTTGGTCTGGGGACGTAACATTCCCCCAGGGCCAAATGTTCTTCTCAGCTCGGGGTCGGGTCTTGTCCCACCGTGTCTGTCCTTTTGGTCTGGGGACGTGACATCCCCCCAGGGCCAGGTGTTCTTCTCAGCTCGGGGTCGGGTCATGTCCCACCGAGTCCGTCCTTTTGGTCTGGGGACGTAAAATTTCCCCCGGAGCCAAGTGTTCATTTCAGCTCGGGGTCGGGTCGGTCATCGTCAGCATAAGGGCAAAGCATTGTCTCCACGGGTAGATATCGGGATCCTCGTTGACTGAGCACATGAGGGTGGCAGGAATGACCAGATTTGCAGCCAATGCATTTTTCTATGCGATTCCTGGAGTGACCACCGACGGATTCATCGGCACACCATCTTTTTTATAGTTCCCGGCATCAACTTGCAAACTCGTTGTTACCGAAAACTAGGGGACATATGTTGATGGTGTTTTTAGGCACTGTGGTATTTAAGACAGCACGACATGGGCAAAAGGGTAATTTTCTCTTTGGTCAAGATCATTGATGCCGACCCGACCACATGAGTGAGTGGCCGATAACTTTATGATCTGATAACCGACCACTTTGGTTCGGATGACCGAGCACTATCAAGTCGGCAGAAGCATTCTCAGCATAAAAGACTATCATGACCGACCTCATGAAGACCGTGAATATGGCGGGATATGCTCCAGAAGATAAGTTATCCTACTTTCATGGGGAAAACTGATGAGTCAGTATCCAAATAGGATAAAAGAAGTGAGGGAATAGTTTTGACTAGGAAACCTTGCGGGAGAAAGAAATTGTATCAATTAGGAATCCTTATGCTAGAAATAGTATGATTTCTGTACTATTATAAATAGAAGGGCAGAGTATGTGTAAAGAGCATTAAAAAATTAGGGATCTGAATCTTCAAGCTCTGACTTGTTAGAAAACAAAAAGAGACTTGAAAAGAGTGTTCAAGTAATAAAAGTATCATCCTGTTTGTGCCCGTGGACGTAGGTCGGATCCAAATCCACCGAACCACGTTAAATCTCCTTGTTGATTGGTGTGTTTATCTGTTTTTCGCTAAATTTGCTTTTGGTCCCCCATAACCAAACAAATTCACTATTGAGGGAGGATTTCCTCGGGAGTGATATTCCCATATTGCACTGAGACCAAAATCAGCCGTCAATACATTTAAATTTACTTTCATAAAACTGAAAGAAATTAAAGAATTTTTCAAAACGTGAGAAGTGGCGCCAGAACCAAAAGAATACCCTTTGATGATTTGCAGCTTCACGAAACCGCCATTAAAAGCCCAAAAGATCAGCAACAGAAACTGCAATTCAAGAGCTTCAATAATGATTCCTCAGAGGATCGCACCACGGAGCCTAATCCTTTTGACGCTTGGCTCCCAATCACAGAATCAAGAAATGGCAATATTTTTCCAGCAGTGTTTCATATCCTCTCTTCAGGAATCGGAGTCCAAGCCCTTTAACTACCTGTTGCATTTGTCCCTCTTGCTTGTCAAGTTTCCGGATTCTGATGCATGCTAGATAAGATACCTGAGATTATATTTGCTAAATTTCTGAAAAAATTTCGATGGTTACTGGACAAGGGGAACCAAATGTTTAGCAATAGCATTTGCATGGCATTTTTGTTGGAAAAATAGCTTATGATATGTTATTTTGTAGTTTAATTTTGAGTGAGACTCATTTAATGAAAAATGATACATATTCTCCTATGTGAGTACTTTTAAATATTATATTTATATGTTCAAAATGATGTTATGGTGAATGAGAAATCGTCTCTCAAAATATACTCATAAAGATGAACAATTAAATAGAAAATTTCTCATCTCACGTAAGAAATGATTTTATATATAATTATTCAAGTGCACCGAGAGTGTTGAAATTCATAAACGTAAAAACTAGATCTGGAGTAGAAAATTATCTGATAGTTATATTTTAAATTTATTCATTTATCTCAGAATGCTGTGAGATGTTTTTCTCAACAAATTCAAACCTAACTCGACTGAAAAACTAACTCGATAGTATAGGCCTATAGGGCTGTCCTCAATACAAAGTTTTTTCATCTTACTTGTCATGTAAACCAGACTTTCATATATGTATCTATCTAATTCAAACGCGAAAAACTTGTATCAGTACCTCAATTTTAATTTAGATTTAAACATGAGTGTGATTCACTCCATGTTTTTAAAAATATTTCCTAGTCGAAAAGGAAAAAAAATTGCTCCCTACTCTCTCATTGTAGCTACCGTGGAGAGCAAATTAGGGATAAATATTTATAAGTATATCATTACCTAATAATATAATACGAGTTTTTTGATCTCGAACTCCACCCACATGAGCAAAGGCTTGACATCTCTTGATTAATGGGGACCGACCACACCGCCCTTGTCGGATTCCTTTCTCCGAGGGCCGATAACAGAGCCGGTGCAAGTGCAAGCTTCTCAGGATGCATTTCCGTACACTTAAATTACATTGTCACTAACTTCTACAAGCAATGTGCATCAATTTCTAGTACATGCATAGCCTAAACTTAGGCCTATAAAGACTACTCTTCTCAATGTAAAATTCACAGGTATTTCAACTTTCAATCATCAATAGCTATTGTCCAAAGTTTGTATTTTCAGTTCATCTTGATACTAATTTTCTCTATATTTGCTTTAGCATTATGGCAGATCATCAGCAACAAGGAAGTGAAGCGAAAGGTTGCGGAATGTTTGATTTCTTGAAGAAGAAAGATGAAGAGGAACCTCAAGATGTAGCCATGGTCAGTGTTGAGGCGAAGGAAGAAAAACTACAAAGATCACTTAGCAACTCTAGCTTGGTAAGCTTTTAATTAACATATAGTTGTTAGAGGTAGAGGCAACAATGGTGTTTTTCCCATCAATGTTTTGCTCAAAAAACAGGGTTGTTTGCGAACTTGCAGTCCAGTGAGGAAGAAGTACTAGAGGGAGAAGATGGAGAGAAGAAAAAGAGAAAGAAGAAGGGTTTGAAGCAGAAGATCCAGGAGAAAATATCCGGTGAGAGCGAAGAAAATTCAGCTAAGAAACACAATGAGACAGAGAATGCAGAAGCAGCACATCCGGATGAGAAGAAAGGATTTATAGAGAAGATCAAGGATAAACTTCCCGGTCAGCACAAGAAGGCCGGCGAGGGTGCTGCTGGTCCCTGTTGGAAAATGCTTATGAATAAGCATTTTGAGGCACAATTTCAAGCATGGTCCACTTCGTGTTAGTGGTTGTTATTGAATGATTCGGATACTCCTCCGTGAGTAGTTCGAAATGGTATATTCATATGCTTAAAATGGTGCTTGGGTGAATGAGAAATTGTTGCTCAAAGTTCACCCATTGGTGTTGGAAAATAAAGAAAACTAAGCTTGTCCCATATGGGAAAGCTATAGAGGGAATATTATGCTTATATATGATTGCTCATATGTAGATGGGTAAGAGTTGTAAGGATAGAGGCTCTCTCTAAGTGCGCGGGGGGGGGGGGGGGGTGCAAATCAAATCCGAATCAAGCTTGGCTCGTGTACACCTGCGTACACGAATGCCGGACCAAATTGTGCGGGCCTGGCCCAGCCAATTTTTGCATGTCTCTTTAATTTTTCAAAGCCTTTTAAAGTTCCATAACATTTGAATTAATGACATTAATCAACTTGGTGATTACAAGCAATAGAAGGTCTCCCACTCATGTGATTAATTGACATGTTAACTTCTTGTTATTAGAGAGGTGATTTTCGTTTTTTGGTAGACACACAAAAACAGAAATATTACACAGAGCACAACCTCGTTTTTTCTTTGTCTTAAGGAAGAGTTCATACACTTTTGTTGTTCGTTGGATCGGGTTTTGGTGGTGCCCATACTCGTTCGTTTTCCGTTGCATCCTGGGAAACAGACGTCCCGAGTTCTACTGCACCAACCGGTAGGGGACGAATTTGTTTTAAGGAGATTGTTGCCGCATCAACAAGCCTCGGAATTCTCTCAGTTTGCTCTGCCTTCGTTGCTGTATTTCATTGCTGCTCCGCTGGGACTAATTTACCTGTTGTTATTTTATTACTTGTGTTGTTGTTAATTGTATCACTGTTATTGATTTGTGTTCGATTTACTGTTTGTTCAAAGTGCGTTGTAAGAACACAGTAACCAAATTAAATTGTAATAGTCTTAAAACAAATTCGACTCTGTGGATATGGAAAACAGTCAAAACACAGTAGATCCGAATATGGCAGCCTCTTCGGCTGGCCAGAATATTGTGGCAGCCCCCGTGGCTGGCCAAAGTGCAGTGGCAGCCTCTTCGGCTGGCCAACTTGCTTCAGCCTCTGGGCTTAATATGGCAGCCGCTGTGGCTAGCCAATGTGTTACTGCCTCTGTGGCTAGACAACCTGTTGGACATGTGAGCCATGTCAATCATGCTGCAGAAAAACCTAAAAAATTCAGTGGACAGAATTTTAAACGGTGGCAACAGAAAATGTTTTTCTACTTGACCACGTTGAACCTTGCGAGGTTTCTAAAGGAAGATGCTCCTGAACCCGTGGAGGGTGAGATTGATATCCAAGTGATCAGTGCGATCGATGCTTGGAAACATTCTGAATTCCTATGTAGGAATTATGTGCTGAATGGGCTGAGTGATTCCTTGTACAGTGTGTATGCTGGGATGAAAACAGCAAAAGGGTTTTGGGAATCTTTAGACCGAAAATATAAAACTGAGGATGCCGGTACTAAGAAATTTGTCGTAGGCCGTTTCCTAGATTTTAAGATGATTGATTCCAAAACTGTATTAAGTCAAGTACAAGAATTGCAAATTATTTTAGCAGAAATTCATGCTGAGGGGATGGTTTTAAGTGAAACCTTCCAAGTAGCCTCGATAATTGAAAAACTACCACCTGGTTGGAAAGATTTCAAGAATTATTTAAAGCATAAGCGAAAAGAAATGAGCATTGAAAACTTGGTTCTTAAGCTTAGAATTGAGGAAGATTACAGAGTATCTGACAAGAGAGGAATAACTCATGAGGCCAAAGCAAATGTTGTTGAACATGGCCATAAGAACAAGAACCCTAAGAACAAAGGGTCAAAGATGGGACCTAAAGTAGGAGTTTCCAAGAAATCCAAATTTCAAGGAAGATGCTTCAACTGTGACAAAATGGGTCACAAGTCTTCTGAGTGCAGACTGCCGAAGAAGAAAAAGAATCAAGAGGCTAATGTGATGGAAAACATGACTCAAGATGTTTCAGACATTAACCTTTCAGCTGTGGTTTCTGAGGTGAATCTGGTGGGTTCTAACCCAAGAGAGTGGTGGATTGACACTGGTGCCACTCGACATGTGTGCTCGGACAAGAGCATGTTTTCTTCATTTGAGCCTACTGGTAATGGGGAAAAATTATACATGGGAAATTCAGCAACATCTGAGATTGAAGGTCAAGGCAAGGTGATTCTGAAGATGACCTCTGGGAAAGAGTTAACTTTGAACAACGTTCTGTATGTACCAGAAATACGGAAGAATCTTGTGTCTGGATCACTTCTGAACAAGCACGGATTCCGGATAGTGTTCGAGTCTGATAAAGTAGTTTTAACTAAAAATGGGATGTATGTGGGAAAATGGTATGTAACTGATCGGCTCTTTAAGCTCAATGTAATGGTTGTTAACCTAAGAATATCAATAAAGCTAGTTCTTCTGCTTATATTGTTGAGTACTCTAATCTATGGCATGGTAGATTAGGACATGTTAATTTTAATTCATTACGGAAATTAATTAACATGAACCACATTCCCAATTTTAAAATTGATAACAAACATAAGTGTGATACTTGTGTTGAGGCAAAACTAACTATATCATCTTTTCATAGTATTGAAAGAAACTCTGAACCACTTGATCTAATACATACCAATGTATGTGATTTTAATTCAATACAATCAAGAGGTGGTAATAAATATTTTATTACCTTTATTGATGATTGCACGAGATTTTGCTATGTGTATTTGATGAAAAGTAAGGACAAAGCTATAGAGAAATTTATTCTCTATAAGAATGAAGTTGAGAACCAACTGAATAAAAGAATTAAGGAGTTAAGAAGTGATCGTGGTGGTGAGTATGTTTTTTCCTTTTGAATCACTTTGTGAACAAAATGGAATCATACATCAAACCACAGCTCCTTATTCACCTCAATCCAATGGGATTGCAGAACGTAAGAATCGTACCTTAAAAGAGATGATGAACGCTATGTTAATCAGCTCTGGCTTACCTCAGAATATGTGGGGAGAAGCTGTTTTATCAGCTAATTACCTTTTAAATAAGGTACCACGGAAAGAAGCAGGAAAAACTCCTTATGAAATGTGGAAAGGAAGAGTACCTTCCTATAAATTTCTTCGAGTGTGGGGGTGTCTTGCCAAGGTAGTTATTTATCCACCTAAAAAGGTGAAGATAGGACTAAAAACTGTTGATTGCATTTTCATAGGATATGCACATAACAGTAATGCTTATCGATTTCTTGTGCATGAGTCTAATATACCAGATATTCACAAGAATACGATAATGGAGTCGAGAAATGCAACATTTTTCGAATATGTTTTTCCTTGTAAAACTAATTCGAATTCAAATGTGCACAAACGGACACATGAGACTATAATTGAAGATAGTCAAGACCGAGAACAAATAAATGTTCAAGAGGATCAACAAGTTGTTGAACTTGAACCAAGACGTAGCAAAAGAGATAGAACCGAAAAATCATTTGGTCCAGATTTTCTGACATTTTTGCTAAAAAATGATCCTCAAAGCTATAACGAAGCTGTAAGGTCAGCTGATGGTGCTTTGTGGAAAGATGCCATCAATAGTGAAATTGAATCCATCTTACAAAATCACACATGGGAATTAGTGGATCTTCCTCCAGGGTGTAAACCTTAGGGTCCAAGTGGATTTTCAAAAAGAAAATAAAGGCAGATGGATCAATTGACAAGTACAAAGCAAGACTTGTAATTAAAGGTTACATACAACGTGAAGGTCTTGATTACTTTGATACTTATTCTCCTGTAACGAGAATAAATTCCATAAGGATGATAATAGCGATTGCAGTTTTGCGCAATCTTGAGGTACATCAGATAGATGTGAAAACAGCCTTTCTAAATGGAGATTTAGATGAAGAAATTTACATGGAACAACCTGAAGGCTTTATAGCTCCAGGACAAGAAAAGAAAGTCTGTAAGTTGGTTAAATCCTTGTATGGATTAAAACAAGCTCTGAAACAGTGGCATAAAAAGTTTGATGACACCATGTTAGCAAATGGTTTCAAAATCAATGAGTGTGATAAATGCATTTATGTCAGAGAGACAGAAGTTGGCTATGTCATTTTATGTCTCTACGTTGATGACATATTGATTGTCGGGAGTATAAAATGGTGTGAAATCTAACAAAAATATGCTGAAATCCAAGTTTGACATGAAAGACATGGGTTTAGCAGATGTCATTCTGGGAATAAAGATCTCGAGAAGTCCTGATGGACTTATTCTTGATCAGTCGCACTATGTGGACAAGATTCTTGGTAAATTTAACAATGATGATTCTGCTGTGGCGTAGAACTCCTTTAGATGTGAGTCTACACCTATCGAAGAATAGGGGACATGGTATTTCTCAAGTAGAATACTCTAGAGTGATCGGGAGTTTGATGTACCTATCGAGTTGTACAAGGCCTGATATAGCCTGTACAGTAAACAAGCTCAGCAGATATGCGAGTAATCCAGGGGTTGATCACTAGAAAGCAATAGTGAGAGTACTTAGGTACTTACGTTTTACTCGTAATTATGGGTTGCACTATCATAGATATCCAGCTGTAGTCGAAGGATACAGTGATGCTAATTGGATATCTGATATGAAAGACTCAAAGTCTACCAGTGGCTATGTGTTACACTAGTAGGTGCAGCAGCTATATCGTGGAAATCCTCCAAACAGACTGTGATAGCTAGATCTACAATGAAATCAGAATTCATTGCATTAGACAAGTGTGCTGAAGAAGCAAAATGGCTTTGAAATTTTCTAGAGGATATTCCAAGTTGGCCTAAGCCAGTGCCAGCAATTTGCATTCATTGCGATAATCAATCTGCAATTGGAAGGGCACATAACAATATGTATAATGGTAAGTCTAGACATATTCGTCGTAGACACAATACCGTTAGACAATTACTCTCTACTGAAGTTATTTCGATTGACTATGTAAAATCAAAGGATAACATTGCGGATCCGCTAACCAAAGGGTTAAATAGAGAGTTGGTTGTGAAATCATCGAGGGAAATGAGACTAAACCCCATTAGATAAATGTTTATTATGAAGGAAAACCCAACCTTGTTGACTGGAGATCCCAAGATCTAGGTTCAATGGGAAAACCTACTCGTAAAAGACATAATTGGTTCACTGTGGGGGGTTTACCCTCAAGTCCATTCATATGGTGAAATGAAATAGTGATGCTCGTATGAATTGAGGTTAAGCAAAGGCTTTTAATGATTATATGCGTCGGGAATCCGAGCAGAGTATTACGAGATGCTCTTAAATAAGAAATCACATATGGAGAGAGAGAAGTGGGGCCGCTTCAAAGGGAATTGTACGGGGCACAATTCTTAGAAACTCTTGCAGAACCAGGTTGATGTTCATGGCCAAAATGAGCATAACAATGAGAACTCATATGTGTTAGGTAAAACATCTGTGTGATATATGTTCTCCATTTACATGAACGGCAGTACAGTTCAATGACATCGCGTCCACTGTCAGCCAGTAAATGAGATATATTTTCACAAGGGAAGGTTCAAAGGCTGAGGCCTACCTATCCTATGCAGGTGTTGAACCGTTGAACTCTTCTAGGTCAAAATAAAATGTTTTATAAAATAATTTTATTCGACGTTTTTCGCCAATTTCATTCATGTGGGGGATTGTTGGAAAATGCTTATGAATAAGCATTTTGAGGCACAATTTCAAGCATGGTCCACTTCGTGTTTGTGGTTGTTATTGAATGATTCGGATACTCCTCCGTGAGTAGTTCGAAATGGTATATTCATATGCTTAAAATGGTGCTTGGGTGAATGAGAAATTGTTGCTCAAAGTTCACCCATTGGTGTTGGAAAAAAAGAAAATAAGCTTGTCCCATATGGGAAAGCTATAGAGGGAATATTATGCTTATATATGATTGCTCATATGTAGATGAGTAAGAGTTGTAAGGATAGAGGCTCTCTCTACGTGCGCGGGGGGGGGGGGTGCAAATCAAATCCGAATCAAGCGGGGGGTGCAAATCAAATCCGAATCAAGCTTGGCTCGTGTGCACCTGCGTACACGAATGCCGGACCAATTGTGCGGGCCTGGCCCAGCCAATTTTTGCATGTCTCTTTAATTTTTCAAAGCCTTTTAAAGTTCCATAACAGTTGAATTAATGACATTAATCAACTTGGTGGTTACAAGCAATAGAAGGTCTCCCACTCATGTGATTAATTGACATGTTACTTCTTGTTATTAGAGAGGTGATTTTCGTTTTTTGGTAGACACACACAAAACAGAAATATTACACAGAGCACAACCTCGTTTTTTCTTTGTCTTAAGAAGAGTTCATACACTTTTGTTGTTCGTTGGATCGGGTTTTGGTGGTGCCCGTACTCGTTCGTTTTCCGTTGCATCCTGGGAACAGACGTCCCGAGTTCTACTGCACTAACCGGTAGGGGACGAATTTGTTTTAAGGAGATTGTTGTCGCATCAACAAGCCTCAGAATTCTCTCAGTTTGCTCTGCCTTCGTTGCTGTATTTCATTGCTGCTCCGCTGGGACTAATTTACCTGTTGTTATTTTATTACTGTGTTGTTGTTAATTGTATCACTGTTATTGATTTGTGTTCGGTTTACTGTTTGTTCAAAGTCCGTTGTAAGAACACAGTAACCAAATTAAATTGTAATAGTCCCGGGTATTGCCCACATGAGCATTCAGGAGAAGGGGATGAGAGAGAAAAGAAGGGAATATTAGAGAAGATCAAGGAGCAGCTGCCTGGTCATCACAGCGAAGACGAGAAGACAAAGCACAAGGAAAATTGAAAGGAACCTAAGAAGGAATTGCTACTAAGAATTTGGTATTTTGTTTTTTGTTTGTTCAAGTGTTTATCGGTTTCTGTTCCTCCATGGAATTGCCTGTTTTGCCTAGTTGCATAAATAAAATTTGTGTTTCCAGATTGAAGAATCAAGAAAGAAGAAACACATGCATGCTCAAGTGCACATATAAAAATTCCACATCACATTTTCAAAGCAAGAATGTAAATCTATTTCGATGAAGTTAGTACCACACATTAGCATTAAGAGGAATGTAAATAGGCAATGACGATGGCAATCTCACAAGAGTAAAACAAAAGAATCGAACAAGAAGCCACTGCAAAAGGGTGAAACTAGCTTTCAATATCTCAGTACATCTAGTGAATAATACATTTCCAATGAAAAAAGCAAATAATAATAATAATAATAATAATAACAATCCAACTCCAATTCCAATTCCAATTCCCTCATCGGCACATTATAACATTTGATCCATCAATCATCTTTTATACCATCTAAGTTAAAACTACAACAAAAAATTTAGAGAGAGCTTCTTTCATTCGTTGGTTTCTTTTATTCATTGATAAACACATGCATCAGTCAAATTAAGAGGCTTGCCGATTTTATTTCCTCGTAAAGTGACAGAACATCTAATCCGGCGATAGAACTTAGACTTCACCAGTCTCCCCAAAATGTAAGCCCTTGACCTCATAACAAATGTCAGGTTTAACGGAACTTCTACTCTATCAAGGTGCTCTTTAGCACTTGCAAGAACTGAAACCCCGCCATACAGTGGCACTTGATACCCTTTCACCACTGCTACTACCATTCGCTGACTCTTCCTCGATTGAGTAAACTTCTTCATCTAATTTATCCATCATAAACACATTAATTATATTCAAAATTACTATTATCATTAACCTAACCAACCCAAATAGGTACCAATGGCCTTATGTTGAGGAACAACTAACAAGGCTTCTAATACTAGAAACTTAAGTACATTTTAAGCACTCTAACGAAAAAAAATGTGATTAAAAAAAAAAAAAAAAAAGGCACAATACCCAAGGGTGATCATAAGATTGAGTCCTGAGGACACCCAATGAATGAATATTATATATTCCGAACCCATAATGAACCCACAATGCATATAACGATTAAGTCAAGAACATAGTTATCAGGATTCGAACCCACACCCAAACCTCGATACGATTCGTCTGCGACTTAGAAACTTGTCCTATGACCAAGTGCGCTAGCCCTTTGGGGTTTAATAATATGTGATCCTGCTAATGCTAGATTCTAAAATGGCTTAAGGCCAAAGAGATGAGCAAAATAGTCAAGTTCAGTGGACCCAAATTACACTTCCCAAAAAGGCCACCATGATTACATATTTCCAGGCTGCTGTCTTTTTGCAGACATTTCAATCAAGACAGCCGAATTGGCAATTCAAAGCTTTACCATGCCTTAAAAAAAGTCCTCGAAACTTTAACTTAGCCATACAATGACCGTTTTGCCCTTTGATTAAGGATAAAAAAATTACCTGGCCAGACGCTAGTTTGAGCTGGAAATAGTGAAGCTCCAGAGGAGTTGAAGTGACGTGGACGGCAAAGAATGTAGCTGGATTTTTGTATAAGATCTTGACCGTTGAATTCAATGACAGCATGTCTGTTGCCACCCCTGATTCATCGCTCCCCGCTTGTACATTAAAATTCTCGAACACTATATTCTGCCCATCATTATATTATCTTAAATTAATTAATTAAATATTTGAAAAAAAAAAAAAAAGGCTAAAAAAGTTACTCATGCCCCGTAACATACGTCGTTTCATTTCTCGATGAAACCATTCAACTGAGTCACTAGATTGACTCGGCCCTCGGGTGATGACCGAGTCAACTCAGAGAAAAAAACAGTAAAAAACAACGCACCTTGAGGATGATTTTGGGCTTGTAAGGCTTGCTGGAACCCCACAAGATCAAGCAAAATACAGTGAACAAAAGCACGGAGAACAAACCAATACACAGATACATCCTCACATTACGACCAGAACCAACATAACGGCCGTCCATTTCATCGCCGTCGTCGGCATTACGATCAAGCTGCACGTGTCTCCAAGCCGCCGAGAAGCCTCTTGGATTCTTGAGCGAAGCGGAGAAGCGGGAAGTGGACGACTCGCGAGAGTGGTGAATGGGCGAGCAATGGTAGTAGTGGTGCGGAGGCGAGCCCGTGGGGCTGGACCCGTACGACATCTTCTCCACGTCGGGATGCGAAGGGCTCTGCACGTAGTATATAGGGCGGCGCGGAGGTGACCGCGGCGGCCACGTGGCGTCGTTGATGCTCGTGCCTTCCGAGTCAGTCTTTGCATGCATTGTGAAATTATATATCAACGACAATAAGATTTTAAAAATAAAAAGGATTAGGGAAAGGAAGCGACAGTTAATAATAATACTGAGCAAGGCTTCGAAGTGAGAACAGACGAAGATAGATTCTCATTTTGGCCGCGTGCGTGTTGTTGACGCCTTGGTCAATCGTACGCGCGAAGGAGGGTTTGTGGATGGGGCGAGTTGATCGGACGGCATCTAGTGAAGCGTTGTGGTCATGAGATTTGAACGCGAGTCGAATGAATTGGGTTTTTTTTTGCTGAATTAAATATGGAATGTCAGGATTGACCTTTATTTAAAATAATAATAGAGGAGGGTATTTGGGGGTTTATTCCTGATGTTAAATATCTATTTAGTCTTTATATTTTTAAAATACTTTAAGATATCTTTTTGTTTAATTATTTTTTGAGATTATATAATAATATGATGTGTCTTATCTTCATCATAAAATCTTTAAAAAGACTTTAAGTTATAATAGAGCTAATTATATAAGTATTTTGAGGTTTTTAAAATATAAAAACTAGGCCCTTGGCCAGTAGATTTCAGATTATATATCTGTAGAGTTGTATTGTAATAAAAAATAAAATAAAAAATTAATCCAAAATATAAAGAATAAAGGATTAGATTATCCTAATTGAGGATGTAAGGAGTAGGGATATTATTGGCATGTTGAGAAATTATATCTTGTTGTGAAATGGGTGAACACAAATTGTGTAGCATAAGTCTCAAGTGGTGCAGTCCAGCGATTTGAGTTTTGTAATTTTGTCTTCAATGCCTCACGTTCAAATTTTTATTAACATTTTTATAAAAATTTAAAATAACATCGAGTTATCCACACATCTATTTACTTACGTATCCATATGGATAAACTGAGATTTCCGATATTAACAAAAAAAGAAAAAGTTTTGTGTAGCATAAACTTTAGTGTAGGCCGTAGGCACATTAATCATTATTTCGAATCAAACCAACGGTCGGGAACTACTTTTCAGCCGTACGATGATTATCCACCGCTTTTCTCAAATAAAAAGAAGTTGAATCCTATGCTAGAGATGCTCATTTATCTATTTTGAGAAGATTAATTACATAATTTTTTAATCAAACTACTCCTCCCCGTTTCCTGACAAAACCCTCTCCTTTGTTTTCCTGTGTTTTTATCACAAATGTCCCTCCCTTTGAATGTAATTACTCCCCCAATTATTATACATCTTAATTTGACAAAAAGTCTATATTTATATATATATTAATTTAAAAAATAATAATAATTATAACTTTCTTTGTCATTTTATTAATTATACTTTTTTATTTTATAATTTTTTGATTTTTGTTAATAAATATTACAAACTTCATATTTATTCAGTTACTTTTTTTGATTCATTTTTTATTTAATTAACACTACTTATGTATACAAAAAAAATATAATTTTACCAAATAAAATTAATTTATAAAATAAAATTTTTGATAGTCTATTTGTTTAAATATGACATTTAATTACTTATAACACTACTTATAAATATGAAATTTTAATATTTATTAAACAAATAATATATATATATATATAGAGAGTAAAAAATTTATAAAATAAAAATTTAATTAATAAAATAAAATTAGTATATATATTATTTTTAAATATATATATGGTAAAAATGCAAAACTGACCCTCTAACTTTCACGTTTTTTCATTTCAGTCCTCTAACTTTCAGTTTTGTCAATTCAGTCCTATAACTTTCAATTTTTGTCAATTTAAGGATCCGTTACAAATTCGTTATTGTTGCCGTTACTGCTGCAAAAACGACGCCATTTTCAATTTTTTATTTTTTTCGGAATTAAAAGATGATTCAGAGAAGGGGATCGTTCCCCTTCTATTCCTTTTTTTTTTTTTTTTCTTTTTTAGATTTTTCTTTTAATTCCGAAAAAACAAAAATAAATGAAAACGGCGCCGTTTTGGCAGCAGTAACGGCAACAGTAACGAATTTGTAACGGAGTCCTGAATTGACAAAAATTGAAAGTTAGAGAACTGAATTGACAAAATATCATTTATAAGACTTGAACGATTGATATTAAAGTCTATATAATGATTTCAAGTCTACGGTATACCTATACATATTAAAAGCTAAACATGAAAGTCCATGAGGATTTTTGGGTTAGTGAATCATTAGGACATGCAGGGAAACCTCTTATGTGTCGGGAGTCAGTCGAACCATTTCAAAAAAAAATTCAACCAAATTAAATAATAGAAATATCATTTGAATTTATAAATTAAACTCTTAAATTTTACAAAATCTCTATTTAGAGAATCTTCTGACTTCGCCATTGACGATGTGATTATTTATTTAATAATCCTGTCATAAACAATAAACAGTACAATAATTGTTTCCAAACAACAAAACCCTAGTAGTCGTATGGGCCTTATTTCCTCATTTAGTTGGGCCTGGAGCCCAACTACATCCCCAATCTTATTCTGATTTAAAACCCCACCATCAGCAGTTTGATCAAAACAGGATTAAATTAACACTCTCGTAAGTCGTAAGGCTCCCACGTGGACTCATCAATACCAGTCTATTAAACCAAAAACTATATCTTCCTATCATCCCCCGTTGAATTACTCAGTACACCCAGCCCAGCCTCATAATCACTCACCAATCAACCCAGCTTTTGGAGAAAATCTTTTGTGCAACAGTGGTACCACGTCATCCATGCAACAAGCCAATCATCATTTGCCACGCGTGCTAAAAAGTAAAAAAATAACTAAAAAATAGGAAGAAAATTAATCATGTTATTTTTTAATTGGTTGGTGGTACCACGTCATCCATACAACTGTTGCACCAAAGATTTACTCCAGCTTTTGACCCACTCGTTATCACCGCCGTCCTTCCACTTGACCAAATACTCTCACTTTATCACTTTTTCCTTCTTATTATTATTATTTTTTTAAATGTTATAAATTCCATCGTCAAATCATCTATTCCGGATTTAAGCGGAGCAAGTAAAATCTCTTATTGTCTCATATTCTTACAAGAAAAGCACTCTCTAAATTCGAACATAGGACTTGAAGGTCGGATCCTAAGCCATACACCACCAAACAACGCTAATTGGAACCTATCACTTTATCACCTTTCACCCTATTCTCCCCAAAATTCAACTTTGTAACTGTTACGATTATGTTGTTCGTATAACAATCCAATAATAAATTGCCACACATATTAAAAAATAACTAAATCGATGATAATTTTATTTAACAAACTCTTATATGACATATTATTATTAATTGGTGGCACTACGTTACTAATATAATAATGATCCCAAATAACTATTCTCGACGTTGTGTTGTGTCCCCGCATATTATGGGAAGTCTCAAATTTATTTTTGATAAATTTATAAAAATATCCAAAATCATTTTAAAATTATACAAATAACCATTCTTGCAAAATTTTTAATTTATTAACAAAATATACTATTTTTGGACCAAAATACCCTTGAAATTTATAGGGCACGACACATTATTCAATTTCAATCCAAACAATTCACCATATAATCTCCATTTCCTCTTAATTTCTTCTCACATTCATCCAACATACATTATTTCGAAAAACAAATACTTGAGTTTAGTACTAATTTATAATACACCATGCTTTGTATTTATATATATATATATATATATATATATATATATATATATATATATATATATATATATATATATATATATATATTATAAAGCACAATGGTGTGTGAGGAAAGAGAGTATAACGGATGGTTAAGATTAAAAAAGATAATGTATCCAAATGCTATCTTTATGTGGCTTAATTGACGGCTCGTATCATTTCATTATAATCTAACGGCTGATAAATAATCATTTCATTATAAAATCTATATAAAAATGGAAAATGAAAACTACCAAATAAATTAAAGAATAAAATCATTTATTAATGGAAAATGAAAATTACTAAATAAATTAAAGAATAAAATCATTTAATTAAAAAAATAAAATCATTTCATTATAAACAAATTAAATAATAAAATCTTAATCTGTATGTAAATTTTATAACACCGTGCCGTAGGCACGGGCACACACTAGTATATATATATATTTATTTATTTATTTATGTGTTTTCTTCTGATGATTATTTTTTTATGCTTCATTGAAATGAAAAGTGCTTGGTGGACAAGAAACACAATGTAGTTAATGGACTATGTTTTGTCCATGTGAAATTAAAATACATTATGGGAAGTCTTTTTTTTTTATCTAAGTTTTGATAAGATAAAAACACAATAGCCCTTAAATTAAGAGTATGACCGAGTGATTTCAAGTAATTTTATTTGATTTATTATTTGAAATTTTAAAGGATAAAGAGATAAATAAAAATGACTTAGAAGTTTATCCACTTATTTACCTTTTAATTAAAAAAAGAAAGATAAAGAAGATAGAAACACAATAAAATTTAATTAAATTTTAAAAAATGACCACTATGTATAAGTACTTTAAAGAAGAACAAAGAGGCTACTTTGCTCGGGCAAAATTCGATTAATTTTTACCAAGAAAATGGTAAGATTAAGTATCTGTTTGGAAATTCTTCAAGTCATATTAAAAATATTTGTTCATACCCTGAAACTGACATTAATCTTGCGTTTGGTAGAGTGTCGTTAGAACGTTAACGCTAGTGTTTCGACGCTCTGTCAAACATCTACTTTAACGTTAGTGTTAACGCTTATAAAATTATAATATCATAATATAAATATATTTTTTGACGTTAACTTATACTATAACGTTTGTTCCCTAATTTATAAAATAACTTATACTGTATAACAATACTCTTTATCAAACACATCCTAAATAATTGCTCAATATTTACCAAGATTTTATATCTTCATAGGGTTCTCGAGTGATATGCTTCAAGTTGAGATTTTAATTAAGTTGAAGTTTGGGTCATCGGATGAGGCTAATTGATTGATTTTATGGTACATTTGCGGAGTAACATGTTTACACTTTACGGTTAAACTATACAAATATGAGCAAACAACAGGATTATAGTTAAAAATTTAAAGTAATAATTAAGAAAATGACATAATTAATTAGACAAATTATTTAAAACCATATATATAATATTGTTTAAATCGATTGCTCACTGCCGTGTGCGTGTGCTCCATAAATTAACAAGAAAATGATTATGAAATTTTCTTTAATTTAGTATAGATATTGATGACAAGGTCAATAAATTTATGAAAACATTCCATTAATAATTTCACAATAATAATGATAATAATATTGATAAACACATTTTATTGTAAGTGACGCCACTACAAATAAATATATAGATTAATGTTTTCCGCAACACGAAAAACATCATTAATACATTTCGTAAAAGAAATCGGAATTACACAATAACAAACCAAATAAAAGTTATTCTCATAACCTCGGGTCGCCTATATAAACACTTACGTTATTGTTATTTATGCAAAATTATTATCTCAGTCAATTCTTTCTTTTTAAGATTTATGTTCTTATTAATTCAGGTTTTTCCAAACTTCACCAGACATATAACAATATCATTTGCTTTTCTTTTATCACTAAGATATTTAGAGATTTAGGATACATATCTGAATTATTTTAGTCGTGTTTATCTAAACTTCTCATCATCTAGTTATCAGTTAAAAATTTACAACATCATTGTAACTAGGCTACAAAGCACTACTAGATAGTCAAAATTATTTGTTTTGTTTGTTTGTTTTCAAGAATTAAATTGATTTTTAAAAACCATTTGAAATCAAATGAGTATATTCTTTATCTTTTTTTTTCCTTCTTTTTAAAAAAAAAAGATTAATTAGATGATTGTTCAAAATGAATTTGAACAATATATTGACCCAGCTGTGCCTTACTAAGTATATTGACCCACCCTTTTTGTCTTATTTAATTTTATTCCCATTGCATGGAATTTAAAGCAAAGATATTATATTATATTATACAAAGTCAGTCCATAAAAAAAAATAATAATAATAATAATTTCAATTTCCATTTATAAAAAGAAACAAATTTTGGCAGGAGTGTGAATGCAAAACAATATTATTCAAATTTACACTACAAAGCAACATCTTAATTAACTCAAATCCATTAATTAAATCACTGTCATTGCTCTGTCACCAGGCAAACAGCAGAACTTTCCTCATCATCATCATAGTTTCCGCGTAGAATTATATCATCAAATCAATCATAAATCCTGACCCTTGATTCTAATGGAGGGTCCCAGCAAATGAACCAATCTCCACCGTTGATCCTCCAAAGGTGGCGTGTTAGTTGAGCGAGAAAATGGGCACATGAAAATACCGTGTGTCGCGACAGAAATCACGGGCACTCACCTTCAATCCCAAATCCCAAATGCATGTGAAAGCAACCAAACGCGGTCTTATTAAGCGCTTGTTAAAAGGTCATTTTTGTCATTAAATTCCAAATTTTGCTTACGTGGAGTACACCCATTGGACCAAATTACGGCTTTTACTACCCCAACCCACTTTTAAGCACTTAATTTTGTATGTGACAGGAAGCACTTTTGGGTTGGCAATTGCTTCCCCTTGTTGCATCGTTCTTTAAATACATGTCATCTTTCAGTTACCACTATCCATATTTAAGTGTGTGATTTCTGTAACCTTCTTTGCTCATTCATTTACACAACTCTCTTTACTTCTTTTTCACATCTCCTTTCAGATTCAGTTTCTTCCAAAATGATGCCAAAAAGTGCTTTCATTTGGCAGCTATGTGTTTCTTTTGTTGCATTCGCCATTGTTGTTGCCAGGGCTGAAAGTCCTTACAGGTTTTTCACCTGGAATGTAACTTATGGTGATATATACCCACTTGGGATTCGCCAACAGGTTTGTAAAAATTTACCAGTTTTGATCATTTTTTTTCTTTTGGCTTGTTTTGATCTGAAAAATTGTCTGACAGGATATTATTTTCATTTTTGTTTCCAGGGTATTCTTATAAATGGACAATTTCCAGGGCCTGATATTTACTCAGTCACCAATGACAATCTCATCATCAATGTCCATAACAGCTTACCTGAGCCTTTCCTCATCTCCTGGTTAGCATTCTTGTGATCTTTGCGTAATCAATGCATTGGAGTCCACCATTTTTTTATCTCAATAATTTTTTTACAAATTAATGAACCAGGAATGGGGTGCAGCAGAGAAGAAATTCATATGAAGATGGGGTGTATGGTACCACATGTCCAATTCCTCCTGGAAAAAATTTCACTTACATTTTGCAAGTGAAAGATCAAATTGGCAGCTTCTTTTACTTCCCATCTCTTGGGTTTCACAAAGCAGCTGGTGGCTTTGGAGGCATCAGGATTCTCAGCAGACCCTTGATTCCTGTTCCATTCCCTGAACCTGCTGGTGATTTCACTGTTCTTATTGGAGATTGGTACAAGGCTAATCACAATGTAAGTAAAACGATTTATGACCAATTGAACATTGTCAAGACTCAAAACTCGCCTTTAATACTATTATTATACGGCATCAAAACAACGTCATTTTAATGTTTTTTTAAAAAAAGAAACAAAACGATATTAAAACTGTCAGGATTCTGTCATCCTTTTTATTTCTTTATCAATTCTCTTATTATATTTTTACCAATCAATTTAAATTTTTGGATGAAACAATTTCTTTGACTCGACATCATATTCACTTTAACTGATATATATAATTCTATTTGATACAGAAATTGAAGGCTGTTTTGGATAGAGGCCACAAGTTGCCTTTCCCTGATGGCATTTTGATCAATGGTCATGGACCTAATGGTGCATCGTTCACAGTAGAGCAAGGTAAATTAAATTTCATATCATATATAGCATGTGACTATATTAAATTTGCTACATTTGAATAATCTTTATTTTAAATTTTTCCTGGGGGTCATTTCAGGAAAAACATACAGATTCAGGATATCAAATGTGGGCCTGGAACATTCACTCAATTTTCGAATTCAGGGTCACAAGATGAAGCTTGTTGAAGTTGAAGGAACCCACACCGTTCAAACAACTTACTCATCACTTGATGTTCATGTGGGTCAATCCTACTCTGTACTTGTTACCATGGACCAGCCCGCACAGGATTTCTACATCGTGGTCTCAACCCGGTTCACCAACAGGGTCCTAACCACCACTGGAACCCTTCACTACAGTAACTCGGCTCGCCCAGTCTCCGGCCCAGTCCCTAGTGGGCCCACAACACATATCGATTGGTCTATTAACCAAGCTCGCTCCATTAGGTAATTTGAGTGCGTTTGAGAGTTTTTTTTAAAATTTTTAAAAAATATATGTGACATAATTTTGGGGGCATTACAGGACTAATTTGACAGCAAGTGGACCAAGGCCAAATCCACAAGGATCATACCACTATGGTCTTATAAACATTTCAAGAACTATCAAGCTAGAAAGTTCAGCTAGTCAAGTCAATGGCAAACAAAGATATGCAGTTAATAGTGTATCTTTCATCCAAGCTGACACTCCCCTGAAGCTAGCAGATTACTTCAAGATCGGAGGCGTTTTCCGTGTCGGTAGCATCCCGGATAAGCCAACCGATGGCAAAATGTACCTTGACACATCAGTCATGGGTGCTGACTACAGAGCCTTTGTCGAAATTGTGTTCCAAAATCATGAAAAAATTGTCCAGAGCTGGCACATTGATGGATACAGCTTCTGGGTTGTTGGGTAAGAACAGAATCAGCATACATATTGAAATCTGTTTTGCAAAACCATTGCCTTGCACTACACGCAATGATTTATATGCTTGTGAACTCATATTGGAATGTTATATGCATTGCAGAATGAATGGAGGAGTGTGGACACCAGCTAGCCGCAACGAGTACAATCTGAGAGACGCAGTTTCGCGTTCCACGACTCAGGTTAGATGTTTGCTAATGGAAATTTTGTTGCATAATGCTAGCACTTGATCATCAAATGTTGCAGGAAGTAAAATTTTGTTTTTGGTGTTACAGGTGTATCCCAAGTCATGGACTGCTATATATGTAGCACTTGATAATGTGGGAATGTGGAACATTAGGAGTGAGTTTTGGGCACGGCAATATCTTGGACAACAATTTTATTTGAGAGTTTATTCACCTGTAGAATCAATCAGGGACGAATATCCGATTCCGAAGAATGCTCTTCTCTGTGGCAGAGCCAAAGGCAGAACCACAAGACCTCTATAAACCAAGATGCTGCTTCAGCTAGAAAAAGAGATATTGAATTTACATCTACAAAGACACATGATCCCATCTTGTGATCCTATTCTTTTATAGCAAAATTTGATTTTTTTGGTTTGTAATAATCATTTATTTTGTTCATAGTAACTTAATTGTAATTTTGCTTATCTGCAATAAAAGAAAAAGCTTGCAATTCTTCTGAATTCATCTTTCTGTCATCTCTTCTTGTATTTTCTTCCCAGTAACTTTGTTCATTTAAGCATTGATTAATTAAAGAATTATTTTTTTAAAAAAATGAAACCTCTTTGTTTCTATCATAGGAACCGTGGATTTTAATCCTTGTTGCCACCCAATATTCAAGAACCAAACACCAAGTAGTAAGAAGTTGATAATGAGACAATACACAGACGGCAGCGCCTTTGACTCATTCATATAACTATTTTGCAGACTTACTTCATTGTTACATAAAAAAATCTTGAAATTAATTGGTTTCTTCACACTTTGTTCTTGTAATTTTGTGTTCTTGCTGGACATTTACCAACTTACGGCACTTGCTTATACGCTTACCGAATCTTTTTATGTATATAAATACTGGTACATCTCCAGTGCTTAAATGTAGGGAAAAAGAGAAAGAAAAGGCTTCACTAGTCTATTTGTCATGGCAAAGAGGTTGGTTCTTTTGGCCATGGCCTTTGCCATGATGGTTCTTAACTCAGCAAATGCTGAGGTGCCAACTATTTTCGTATTTGGAGACTCAACAGCTGATGTTGGAACCAATAATTTCTTGCCTCAGAGCAAAGCCAGAGCCAACTTTCCTCACAATGGCGTAGATTTTCCGCATGCAAGACATACTGGAAGGTTCAGCAATGGCCTAAACAGTGCTGATTTTATCGGTTAGTATAGTTTTCAAACAATCACACAAGTGTAAAGTTCACTAGTGGCATAATATTGCATTAACTGTGGTTTCTTGTTCAGCCAAGCTACTGGGACATAAGAGAAGTCCACCGCCTTTTCTTTCTCTAATAAAACGTCCATCTGCTGTCATGAAGCAAAGCTTCAGAGGTATAAACTTTGCCTCTGGAGGCTCTGGCCTTCTTGACTTAACTGGGCAAAAAGTGGTAAAAATCTCTCACTCATCGCATGTGTGTGCGTGTATATATTCTGATTTAAGATTAATTTGTTTCTCAGCCAACGATGATGAAGTTTGGAGAAGATAAAGTTCCTTATGATGACTCACATAGCAACCTAAAGAATGCCATCTCATTGACTGAGCAGATAAATCAATTTTATGCAGTCCATGGCCATCTCTTGGCTGCATTGGGTAAATCAGAAACCAATAAGTTTCTCTCAAAGTCATTGTTCTTCATCAGTACCGCGAGCAATGATATTTTCGAGTATTACCATTCTGGTAGTAGTAGGACTATACCAAAAGAAAAGTTCATATCCATTTTAGGACTTGCTTATGAGAAGCACTTGAAGGTAAGATCTCTCATGATCATCACATTGAATTCGCAAATACAAAAGTTGTGTACATCCTTGTACTTGGAACTGAACTTGTGTTATAATTCAGGCACTACTTGATCTAGGAGCAAGGAAATTCGGCATCATAAGCGTTCCGCCAATCGGATGCTGCCCATCTCAAAGGGTTTTTAACACTACAGGCGGTTGCTTGGAGATACTGAATGAGCATGCAACAGCTTTCCATGAAACAGTGGAAGCACTTATGTCCAAGCTCAGTTCAGAATGCAAGGACATGAAGTATTCACTTGGAAACACATTTGAAATGACAATAAATGTTTTAAACAACCCTCTTCCATTCAGTAAGTTACTTGCTCTAAATTTTATTACAGGAATTTTTATATATACATTTGACAGATTGCTTAAATCAGATTTTGTTTGATTTTACAGATTTTACAGAGGTGCAAAGTGCATGCTGTGGAGCTGGGAGGTTCAATGCGACAGCAATTTGTAATCGAAAAGCGAATCTTTGCGCAAATCGAAACAACTACTTGTTCTGGGATTTATTTCACCCTACACAGGCTGCTTCTCAGTTAGCTGCTGTAACACTCTACACTGGTGAAACAAGATTTGTATCCCCTATCAACTTTGCTCAGTTGGCTGCAGCTTAGCTTAGACTAAAAACCAAACAAAACAAAATAATATAAAATAAAATCCTTGCAAGTTCCCTCTCATATAATAACTTGTATGTCAAGCAAGTGAATTCTAGGAATCCATTCATGCTATGCTTGTAAGTTAATAATACACCAATTGAAATGACACAGTTGAATGTCATTGAAGCTTAAGATTGATTTGTTTTTATGTAGATTTTCTGTAGTTGTATGTGTTAAAGAATGTTGTAAATTCCTCAAATTTATTAAATATGATGTGTATATGTATATGTGTACCATTAGAATTCCCAAGGGGTGTATGAGAGGTTGCAATCCTTGGAGGGTTGCAACCCACCCCAAGGGGTGCCCTATTGGCATCCCTCCATGCCTTATATAAGAAGGCTTTTATTCCATACAGGATATACAGAAGATATACAATTAATATCCAAGAATGGAAAAAGGCATTGTGTTTGTTTTCTTTGTTTTGAGAGAGAGATCCACCATTTGGATCCAAGTTCATACACTTGTTAAGGAGTGCTCCTTGAACAAGAAGAATCCAAGTAATCCTGGGAGAACGTTGGCAACACGAATCCGTAAAGCACCTGTGACGGAGCCAATAAGTTCTTAAGGACAGAGATCATCTCGACTTGGACAAATCTGCAATCTCCATTTTCTGGTTTGTTTTAAAGGTTTTCTGGTTTTAGGGTTTCATGCATCTATATCTAATTTTGTTGTTTGATCTGTTTGTTTGCAAATTATATTACTGTTTAATGACACCAATTATTACAACAATCTTAAGAACTTATTGCATCGTGTTATTAGATAGTAATTTGCATGTTAGGGTTTGAATATTTTCTGGAAAATACGAACTGTGCATGAAAAATCCGTAGGGCGTTCGAACGCCCGACGCACGCGAAGGCTAAATATTTGAACTTTCGTTAGAACGTTCGAACGCGTCTTCAAACGCAACTCGAACGCAAGCCTTCTGCCTTAGAACGTTCGAACGCGTCCTAAACGCAACTCGAACGTGAACTCTCTGGAATCATTCCGTTCGAACGCGTTCACGAACGCTATACGAATGTGAACTCTCTGGAATCATACCGTTCGAACGCGTTATCAAACGCTATTCGAACGTGAACTCTCTGGAAACACTTCGTTCGAACGCGTTATCAAACGCAACACGAACGCACTCACACTGGACAGTCTCGTTCGAACGTAGATACGAACGTGACACTAACGACTTTGTCCTGTAAGTATCATAAACTGCAAACTTTAATTAATATTAACTTGGTTAGTCATATACTGTAAACACATTAATCTTGGTAGTATAGATTTAAGTTATTATTAAGTTGTTCAATTATCACAAGCATACAACATAGTGATAAAGTTGAAATTGATTGGTTGTTGCATAATTGGTTGAGAATTTAAAGTGTAATAATACACAAGTAATTCCATCCAATCTTGATTGACATTTATATATCTACACTTATCGTATTAATTGTGCTATTGGAAAATTGAAATATTGAGATTGAATTGCTAAGAGGTTCTATTGAGAAAGTAGTTAAAGGATATTCTTTTATTTACTTTTCATAAGAATTCTTGGTTGGAAATTCAAGGACTTGTGTGTATTGGTATTACTGTCCAATATAACAACAAGTGGATATTTGGTATATCACTTGAGACAAGATCATTTGTTGGTCGTTGAACAATTTGTCTTTTGAAGACATAGTGAACTCTGTTTGTTTCCAGTTATACATGGTTAGCGGAAACATCACAGTACCAGTCTCTCATGGAGAAAAAACCGGAGAAGTTTGGTAGGGCAAACTTCAAACAGTGGCAGAACAAAATGCTGTTATACCTGACAACTCTCCAGTTGTCTAAATCTCTCAAAGATCCTCCGGGTCCTGTGGAGGGTGAATCTGAATTGGCCAAGGAAGAGCGAGAATAGACTTGGATGTCTGGAGACTTCTTATGCAAGAACTACATTTTGGGTGGTCTTGACAATACCCTGTACAATGTGTACCAAGGCATGACTTCTGCAAAGGTTCTCTGGGAATCTCTCGAGAAGAAGTACAAAACCGAAGATGCCGGACAAAAGAAATTTATCGTGGGTAGGATCCTGGACTACAAGATGGTAGTTTCAAGGACAGTGATGTCTCAGTTGGGTGAATAACAATAGATCATTCATGAAATACTGGATGAAGGAATGAAACTTTGTGAGACGTTTCAAGTTGCCACCATAATTGAAAAGTTGCCTCCATCGTGGAAGGACTTCAGGAGCTATCTGCAACACAAAAAGAAGCAGATGAGCCTTGAAGACCTTGGAGTTCGATTGAGAATCGAACAGGACAACATGATGTCCGAGTAGGCCAGCTACAAGATTATGGAGTCTAAGGCCAACATCTTTGAGGATGTAAAGGGTAGCAAGAAAAGAAAGAACAGTGAAGCTGATTCTTCCCAAGCGAACAAGATGTTCAATGGGAAGTGCTACAACTGTGAAAAGAGCGGTCATATGACAAAAGACTGCAGAAACAAGATATCTCAGGACAATGGCAGGATAAAAGAGGCCTATGTCACTGAAGATGAGCAGTTAACTAATGAGATTTCAGAAATGAATCTCTCAACAGTGGTAACTGAAGCCAACTTGGTTGGGAATCCGAGAGAATGATGGGTAGACTCTGGGGCTACTCATCATATCTGTGCTGATAACAAGATGTTTTCCTCGTATCAGAAAGGTCGATGGCGGCGATCATCTGACAATGGGAAACTCGTCTACCTCTAGAGTGGTTGGACAAGGCACAGTAGTTCTGAAAATGATATCCGGAACGGAGCTTACGTATAATAATGTTTGCATGTTCCAGATATTCTGAAGAACTCGGTCTCTGGTTTGTATTTGTTTCTGACAAGATTGTATTGACCAGAAATGATGTCTATGTAGGAAAATGACACCTCGCTGAGGGTCTTTTCAATGACTGTCAATTGTGCTATTAATAAAGCTGAAATTTCTGCTTATATTATTGAGTCACAAAATGTATGGCATGGGAGGTTAGGACATGTTAATTATGATACAATGCGTACATTAATTAACATGGACCTTATACCTAAATTTGCATTGATAGCCAACATAAGTGTGAGGCATGTGTTGAAGCAAAAATACATAGAACATCAAAGAACGAAGTTCTGAACCCTTGGAACTTGTACACATTGACGTATGTGACATGAATTTTGTGCAAACAAGAGGCGGTAAAAAGTAATTTGTCACTTTTATCGATGAAAGCACAAGATTCAGTTAAGTGTATTTGCTGAGGAGCATAGCTGAAGCTTTTGAGAGCTTTATACACTGAGAGCGAAGTTGAATATCAACTTGGCAAGAAAATCAAAAGAATCAGGAGTGATAGAGATGGTGAATACGTTTCACCATTCGGTGAATATTGTTCTGTGCACGGAATTATTCACGAAACCATTGCTCCTTATTCTCCTCAACAGAACGGAATTGTGGAGCGCAAAAACCGAACGTTGAAGGAAATGATGAATGCCATGTTGACAAGTTCGGGTCTGCCCTAGAACTTGTGGGGGGAAGCCTTGCTTTCCGTGAACTACGTTCTAAACAAGCTTCCTCACAGAAGACTAGACAAGACACCATATGAATTGTAGAAAGGTTTCGTACCTTCCTACAAATATCTGAAAATGTGGGGGTGTCTTGCCAATTGCCAAGGTGATGGTTCCTAAACCTATGAAGGTGGAATAGGACCCAAAACTGTTGACTGTATATTCATCAGATATACTTGCAACAGTAATGTATATCGACTCTTGGCACACAAGTATGAGATTCCTGATATCAATCCAAGTGTGATGATTGAGTCAAGGAATGCAATATTTTTGAAGAGACATTTCCTTGTAAGGAAAGACAAAGAAGAGAGTCTCTCAAAAAGATTTGTTGATACTGTCAAGGACAGTGACCAAGTTGACCAAGAGTCCGATCCGATTTTCTGACATATTTGTTAGAAAATGAGCCTCAAAGCTATAAAGAAGCTATGTCTTCTCTGGAGGCACCTCTGTGGAAAGAGGCGACTATCAGTGAGATTGATTTAATCCTACCATACTTGGGAGTTGGTTGATCTTCCTCCAGGTTGTAAGCCACTGGGCTACAGATGGAAAGATGAAAATGGATGGATCAATAGATAAGTACAAGGCGAGGTTTGTCATAAAAGATTATAGACAGAAAGAATGTCTTGTTTACTTTGACACCTATCCACCAGTGATTCGTATCACATCAGTAAATGCTTATAGCCATAGAAGCTATATTTGGTCTTGAAATACATCAAAATGATGTAAAGACGTCATTCTTGAATGGTGAATTGGATGAAGAGACTTACATGGAACAACCAGAAGGGTTTAATGTTCCTGGATAAGAACAGAAGGTGTGCAAACTTGTAAAATCCTTGTACGGATTAAAACAAGCACCTAGACAATGACATGAGAACATTGACAAAGAACTGTTGTCAAGTGGGTTTAAAACCGATGAGTGTGATAAATGTATCAACTCAAGAATGATATGTCGTTGTATGTCTCTATGTAGACGATATGCTGATAATTGGTAATAATCATGAGTTGATTCAGTCTACCAAGAAAGTGTTATCCAGTAAATTTGATATGAAAGATTTGGGAGTAGCTAACCTAACTCTTCCTTTATCAAAGAATACTGGTTTAAGCATATCGCAATTAGAGTATTCAAGGATCATCGGAAGTCTGATGTATCTCACGAACTGCACACAAATTGATATCGCTCAAGCTGTGAATCAGCTAAGCAGATATACGAGCAATCCAGGACATAACCACTGGAAAGCCATAGTAAGAGTTTTGAGGTATCTGAGAGAAACTTCAAAATATGGGCTACATTACGAGAGATATCCTGCTGTACTGGAGGGATACAGCGATGCTAACTGGATATCTGATACGGTGGATTCCAAATCTACAAGTGGATTTGTTTTCACACTTGGTAATGAAGTCGTGTGATGGAAATCCTCGAGGCAAACATGTGTTGCCCGGTCTACTATGAAATCAGAGTTCATAGCATTAGACAAAACAGCGGAAGAAGCAGAATGGCTTAGAAACTTCCTGGAGGATATTCCTAGTTGGGCCAAACCGGTGCCAACGATTAGCATACATTGTGAAAGCCTATCGGCTATTGGGAGAGCCCAAAACACAATGTATAATGGTAAGTCTCGACACATACGTCGGAGACACAATACCATAGGTCAACTGCTCTCAAGTAGCATAATATCGATCGATTATGTTGAGTCGAAGGAAACCTAGCGGATCCACTAACTAAAGGTTTACCTCGAGAGTAAGTTGAGAAGTCATCGAGGGGAATGTGCTTGAAGCCTATAATCTAAGAATTGTCACTGTGGAAACCCAACCTAGTTGACTGGAGATCCCAAGATCTAGGTTCAAAAGGGACAAAAGAAACTTTGTGCAATTCAAAACAAGCACTGAAGAGTTTCGTACTCTTTCCCATTCCGATAATGACGCTGAGTGCTGTCTGTCATTGGTTAGGATAAGCCAAGGCTTTTAATGATCACTATATTAGGAGATGAGTCCTAATGGGGGTAAGACAGATTACCTCTTCTTCATAGTAGATCACCTATTTCAAGTAAGAAGTGAGGCCGCTTCCATGTGAACCTTTAAAGGCGGGTTACCCTAAAGTGCTTGATGAATCCAGGACCGTTGTTCAGGGCCAAAAATGAACACAACCGTAGAACGGGTAAATGGTCGAATTAAAGCTGTGTGTTGGCAATTGTCTTGGTTTACACCAACGGCAGAACAGTTCAAGACTATGGGTCACTGGTTTGCCAAGTAAATCCGATTGTCACTCACTAGGAAAGGTTCAAGGCGAAAGCTACCTATTTCGATGCAGCTTTAGCTCACGGTATCTCTCTCACGTGCCTGAATGAATATTTGAAGAATTGTGGGGGATTGTTGTAAATTCCTCAAATTCATTAAATATGATATGTATATGTATATGTGTACCATTGGAATTCCCAAGGGGTGTATGGGAGGTTGAAATCCTTGGAGGGTTGCAACCCACCCCAAGGGGTGCCCTATTGGCATCCCTCCATGCCTTATATAAGAAGGCTTTTATTCCATACAGGATATACAGAAGATATACAATTAATACCCAAGAATGGAAAAAGGCATTGTGTTTGTTTTCTTTGTTTTGAAAGAGAGATCCACCATTTGGATCCAAGTTCATACACTTGTTAAGGAGTGCTCCTTGAACAAGAAGAATCCAAGTAATCCTGTGAGAACGTTGGCAACACGAATCTGTAAAGCACCTGTGACGGAGCCAATAAGTTCTTAAGGACAGAGATCATCTCGACTTGGACAAATCTGCCATCTCCATTTTCTAGTTTGTTTTAAAGGTTTTCTGGTTTTAGGGTTTCATGCATCTAGATCTAATTTTGCTGTTTGATCTGTTTGTTTGCAAATTATATTACTGTTTAATGACACCAATTATTACAACAAAGAACAATCAGTGAATGCTATAATTTTATTGAATATATTTATATAAACAATAACAATACCAATACATAATTGAAAATTCTAATGAAAAATAACAACAATCAAAATTGAAACTTACAGTGCAAGTAATTCAATTTACAAACTCACAGACTTTAAGATTGAGGCTAGCGAAACGCTATGTCCTATAGCTGAATTTCGTCCCTACTCTTGTGCTTGTAGTTCTTCGGACGTCTGCCACCAGGATTCAACAATCTGAAGTCGAAATTCTGCAAGGAAATCGACCCCTGGCGAATCTACTAGATGTTGTTTTGTATTTCGTTTTCTTCAAATATCAAAAACAGTTTCAACGTTTTCCAAGGAACAAAAGTTATATCTAATCTGCAAAACGTATTGTTGTATATATAGTGACAGTTGGAACAGTTGAAGATGAAATGGTGTGACTCCTTTTCAGTTTGATTGAAGGGTTATATCCTTCTGATTTAAACTGGAAAATCAAAACCAGAATACCCAAGGCCCATTATTTGACTAATTAATATATATTTTATATATATTAATTATCATGTCATCCATACATCAAAGCCCAAGCCCAAGCCTTATCATTCCAATTTAGTATAAGTGTGCAAAGTCCACTTATAAACTTTCCATATTCCCTTTACATTTTCCATGTGTGATTGCTATCACTATTTGATATACAAACTCTTACAGTATGCTCATGGAACTGTGCTGATTTAAAAGAAGTATCTACTATTCATATATCCTATGTGTAGATAGAACGCGTGAAGGTCACCCATCATTAAATTGCTTTAGTTTTAACACCGGAGTTTTAAAATAAAAATTGTCATTTCTTATGATCAGAGAGTGAATATTAAACCATTTAACTTCAAGCTTTCATAATGTTTAGGGTGATCGCTGGTTCCCATACAAAAAACGCTATGAATAGAATATCTTATCTAATATTATAAGAATCACATTGATATAAAAGAAGAGCATTGGAGCTGATTTTGTTATTGGGGACCAACTTGTTGAGACTTGATATGTCTTATGAGGACCGATTCTGAAAGATAAACAGCACAAGTCATCGTCTAGGGATCTCAATTTAATTATTTTTTAATCATTTTTCCTTGTTATTTTTTTAAGAAATAAATAAAAGAAAAAAAAAAAAACAAGCCCATCACAACTCATTTATTTAGTTAGTTTGACATTTTAGTAAACAAAACCAAAATATAAACATGGGGCAAGAAAGAAGAGTGAAACATCACCATGTGCTTCACATATTTCATTATGTTGCTAGATGATCCTCTATGTGGTGGCATGATTATTAAGCAAACAATGTTAGGTTCAAAACATGTGCTCTCATAATCATCACCTCAATTCATTTACGGCACACACTCAAAACAAATCATACAATCCATTGAGGCTTCCACCAAGAATTTAAGCCCCAAATCCATCATCTTAATACAAAGAGAGAGACTGTAATAGTTTGATTATTGGTGTTGGAATTAGAACGATCCATTTTAATGAGGATATAGAAGGGGCAGAAGCTGAGGCTATTCTGTTTGGAATCCAGGGAGCAAAGTCAACGAAATTTTCGGCTTTCATTATTGAATCTGACGCTAAAAATATCATTAATGGCATATAATTTAGCCAAAACGGCTTATAATTCTGGTTTTACTGGTTTCTGGTGGGAGTATTTCCACCTCAAATCAGGTGTAATCTTACTTTGGATTAATGAACAATGTCTTTCACAAAAAAAAAAAAAAAAAAAAAAAAAAAAAAAAAAAAAAAAAAAAAAGAAAAGAATTAAAGCCATAATCCATTTCTGCTTTTGGTTGATGCTAGGCTTTCATTTACCCATCTATAATTCTTACCATTAAAAACAAATTAGTTGCTACCCATTGAATGAGACATTAAAAGTTCACCATACAGAGTCAAAACCACTTAAATTACATTAACACTGTTTGTCTTTTAAATGGCAGGACAGTGAAATCTACAAGAATCCACTAGTTAAAGAGATGGTAAAACACTTTTAATGTCCCCAGCTGAGATGGTACAATAAGTCTTCAACAGTGCCATTTCAATTCAATGAAACGACTCCTATTTGCATTTCATAATGATCGTGTCAATAAAAATGTATGTCCCAACTACTATTTGGGGGAAGAGTAATTATAAAAACGATGTGCAAACAAAGTGCTTATACCTACATAGGCATAGCTACTAGTTTCCTAAAAATTGACTTGAAGCCTTCATATATGAGGTAGCTGCAGCTAATGCTTCAAAATTTCAAGATAAAATACAAATTGACCCAAGTGAAAACAAACTTTTACCAGAGCACTCATGAACTCCAATCACTCCTTCCTTGAGGGTTAATGCATCTTAGGCCACAAAAATCGGGAGACACTAGCCGCTATGATCTCCACCGAAGACCATTGTCTCAACTAATGAAAGTAGCAGCCAAGTTAACAGTGCGCTGTTCTAAACAAAGAAGTACTTTATGTGCATATATATCGGTAAATTATTAGTTTAGTTCGGGAGAGGACTGGGGCGGGTGAAGTAAAAGAGGCTATGATGACATGTAACAGCAACAAGAAAGGGCAAAAACATATTATTGATGACTAGAGAACGTATTGTTAATTGACTCTGATTTTATTCTGCTTAACAGGACACCTCACATACAATAACCGCATCTAAGGTACAAAATATTAATACGCTCCATTGTATATAGAATTGAAACGTTCCTTAACGAAGTGCCCCATGGAGAACTCGCCTGCTACTCTAGATTGAAGATGCAAATGCTGCAGGATGCTCACTCTGCAATCTGCACAAGAAAACAGAAAGAGAGAATTTTCATTTTATGTGCATCTCAGATTTGGAAACATGTACGTAATGAATAAAAAATGATTAGCATAGTTACGGCATCAACACAGCCTGACACATCACTCCTTAGACCTAGGTGGTTGAACCACACGGCAGTATGGGAGCCAACAGCGGGTCTAGGTTTACAAACTGCTATTACATTAATGAATTACTTCAAGACATCAATGTAAGTGATAAAATAGTATAAACCTCTTATATAGAGATTCAAAGGGAATAATCTTATCCAATTGGCGAAAAGATAAATAAGCTAAGATTACAAACCAACATCTATAGACAATATCAAAATCATGGTTCCGAAGCCTGAAACTAACCTGATTTAGAGGATTGTCTGGAGATTTCTTCCAAAGTTTCCATACCATGTCCTTGTATTGATTGTGAGTAAGACCTGGTTTCTCTTCCTTCAGCCTGGGGAGCTCAGCTTCTTCAAAAGCCTGTACATGTTCATAAGCATACAATGAAATTTTTTGCTCACTATGTTATAACCGGATGAAATAATAAGAGACTGTTTAACAGTACAGAAATCCAATTCATGGTTTGGTCTTCAGATAACATATCAAAACATTGCGTGAAAAAGAGTAATCAGAAAACCACACCAAATGTCTATTATGACATTTGCAATAATGACTCACAGTGATTTAAAAAAAAATGAATCTTCTAAGCTGATTATTTGATGAAAGTGGGGATAACAGAAGATGAGTCGACAAACAAAGATATTGATCCCAAAAGGATAGCGAGAAGCTATATCAGGCAAGTAGACTTGTACTAGACTAGTGTAATCCTAGGCAGATTGTATCTCAGGTTCCGAATTCGAGTTTCTACATTTGGCTTGCACTATCATCCTTGAACAGGAAGGACAAAACCTATTTTCAGTTTCTACTACAAGAATATCAAAGAATCCAGAGCACAGTAAAATGATTATCGTGAAAATATCAATTCAAGTAGTATCATCTCCCCCAAAATAGGGATAGCAATTGGGCAGGTTTTATGCGCACGAATCCTATCCATAATCGATACCCACACTGCCACGTCAAGCTTTACTTTCTTTCCAAATGTAAACTAGGCATTGTTCTGTTAAGCTATGGCTTGCAATATAAATTTTATCAGACTAGTTTTCCAATTGCAAGGATTACAGGACACATGGGTTTAAAA
The DNA here is from genome assembly GCA_019454045.1 of Zanthoxylum bungeanum. NCBI lineage: Eukaryota > Viridiplantae > Streptophyta > Magnoliopsida > Sapindales > Rutaceae > Zanthoxylum > Zanthoxylum bungeanum. Next base: position 271,925 of record SKCR01032778.1, on the reverse strand, counting down.
TTTGTATCCTATGAATTCAACTTTAAAGTATTTGCTCAAATTTTTCATTTCAAATCAATATCATCAAACGATAATTTCAAACAAACAGCTCATAGCTTAACAATAAGCTAGCTCAAAAACCATAAATAACTAACAAATTAATATACACACCTTAAACGACGCCTTGAGCCGTCGTTCTGGATGCCTATCAACTGGCAAGCTATCCGCCACAGTCATCTTCTCTAACGCCTCCTCAACACTACTCGCCTCAATTACCGACTCATCCCGATTCGTATTCGACACCAAAACCATCCGCTCATACTCCTCCTCCGCCGCCGTCCTGCTATGCTTCTTCTTCGCCGCCTCCGCTTTCTTCGCCAACTCCGCCTGATCCTCCTCCCTCCGCTTCAACAGCTCCGCCTCCGTCACCTTCGGCACCGGAATCGCAACCCTATTCGCTTTCTTGTCCGGCTTTTTCATCGCCTTTTCAAGCTCTCTCTCCTCCATCTCAGCCAGGCGCCGCGCCTCGGCTTTCTTTTCGGCGGCTTCGGCTCGCTTCTCGGCTTCTTCCTCGCGTTTCTTCGCTGCGCGTGACTTTCCTCCCTCGGCTTCGCGCCAGTACTGTTCCTCCTTCTCCCTCGACTCGCGCTCCTTTTTTTCCGATTCCGTCGCGCTCTTTCGAGCACGCGCCTCCTCGGCTTTGCTGTTCACTCCCATCTTCTTCGGCATCTTCGATCAATAATTTGATTGATTAATCTATCGAGAATTAGAAACTGTGTGTGATTTCGCTCTTCTTTTAGGTTACAAAATAAATAATTAAAAATTTAATTTATATTTTTTAAAACTAAAAATATTGAAATAAACATTTCACTATGGCGGTTGATGAAATTAAATTAAATTAATATTTAAAAAGTCATTTGTTAGATTTATTTGATATTTTATATTTGTTGAAATTATTTTTAGAAACACACTTTCATTATTAATAATTAACTTTAAAAAATCATTTGGAATTATAAAATTATGTTATTTTAACGTTAACAAACACTATCTATAGCCCAAATTTATTTGATAACAAACATTACTGGAATTATTTAGTTGAGCCATTTATCAAGTAAATGTAAGATTATCCTAAAATGCGTGGCTGAGTAGATTTTGAAGGTTTCTCCTTTCAAGGGTGTCATGAGGTTAAGGACGAAGGGCAAGTTGAGCCCACAATACGGGTCATTTTGAATTCTCAAGAGAGTTGGAAGTAGAGCTTATGAGTTAGTATTTCCACTTGATATGGACAGGATCCATCTCTTGTTTCATGTTTACATGCTCATGAAATACATGTACGATACCTCTCATGTTTTAGAGCCACAATTTGGGAAAATCAGTCAGGACCTATTGTATCAGGAACTCCTCGTGGCTACCATCGATCGATAAGTCAGAAAGCTGTGCTCCAATGACGTTTCGTCAGTGAATGTCATTTGATAGCACCACAATGATCAAGAAGCCACATGGGAGCCACAAGATGTTATGAGGCAGCAGTATCCCCACATATTCTCAGATCAAGGTAATTTTAGAACCTAATTTAAGTTGGATTCGATGATGAATCCTATTTCAAAATGGGAGAATGTAACACCATGAATTATTATGATGTGTTCTTTGTGGTTGTCGGATTATGTGTAGAACTAGTTCGTTTGAGTTGTTGTGGGTCTAGTAGGGTTTCTGGTGTGATGTTCGTGACACATTTGTACTCGTGTTCAAATTCCAAAGTTTATGTCATGTTCGTCGAAAATGGTTCGAACGAGGTTATCCAACGTGTTTGCGTTTGAGTCGCTGCGCGTTCAAACAGAGTCGTCCAGTATTATCGTGTTCGAGTAGCGTTCGTTCACGCGTTCAAACGCCGATCATCAGTAACTTCTCATGCGTAACTCGTTTGAACGCTGAGGTGGAAAGCATAAATTCATGGGCTGCGATATAAAGCCCAATTGAGAGGCTATGGTCATTTTACCCATTTTCCTCTTTCACTCACCCTACCCACGACTCAAGCACTTAATTTATCTCTAGATTAGCTACATTTGAAGGATTCTCTTTGCAATTTCTTGAGCAAATCATAGTAAGGTAAGATTCTCATATTTATCAAGCAATTTTCCATGCATTTCTAGTGTGATTTCCTAAGTTAGTCACTCAAATCCATGAGATCTAAGCATGATGCTTGGTGTGTTACATAATAAGGTTGATTTGAGTTTAGGTTTAACAATATTAAGGATGGTTATCATGATTTTGTACATGGGTTGTCAAGATTTTAGAAGCATGTTGCATGAGTATGATAAACTAAGGTTGATCTAGCATGATATACGATGATTGAGTGTTTAGCATGATGACAATTATTGGTATGGATGGAGTTGCCTTGTGATGGTTATAGATGTTTAAAGAATCGTCATGTCTTGTTCACTCACAGTAGTTAAGATGCATTTTGTGATGTTGGTAGCTTTGTCTAGGTTGTTGTGCATACATGTCAACTAGTTGGGAAGATATTCCGACTCTTGTTGAATCGCTAATAGCTTAGTTAGGATAATATTTAGAGGTAACAATAGATGTTAGAGACGTCATTAGCTTCCCCGTCAACATAGTAGTTACACATTCATGAGCATGATTATATCGTTCATATTTCTTCTCATATGTTAATGATACTTTGAACATACGCTTGTAGATACTACGCATGATATTCCATTAGGTTCCGTGCGACCCCTCGAGCAATAGGATCAGGGCTAGCTTTGTGAGTGGATGTTATGATTTCTTTTACATTTTCAAATTTCAAATGATTTATAAGTCAAGCTTTGAGTTCATGATTTTATCGAACTTCAGTATGATGTGGATATGTTTATATTTGCCATGTTTTCTCAGATATCAGCCAAATATAATTTATACATATTTTCAAGCCATATTTATATATTGTTTAAGTTAAATGCCATGGTTTTGTAAATATAGAAAATATTTTCAAACGTGAGTAGAGTATTGTTCTATTAGCATATCGACTCGGGCACGCTCAGTTCAACAAGTCTAATGGTTTAAGATAAACTCTCTTATGCTATTATAGTTATAGCTCAGCTTTCCTCAACTTACGCAGTGATATGCCCCACTAAGTAGGTTTTATCATATATATTACATTATTGGTGATGTTTTACAGTGACAACCGTACGGACCAAAATTGGGCCGGGGGCATAACCGTCTTTTCACCTCAAACCCAACAGTATGTAAGGCCCGAAAGTAAAGACCAAGCCCAAAGAATTCAGTATTATTGGATTATAAATTAAGCCAGAAGCTTAAAGACAAAATCTTTTAATTATATCAACCACATTTCCCCACTTTGCCTAACACAAGGCATATTCTTACATGCTCAAACTTTTTATTAAGTGTCTGGGCTCATTGTGGGACTTATGCCAGCTGCCAAAGATGATATTTTTCATCTATAAATAACAAAGCAATTCAAGACACAAAGCATTAAAGCTTTTCCACTCTCATACAGGCCTATATTCTCTGACACAAGCTCTCGGAATTTCCCATTCCCTAAACACTTGTCACCGCCCTCACGGCCACCCAAAAAAGATAAGGTAATAACAATCATTGCTTTCACATTTTACTTGTTCACTGCTCATTTCATACTACTGACTTGAGTGTCGAAGTGCAACCGGTACCCACCACACCGGCGGGTAGTCTGCTCCCGCTCACTCTACCTTTGTTTTGTAGGATCGCTAATGCCCCCAACCTACAAATTCTGATTATGGACCTCGGCCGAAAGTCAGCATCTACAACAGCTAATATCAGTTTATATTTTATCAACAATGCTTTGATTTATACTTATTGAATTTATAAGATTACTCCTACCATGTTTCTTTTTCTAGTGTTCACTCACTAGGTCATCTAAATGACTTACCATTCCTGCACGCCCTTGATAGCCGATCTCAGTGAGGCTATTGTTTGGCTAGATTTTGACAACTTGGAGATGATGGTACTAGTTGTAGTCATATGAGTTCAAGTCTTGGGTTTACTTTTGGTCAATTTTTATTTTGTTGTTTGAGCTATGAGGTCGTATGCCATTATATGTAGAGGATATGTTATGTTAAGATACTTCAAAAAGTTTATGTGTAATGCAAACATCACAGATTTGCATATTCTACATATTTGAGTTATAATAATGCATGTTTCACATCATTCATGTACACGTTCAGTCATGATTTGTCACGTGTGCATAAGTTATTTTCATGTTATGCATGTTTTGTTTAGAGGTTTATGAATGCGGTAAGACCATCTCATGCCGATCATAACTCGAATATACTGGGATGTGATAGCTAATTCATTGTTATGACATTAATCCAAAGACGGTGAGTATTCTGTAAAATCTAGGTATTAGGTTATGGTGGATTTGAAGTATGAAGAGGTAGCTGGAAGGTCAAACTTGCGCTCATGGAGTTGTTCTATCATCTAACAGTTGCGTATTCCTCCGAAAGTCAAGATATTTCATATAGAGAGTTGCTACAATGAGGTTGCCAACATCGGAAAATATGATGGTCAAGCGAGAACTTGAGTCACTAGTGTGCGGGAAATGCTATAACGCATCCGAGGATATGAGTCACGTTTTAATAGTGTGTGATAAGGTAGTAAATGTGTGGGAATTATGTGAGTTTGGTGAGGTGGTACTAGACTTGTACAAAGGAGATTTTTGTATTTGTCTTGCCAAGTTGTAAGAGCTCTTGCCTCAAATCGACTTTGAGCCGCCGGTGATGACTTTCCAGTCCTCATGGAGTGCTCGCAACTATGGACTATTCTAAGGGAAGTCGACTGATCCACATTTGATATGTGAGCAAGCAGTGAGGTGGAGTGAATCCTTTTAGAGAATGAGATATGATATATGCATATCTGCTGTTAGTCGCGCATCGGTGGAGGGTGTTAAGGGGGAGTGTCCTCCATAAGTGATGTGAACCCAGAGGTACGAACCATTGAACCCACGAACAAAATGAATCAAAGACCCATAAAAGCCAATATGGACAGATTAGAATCCCTAAACCCGTTGAATATTAGATTCAAGAACTTAGGTTGTAAGAAAACACCATAAAATTTGCAAGACTTTGATGAGTTATAGTTCTTTCAAGAGGTCATCTCTCAAAATAAGTTTATTATTGGTTGTTGAATAAAATAACAAGTCAAATTCCTTTTATAGGTAGATATAAGCTTAACATGGATGCAACTTTAAAAGAAGTGGTTGCCAATGTTGGCCTTGGAGCCTTGATTCGTGACTACCATAAGATGGTTAAGATATTTGTTGTGTCTGTAACTGAACAAGAGGTGGATGTGGAGTGCGCTAAAGCTGCGACTATTTGTTTCGGGTTGAAGATAGCCCATGATGCATGTTTATTTCATTTGATTATAGTCCGAATTTTTAAATGTGGTCCATCTAATAAATAACGAGACATGTATAATGAAGGAAATTTTTTGGGATATCATGGAGGTCCATCAGCTGCTACAATATTTCCGGGATCTCTAATTAAATATGTTCGTAGACATACAAATAATGTAGTTCATTGTTTAATTAAACTATCTTTACATTTGGGTCGGTTCGAAACTTGGATAAAAGATTATCTATATGAGATAACTTCTGATTTGTAACCTTTTTCTAGACATGGACAACGGTTCGGTTCCACAAGATTATTAAATCGAAAACCATAACAGATCGGAACCAAACCAGACGATTTTGATTTTTTTAATTTTAAACTTTAATAATAGTTTTTAAAAAATAAAAATGAGATTAACAAATTTATTTAAAATTATTAATTTGAATTTATATTACATTAAATTAAAAATAAAAAATAGCTTGAACTTAAATTTAAAAACTTAAGTTGCCCACGTATATCTTCTAGAGGTGATAGGAATCAAAGCTCACGTAATTCCATTATATTTTTAAGATATTTCCCCATTATAATTATTTACTCATCAATCATCATTATTATATGTGCATGTTGATCCTTCAGCTCCCGTTCCACATGCACTTGCAGATGCATTGTCGAACAAGTCTTCAAAGTCATCAGAGGCATCTTCTTGTTGCCTTAGATCAGCTTGAGTCCAATCATCCACACATGTTGTTGCTTATAAAGTGATTGGATGTAATGAAAATCGTATCGCTTCCAAAATATTGCCTCCCAAGCTGGAGGTTTGTTCAATCGTAAAGGTGAAAACAAGTGCTGACAGTACCTCTTTAGCAATAATTGATAAAACACGGTAGATATTTTGATATCAGTTCCACCAGTCAAGTACTTTAAATTTGTATGCACTAAACTTTCAGGAGGAAACTCAAAATTGGTAGATAAATAATTATCTAATTCCGGGTTGTTAGTCGTGTTATCCTTATATTTTTTTATTTCGTTGTAGTAACCAACGATCACCTACGATAAGTCTTGAATGTATTACGGGTTCGCTATTAGATTGTGCTAAAGATTACAAGTTATACTACTAATATAATCATTAAATAAATATATTAAATCAATATTTATTTTATCTATTATATTTGTAATATTAATTTCATCAGCTATTCCTAAATATATATAGTAAGTTAGTAAGTCACTATTCAAACCTTCTAATTTAGATTTATGATCAAAAATAGTAGTAGTAAGATAAAACAATGAAATATATTTAAAATAATTCAACAATTTTCTCTTCATAACAGTTATAGCTTCAATTAAAACAATATTATTAATATCATAACTTTCAATATGCTCATATAGAGTACGGACAATATTCAAACATTCAACAAGAAATAAATTTATTGTAGAAAAATAAATTGAACTAAAAATATTTGTACCATCATTAAATTTTTAAAAGTTTTAAATTTTGTTCACAAATATCCCATTAACTAGGCAAAAGTGTTATATGTTGAATATGTTGGGAAAAAAACTATATAATACGTCTTTGTATTGAAAGGCTTGACTTAAAATAAATAAGTTGAATTCCAACGAGTTGAAACATCTCGTGAGAATTTTACCGATTTAACACCATTTAATTTACAAAACTTGGCATATTCTCTCATAACTTGAGAATATGACCAAATACAATTAAGTGCAATATTAATATGATCAATGTGATTTTCCAAATAAGTCAGACCATCTTGAACACATAAATTAAAGACATGAAAAATTGACCCCCCAAATTTGGTTGATATATTTCTTTTAAATCTCTAATTGATTTAGTATTTACAGTTACATTGTCAAAACCAATTGTTAAATTTTTACTTAATAAATCATATTCATCAAAAATTACTTTAATCATTTTATAAATATTTTGTGTAGTATGTTGCTCATCAAAAACTCTGAATGCAATAAGTCGTTTTTGCATGTTTCATGATGCATCAATCCAATAACAAGTCACCTTTAATATCTTTAAATTTTTCATTTAAAATAATTTTATCATTTTGTATAATTTAAAAATTTGACGTTTCGTTATATTCTAGTCATTTTACAGGCAGCATGATTTAAAGTATTTCGAGCATAATTAGTAAAAGTAATTTTTTTACCAAAATTTAAAGAAAGATGTGTCATACAAGTAAATTTAACAAATTCTTCTATATTTTTAGCATTAGGATATTTAAATAAATCTAAAGAACTCGCACCTCTACTAGAAGAAACATAGCTGCCCATTTGAGTTTGCATTGTATCAAATCCAATTTCAGCGAGATGATGTATATCCAAGTGATTGTTCAAATTGCCATAGCCGATAGTAAATTTATAAGATACACCACAATAGTTGCATATTACTCTTGGACTTTCATTTTCAATATCGACTAAATGAAAATGAATTTTGAAAATATTGGAAGATCGAGACTTAACTTCTCTTCTCCGTGTACCGATACTTTGGCCGCTCTCTTGGGTTGACATATTGGACATGTTGTTCTTAGATTAACTTGCCATTTTTTTGTTAATATTGAAGAATTGTAAATTTAAATAAATATGAAAAATTGAAGATGAGAGAATTGAGAATGAGACAATTAAAGAAGTTGAGAAAATTGAGAATTGGCGTGTTGAAAAAATGAAGAATGACCAATATTTATATATTTTTGGATTATTTTTGTGATACCTAAATTGTCTATAAAATTAGCCGTTTTATTAATGTTATTAATGATAATTTAGTAATTTGATCTAAAAATTTAAAAAATATTTTTTAGGGCAGGGAGCCGTTGTAGCCATTGGGCACTACGGTTCTAACCGAAACCTTTCAGTTCCGTTTGATTTGGTTAGGGTCGAACCCTAACCAAACTAAATAAAATCGATTTCGGTTTCAGAATCGAAACTGGCCGGTTCTAACTGATTCGATTTTAGTTCGGTTTCGATTTCGATTTTCCGAATCGGAACCGAGATCGGGTCTACCTTTTTCTCCTATGAAATTCCTTTTAAAAGAACACGTAAAAAATTAAAGCCGTGTTTGTCGCGTTAGGGTAATTTGCTTGCTTCCTCTTCGTGTCGTTTACTGAAGTGAAGTTAAAACCAAACAGTCCCTAATGCCAACGGCTTTTCAGATTCACTAGGCTTATCCGCATAGTGAACCCGACCAGCCGACCTAGTGTGTCTCTATTATCTAATAGGTTAATCACGTGCTTGAAACTCTACGGTGGTCCTCACTCACATCGTTAAAAATTAAATGCTCACTTTAATCGATCATCCATGTGCACGTGGGACCTACTTGAACGGCTGTGATTTAACTTGAATTTCATGACGTAAGTGAAATCCGTATGGAGGTAAGTCCAGTCAGGATTTGACACGTGTTTCGGTGGGGTTGGGGGTGGGATTTTGGATTAAAAAAGCAATCAAATATTTCAGCATGTTCATCTAAGACCACAAATCATCGTCGTGATGGAAGAACCAAAAAGTTAAATAAAGTAATGTGGACTGTACACGTAATGTAATCATATCCGACACCGTATGCTTCTTCTCCACACAATGTCAGGACTTTTTGGCCGCTAAGTTAACAAGATCTTGACCGTCTACTCTTGATGGGTCACACTTAAATAAATGGTCAAGATTAGAGGATCCTGGCCATCATCATTGATTAATTTCAATCAACTTTTGTTTACGCATTTAATGACAGGCTTTGCACTGAAAAATATGTATTAATTATTGTAAATTTCCCAAGATCTAATAACCAATCAATATTTCAATCGATCGCTTAGAGATTCGAGACCACGGCTCTTAGACTGAGGTTTCCCGCTTCCAATTTTCCTCCCCCACTCTAGAATATCTAACTTTCGCGTCTCTCTCACGCGCCATTCCCTCCAAAATCATCCAAAATAAACGGCTGTCAAATCCCACATGTTTGTGGACCCCACTTTAATCCTATAGGCCAAATTATTTTATAGTATTACTCCTTTCATTTTCTTAATTTAAAAGAAATAATTTTTATTTAATATGGTAATTAAGAAGATTAGCAGGTTAAGAACGGACCCCACAAAAAAGTCCGTGTCGGGTGCTAAACGGCTAAAACCAACTGTTAAAAAAAAGACAAACGTCTGCAAACGCCGTCTGATAATGCTTTTGCTTTTTTTTTTTCTCTCACATAACACCATCACCTTCATTCCCTCCCTAGCTATCATCAGTACCACAACAAGCAACAGCCTCTACAATTTACATATAAAATAAAGAAACAAAGAGAAAAAAGGAAAAAAAAAAGTGAATGAAGTGAACAAATAAACTAAAAACACTTCTTCATTTGCTGTGGCTCTTCTTTCTTCTTTATCCTTCTTATCAAATGCTCAGGCATTAGCCGCGACTGAGATCTTTTGACCTTTGATATTTCATCTGACGTCCGATCTTTGTTAAAGTAAAATGGGGAGCGTGTCGTCGGACGACGACGTTTCTGATCAGCAAAGTGAAAGGTGCGGGAGCTACTCTTTGAGCGCTGACGTCAGCGAGTCAGAAAGTTGTAGTAGTAGTACTAGCTTTTCTTGTAGGAGATTCGACGCTGAAGGCGCTTCAAGTTCGATGGCGTCGTCTCCGCGGCCGTTAGCCGGACGATTTGGTTTTCCGGTGCCGGTTATGGTGCCTGTTATTGGCGGGAAAGATGTAGTTGTTTGGGATGAGAAGCCGGAGAAATCTGACGCTGACTTGTCCGGTAATTTATTTTTGTTTTTTGTTTTTACAGATTACTTCTTTATTTTATTTCTTGATTTTATTTGGATTTGGCTAGATATTGGTTACTGAGAAAGAAAGTATGAGGAAAAAATATCAAGAAAATATATTTATTTTCTTGCCTTTTTTTTAAATAGATTTCATATCTAATTGTTAGTGTTAATTATTTCAATTTTGCTATTATTTTTCTTCTAAAATGATCAAATGTGAAATAAGTGGAGATCTCAGTATGTAATAATGTGCTAGTTAAGCTGTTAAGGATTGATAAGTTTTTGTTAATTATTTAGATATTTATTAATTAATTGATTAATTATTTTTACAGAAGTTGAGATGATGAAAGAGAGATTTGCTAAGCTTCTTTTAGGTGAAGACATGTCTGGTGGCGGCAAAGGAGTTTGTACTGCACTTGCCATCTCAAATGCAATCACCAATCTCTCAGGTTAGGGTCAATTTTCAGTCAACATAAATTAATTTATGAGTATCCACTTATATTCTAATGGCTGTTTTGGTTTGAAATGTTCAGCGACTGTGTTTGGAGAGCTGTGGAGATTAGAGCCATTAGCTCCCCAAAAGAAGGCAATGTGGCATAGGGAAATGCAATGGATATTGTCTATTAGTGATTCGATTGTTGAGCTGGTACCTTCCATAAAGCAGTTTCCAGGCGGGGGTACATATGAAGTGATGGCGACAAGGCCACGGTCTGATTTATACATGAATCTACCTGCACTTAAGAAACTTGATGCTATGTTGACTAGTATGCTTGATGGATTTTGTGAGACGGAGTTTTGGTATGTGGATAGAGGGATTGTTGTGGGTGATGGAGACAATTGTGATGCGTTTTCATCAATGGTTCCGAGTGGGAGGCCATCAGTGAGGCATGAAGAAAAGTGGTGGTTGCCATGTCCGAAGGTGCCACAAAATGGGTTGTCGGAAGATGCAAGAAAAAAGTTGCAGCAGTGTAGGGATTGCACGAATCAGATACTAAAGGCAGCATTGGCAATTAATAGTAGTGTGCTCACCGAGATGGAGATACCCACTGCTTACTTGGAGTCCTTGCCCAAGGTATTGGTTTCTGCATCAGAAGTTTCGTTTTCTTAATGACTCAGAACATGATAATAGTTCCAGCTTTTGCTGTGAGTTAACAGTATATGAAATAAATAAGTTGAAGTGTTGAACTCAGATAGCTGAATATTTTTAACTGTTTCTTTTTGTTAATTGGTTTGCCATCAGAGTGGAAAAGCTTGTCTAGGGGATATCATCTATCGTTACATAACTGCTGATCAGTTCTCGTCAGAATGTCTTCTTGATTGCCTCGATTTGTCATCAGAGCATCACACTTTGGAAATAGCTAACAGGATTGAGGCAGCAGTGCATGTCTGGAAGCAGAAAGATGAGCGAAAACAATTAAATCACTCGAAATCTAGGCGATCATCATGGGGTGGCAAGGTCAAGGGCCTTGTTGCTGACTCTGAAAAGAAACATTCTCTGGCCCATCGAGCTGAGACCCTGTTGCAGAGCCTAAGGCTTCGGTTTCCTGGCCTCCCGCAGACTGCATTGGATATGAACAAGATTCAGTACAACAAGGTATTGAGGGCTGATCCTTTTAAATGTTAAATACAGCTGACTACTTACTTTTTATAACACATAATACTGTCAAATAACAATCTACTGTATCTAGAATGTTTGGTGAGAAATGTTAGGAATTTCTTAGAATGTGTAACTGAGTCAAACTTCGGCAACTTTACCATAGTAGATCTCCCACCTGGAATTTATGATCGGTTCTTTGTCAGCTGTGCCTTTGCTTCTTTTGCATCTGTGTTCCCTCCATGAAATCAACATTTGAGACCTGTGCTTGCACATGGCACATTAATTCTATTGTGTGTGGACAAGCTGTGACTATAAAAGGTGGCTAAGGAGATAGCAAATTGAGTAGCCTTAGGTGAAGTTTTGTGGTTTGAACATCTTAAAGGGGGCCCATAAGAGGTAGAGTTTGCTGCTGCTATGCCATGTAACTGCTATATCTCTGTAAAATGCCTGCCTTTTTCCTTAGTTTAATACTGTTATTGGTTTTAGGGTATTAAGGAACGATTTCTACCTAGGCGGTCTCGGTTGTTTTGCCGTTGCATTCCCTCATACTGTAGTATCAAATAGTGGACCAAATGAAGAAATAATAGGAATAAATGCTTTGCTTTTGTAACAATGTTTGAGTAAAACTGTCTATTTTTCTTTCAGGATGTAGGGCAGTCGATCCTTGAAAGCTACTCAAGGGTGATGGAGAGCTTGGCCTTCAACATCATGGCAAGAATAGACGATGTGCTTTTCGTTGATGATGCAACCAAGAGATCTGCTGCGGCTGAATCACTCTCTATATTCAGCAGAGGAAGTCTGAGTGGGCTTCCCATCCAGAAGCGCATGTCCCCCAGCCCCTTCTCAATCCAACACACCCCCTTTGCCTCTCCATTTGCAACCCCAACGTTCTGTTCTTCAACTCCCATCAGAGGAAGTCCAGGAAGGGCACCGACCTCTCAGAAGAGGACCAGCAAGGACGCACCTGACTGGAAGATAGAAAAACCATGTCCAGCTGAATTTGAGAGGGTATGGTCATATGCTGGGAACCTAAGTTCGAGAAGAATTTCCGGAGATGCTCCAGAGCGAGATTGACATGAAGTGATGCTGCACTCTTGCGGCTATCATGGGGATAGAATTTGATTAACGATTATGTACATTGTTTAGCAGTAGGAATATCATGTTCAAAAAGTTTTGATCATGGTTTTTTGTTAGGCGGGAGTGAAGGAAACAAGAAAGATTATGCTTCTGTTATAAAATTATCTGATATCTGAAAATTCTCTCTTTTATCTGCTTTTACATTATAACGAGCGTACGACAAGTCATTTATACAGAGAACATGCACAAACTAAAACAACATAAGCTTTTTTTCTACAGCACTCGGTGCGTAAATTATGAAATTAACATTACTTACAATCATGGTCCCAGTTATGTACAAATCCAAGAATTTAGTTTGAGGAAACAGGAAACTCAATAAAATAAAATAAAAGATAAACTAAAATGACGACTATGCTGCGATCCGAGGTTATAGTGCGAGATGAAACACTACAAAGCACTCTAGCAACCACCATCCAGCAAAATTTGCTGATGGGTTAACACTGATGAGAGACATTACCCTGCGGAGCAAGAACACAGAAATGAAACATGATATCCAATGAAAGAGTGATCATTCACTGATGGAAAATGGAAATCCATACTATAGTTCACTTAGCAGTTCTATTATCATCAGAGCTTTCAAGGAATCTGAATTTGAGATTCAAGATCTGCAAGAACTGATTTCCGATTCTGATATGTATCAGAGTGACAAAATGTGTCCTAGATCAGTCGAGGTTATGTAGGAAAGCCAAGAAGCAAAATCTTTATTTTGTTAGGGTGGTCCCTTGATGTGATTTACACCTGTTGCATTTACCAAATTGTCACATTTCGGATGATATTATATACGATTAGAAAATCAAGGGTAGGTTTGATTTGAAGAAGAAAATATAACTGAGAATGAACAATCTGAACAACATATACCTAAAAAAAATCACAAATGACCATAAAGAAAAGAGAACACTCACTTCCAACATAGTAGGGGTGACCCAACAGGGAGGTGGCCAAAACAGCTTCGAAAACTCAGGGTAATTCCCAAATGGCTTAATGCACCCACTCTCTAAATCGAAGACGCCCACACCATGACCACAACAACCATCATCACCTTCACCACTCAAATAAAAGAGATTGTCTACAAAAAGTATGCAATTGCCTTTACTCACACCAAGATCATCAGCAGATGCCGAAAAAACACAATCTTCGCCCAAAAACAACACATTATCCTTTAAATTCTCCACCTCAAACCACTCCTTCTGCTTCCAATCCAGCCTAAAAACTCTAAACATCACCGTCCTCTCACTCATACAATAAGCAAGCTCCGGCTCATGCTGAAAATACTCGTCCAAAAAACTCGAATCCACTGTGGCATCAATGCTCAAATACATATCAACCAACAACAAATCACCCTTACACTCAACCAAATACTTCTTATCACCACCAAATACGGGATTCGCAACTAAACTCATATCACAACAAGAATGATCAACGAACACAGTCCTTCCCGTATTATCAACTGCGTAAAATTTCCCTTTATATAATATCACATCATCATATGGTGATGGCATGTGTTCTAATATAATCCACTCTTTGTTTTCACTCTTGTACATTGCTAATTTACCAGACACGTGTATTGTTAGCAACACAAATTCATCAAGATCGCTTTTTTGACCTAAATGCATCAAAATTAGCTTCTCCATGTATAAAGTACAAGCATCAATTGCCGAATTGGGAGGGTAATTTAAGTAATTTAGCACATATTCATGTCCAATTTCCAACAAGCTCATATTTTGAACATCCAATACCTTAGCAAACTCGAAGCGGTGTCGTTTCAGTGGATTCAGCAAGTGCTTTCTATTGGATGCGTCTTCTTTCACTTTGATCAGCCAGCTCGTCGCAGCATTTTGAGGCGATCGGATGACGAAAACGGTGCGTTTCGAGAGGGAGAAACCGAACGAGGAGCCGAAGGAATTCTCAGCGTTGTTTTCTTTTGGAAGGAGCGGGAATCGGCCGGGGAAACGGCGGCGTTTTGGTGGAACGGATGAGCGCCACGTGGAACACACGTGGCGGAAACGGAAGAGGTCGAAGTTGGTGTCTAGGCGATCGGCGATTAGGCCAACGAGGTCTTTAGGGAGCCGTGACCAGTCTGCCATTAAGAGAGTATTTTCTCGGGAAAGTGAAGGAAAATTTAAGATCCAAATGATGGAAAATGAAGTATAATGATTTATTTCTAGCCAGCGGTTCAAATTTGTTGATGTGAGGGGCATAAATGTCTTTTCGCTATATTTATTTAGTTGAAATAAAAATTCTCTTGGTAGAAAAAATGTAAACTTGTGATGAAAGTTTTGCACAATTTCTTCATTCATTCAAAACCTTTCTGCTTCAGAACTAATGGAGAAGAAGCAGCAGGGCAAAAGCGCTTGCTCGTCAAGCCAAAAGATATTCGGAACCAACAAGCTTCAAAAAAGTCAAGACGGTGCGTTTCACTTAGTTGGCAGTATAATCGAAAAGGGAATCTCCGACACTAATTAAGCTTCAAAACAAGCTCACCGTTTTGCCTTTCCCCGTCGCCCGACACCGCTCTCACGGTCCCGTAAGCCGCTAATTCCTTTTTTTTTTTTTTTAAATGATCTTGTTATCTAGCTCTTGTAGTTTGTAACAAAGTTGCTCTTTCTAATGCTAAAAGTTCTTTTTTCAGAAAATAAATTTATACTTGAAGTTGATTTTAGAATGTGATTTTGTAGCATTGGGTTCCAATAGACAGAAATTAAAATGTCTCATCACGCATAGCAAAAACTGGAAAACATAGGAAGAATGAAAAAATAAATTAAAAGTGTTGATGGTGTTTTCCGGGCACTTTGTCATTTAAGCAGCACGACAGGGTAAAAGGGTAATTCCCTTATGGTCCAGATCATTAATACGACTCGACCACATGAGTCAGGGGCCGAGCACTTAAGATCGTTAACCCGACCACTTAAAGATTGGATGACCGGGCAATTATCAGGTCGACAGCAGCATTCTCAGTACGAAGGACTATTATGACCGACCTCATGAAGACCGACATATAGCGAGGCGTGCTCCAGAAGATAACACCCTATCATTGTGGATAAGATGACAAGTTATCCTATTTTCATGAGGAAAACTAGTAAGTCAATGTCCTAGTATGATAAAGGAAGTAAATGTAGTTTTTGGCTAGGAATCCTTATGAAAAAAGGGAATAGTTTCAACTAGGAAATTCTTATAGGAGAAGGAATATGATTTCTACACTATTATAAATAGGAGGGCAGAGTATGTGTAAAAGGCATCAAAAAATAAGGGATCTGAATCTTCAAGCTCTGACTTGTAGAAGACAAAAAAGAGACCCGAAAAGAGTGTTTAAGTAATAAAAGTACCATCTTGTTTGTGTCCGTGGACGTAGGTCGGATCCAAATCCACCGAACCACGTTAAATCTCCTTGTTGATTGGTGTGTTTATCTGTTTTTTGCTAAGTTTGCCTTTGGTCCCCCATAACCAAACAAATTCACTATTGAAGGAGGATTCTCTCGGGAGTGATATTCCAATATTACCCTGAGACCAAAATCCGCCGTCAACAGTTGGCGCCGTCTGTGGGGAACTCAACAAAAAGCAGCTCGCGTAGTAAGACAATGGCGGAAGACGGAAGCCACCAACCATCAGGGAGCTCGGCTGCAGATTGGATGGAGAAGATTGAGGAAAACCTTAGGAAAGAAAGGGAGGAAAGCCAAACTCTGCTAAAAACCATAGTAGACCGGTTGGAAAGGATAGAAGGAGCACACAATGAAAAATTTGAAGCGGGGACTAGCCGACGAAGGAACGACATAGCAGAAGGAAAAAGAATTGTCGATATAAGTGAGGACGACAGACCCCGGAAGAGGGATCCTTACAGGGTAAGATCCGTAGTGGTTCAGGGAGATTCCCAGACCGAGGACACATGGGAGGAAGAAAGTGACAAATCGTCACCAGACCCCTCCTATGATAGCCTTCACAACACCCGGCGAAAGGAGAAAGAATATGACGAAGAAATGCGAGAAGATACCAGCCACGAGAAGCACCACCCCCGGGATAACAGAAAGAAAGGAGACCGCAGGAGGCGGAATGAAACCAAAGATAGCAACATGAAATCTTGGTTACGGGAAGAGCTGATCAAATGGGGAGTACATCCCAATACAAACAGAGGGGATATCCAGGACGGCAAAGATGAGTCCCCCCTCACAGAGGAAATAAAATCAGAGAAATTCCCAAAAAGATTCAACATGCCGACCATGACACCATACAAGGGCCATACCGATCCCAAAACCCACATTGAAGGTTTCGTCCTACTAATGGAGGTGCAAGGGGTAACGGGGGACGCCATTTGCAAAGTATTCCCCTTAACTCTGGCCGGACCGGCCATCCTATGGTATAGAAGCCTGGCCCCAAGAAGCATCAGCAGCTTCACACAACTGAAAAAGTCATTCATACGGCACTTCAAGGGGGCTTGTGTCCCCAAGAAAACAGTTGGAGAACTAAGGCTTATGAAGCAAGGAGACGATGAACCCCTGAAGATATTTATTGAAAGATACCATAATATGGTACTCGAAGTCGGAGGGTATGAATCCCCCGAGGCCCTGGAAAGCTTGAAGGGAGCCTTGAAAGTCGGAAGGCTATGGACCCATCTAAGGATCCAAGACACCCCGGACTACGCCACCGCTCTGGAGGTGGCCCGAAAATTCGTTTTATTGGAGAACGAAGAGAAAGTATCCCGAAAAGGGAACACTATCAGAGAAAGAACCGCAAGGGAGGGTGCTCCCCGCCGAACAGAAAGAGAATCCAGAAGACCACTCCCGAAGTACAAAGAATTCAAGCCACTGCACCGGGACAATCAAGAGAGAAGGGCGCCAACCCAAGTAAACCATGTGGTCGGGGAAGATGCATACATTCCCCTAAAGAAACCACTGGGACAAATTGTCATGGAGATCCAGGGGATAGGCCTCTTAGTAGAACCCGACCAACGAAGGTTTCCCCCGGACAAGAGGAACCAAAAGGCTTATTGCGTACACCACAACTCCAGAGGACATGCAACGGACGGATGTAAAGATCTACGAGAGCAGATGGAAGACCTAGCACGAAACGGATATCTGAACAAATACATTGACCACGAAGTTATGACGACCAGACAAAGAGCATGTGGCCGCCAAATCAACTGAGAAAAGGGCAGTTTGTCCCCGAAACATGAATAAAAACTTTCTCTTTTCAAAAAGGTTCTCGTCCACTTTCGTAAAACATAAATAGAAAGACTTACTCAAAAAACCGGGGACAAACTTAGCGCCTAATACAAAAGAAACGACCAAAGCACTAAGACATGATCGGCTCGGGGCTGGACTTTGTTCCGCCGAGGCCATTCAGTTATTCGGCTCGGGGTTGGGTTACGTCCCACCGAGTCACGCATATTGGTCTGGGGACGGGGCATTCCCCCAGAGCCAAATACCTCTTTCAGCTCGGGGCTGGATTTCATTCCGCCGAAGCTACTTGATTATTCAGCTCGGGGTCGGGTACATCCCACCGAGTCAGCCCTTCGGACTGGGGACGTAACATTCCCCCAGGTCCAAGTGCCTTTTTCAGCTCGGGGTCGGGTACGTCCCACCGAGTCAGCTCTTCGGACTGGGGACGTAACATTCCCCCAGGTCCAAATGCCTTTTTCAGCTCGGGGTCAGGTTACGTCCCACCGGGTCATGCTCATCGGACTGGGGACAGGACATTCCCCCAGGACCAAATATCTCTTTAGCTCGAGGTCCTCAGGGACATACTCGATGCATAGGATCCGGGGGAAGCATAGCACGGGGAGAGATGATACCCCTGTGGCGATTGCTTGCTCCAGTGTTACCGAACATAAGGAGGAATATGCCCTTAATGTATCGAGCACTCTTTGATCCTCATTTACCCGATGTAATGGATCCGTGGGAAAGCATAGCACGGGGAGTGACAAGGCCCCCGTGACGATTGCTAGCTCCAGTGATACCGGACCTAAGGAGGGATATGCCCTTAGCGCCCCGGACACTCTTTGATCCATTCATCACTTGGATCCGTGAGAGGCACAGCACGGGGATGCGTTGAGCCCCTGTAGCGTGTGCCTACTCCAGCGTGGTAAGGAGGAGCCCTCACGAAACACACAGGCTCCCCAGTGGACCGACGTGTAGAGGATGTGCCCTTACCAATCAAACGCTCTTTTTGATCCAAATCTTGGTTCGCCGGGACACTGAATTGAAAGATTCAGAATTGTGTTTTGGAGGCCTCGGGCAGGACGCTGTTGTGAGGCATCCGTGCTGTTGTTTACATTTGTAAAAATTTTTCTTTTGGGACAAGTGCCGAGTCACCCCCACCTTTTTTGGTCTTATTTTTCAAATTTTTGATTTTGTTTTTCACTGATCTGGCAAGGGGACGCCCGTGCCAGATTCGGTAGGGCTTCACAAGGTTGATTCAATTCCCTTCTGAGCAAGTCCCAAAGATTACCTGGCTCGGGGCTGGATTTCGTTCCGCCGAGACCACGTGGTTAATCAGGCTCGGGCTGGATTCGTTCCCCCGAGGCCACTTGGTTAAAAAGCTCTGGGCTGGATTCGTTCCGCCGAGGTCACTTGGTTTCTCTCAGCTCGGGGTCGGGTTACGTCCCACTGAGTCCGTCCTTTTGGTCTGGGGACGTAACATTCCCCCAGGGCCAAGTGTTCATCACAGCTCGGAGTTGGGTTACGTCCCACCGAGTCCGTTCTTTTGGCCTGGGGACGTGACAACCCCCCAGGGCCAGGTGTTCTTCTCAGCTCGGGGTCGGGTCATGTCCCACCGAGTCAGTCCTTTTGGTCTGGGGACGTAACATTCCCCCAGGGCCAAGTGTTCATCTCAGCTCGGGGTCGGGTCGTGTCCCACCGAGTCCGTCCTTTTGGTCTGGGGACGTAACATTCCCCCAGGACCAAGTGTTCATCTCAGATCGGGGTCGGGTTACGTCCCACCGAGTCCGTCCTTTTGGTCTGGGGACGTAACATTCCCCCAGGGCCAAGTGTTCATCACAGCTCGGAGTTGGGTTACGTCCCACCGAGTCCGTTCTTTTGGCCTGGGGACGTGACAACCCCCCAGGGCCAGGTGTTCTTCTCAGCTCGGGGTCGGGTCATGTCCCACCGAGTCAGTCCTTTTGGTCTGGGGACGTAACATTCCCCCAGGGCCAAGTGTTCATCACAGCTCGGAGTTGGGTTACGTCCCACCGAGTCCGTTCTTTTGGCCTGGGGACGTGACAACCCCCCAGGGCCAGGTGTTCTTCTCAGCTCGGGGTCGGGTCATGTCCCACCGAGTCAGTCCTTTTGGTCTGGGGACGTAACATTCCCCCAGGGCCAAGTGTTCATCTCAGCTCGGGGTCGGGTCGTGTCCCACCGAGTCCGTCCTTTTGGTCTGGGGACGTAACATTCCCCCAGGACCAAGTGTTCATCTCAGATCGGGGTCGGGTTACGTCCCACCGAGTCCGTCCTTTTGGTCTGGGGACGTAACATTCCCCCAGGGCCAAGTGTTCATCACAGCTCGGAGTTGGGTTACGTCCCACCGAGTCCGTTCTTTTGGCCTGGGGACGTGACAACCCCCCAGGGCCAGGTGTTCTTCTCAGCTCGGGGTCGGGTCATGTCCCACCGAGTCAGTCCTTTTGGTCTGGGGACGTAACATTCCCCCAGGGCCAAGTGTTCATCTCAGCTCGGGGTCGGGTCGTGTCCCACCGAGTCCGTCCTTTTGGTCTGGGGACGTAACATTCCCCCAGGACCAAGTGTTCATCTCAGCTCGGGGTCGGGTTACGTCCCACCGAGTCCGTCCTTTTGGTCTGGGGACGTAACATTCCCCCAGGGCCAAGTGTTCATCTCAGCTCGGGGTCGGGTCGTGTCCCACCGAGTCCGTCCTTTTGGTCTGGGGACGTAACATTCCCCCAGGACCAAGTGTTCATCTCAGCTCGGGGTCGGGTTACGTCCCACCGAGTCCGTCCTTTTGGTCTGGGGACGTAACATTCCCCCAGGGCCAAGTGTTCATCACAGCTCGGAGTTGGGTTACGTCCCACCGAGTCCGTTCTTTTGGTCTGGGGACGTGACAACCCCCCAGGGCCAGGTGTTCTTCTCAGCTCGGGGTCGGGTCATGTCCCACCGAGTCAGTCCTTTTGGTCTGGGGACGTAACATTTCCCCCGGAGCCAAGTGTTCATTTCAGCTCGGGGTCGGGTTACGTCCCACCGAGTCGGTCGTCGTCAGCATAAGGGCAAAGCATTGTCTCCACGGGTAGATATCGGGATCCTCGTTGACTGAGCACATGAAGGTGGCAGGAATGACCAGATTTGCAGCCAATGCGTTTTTCTCTGTGATTTCTGGAGCGACCACCAGCAAGGCGATCAGCACACCATCTTTTTATAGTTCCCGGCACCAACTTGTATACTCGTTGGAACCGAGAACTAGGGGACAGATGTTGATGGTGTTTTCCGGGCACTTTGTCATTTAAGCAGCACGACAGGGGTAAAAGGGTAATTCCCTTATTGGTCCAGATCATTAATACCGACTCGACCACATGAGTCAGGGGCCGAGCACTTAAGATCGTTAACCCGACCACTTAAAGATTGGATGACCGGGCAATTATCAGGTCGACAGCAGCATTCTCAGTACGAAGGACTATTATGACCGACCTCATGAAGACCGACCATATAGCGAGGCGTGCTCCAGAAGATAACACCCTATCATTGTGGATAAGATGACAAGTTATCCTATTTTCATGAGGAAAACTAGTAAGTCAATGTCCTAGTATGATAAAGGAAGTAAATGTAGTTTTTGGCTAGGAATCCTTATGAAAAAAGGGAATAGTTTCAACTAGGAAATTCTTATAGGAGAAGGAATATGATTTCTACACTATTATAAATAGGAGGGCAGAGTATGTGTAAAAGGCATCAAAAAATAAGGGATCTGAATCTTCAAGCTCTGACTTGTAGAAGACAAAAAAGAGACCCGAAAAGAGTGTTTAAGTAATAAAAGTACCATCTTGTTTGTGTCCGTGGACGTAGGTCGGATCCAAATCCACCGAACCACGTTAAATCTCCTTGTTGATTGGTGTGTTTATCTGTTTTTTGCTAAGTTTGCCTTTGGTCCCCCATAACCAAACAAATTCACTATTGAAGGAGGATTCTCTCGGGAGTGATATTCCAATATTACCCTGAGACCAAAATCCGCCGTCAACAAAAAGCATTGCTCATGGTCCATCCTCAGTTGATTTGGATGTATCTGTTCCCATGGAAATGGATGTTGAGGATGATTCGAGTATCATTTAGCTGTAAATAAAACTAAAGAGGCGATGACTAGTGGTTCAGGACCTTCAGGTGTAAGCATGGAAATATATAAAAGTGCTGAACTTAATTATACAGAGAATGTGGAAGTCGATAGCTCTAGTATCACATTCATAAATAGTCCACTTGGTGCGGAAAGAATGTCAGATTATAGTCTTGCAGAAGCGCATTTTGAGAAAATGGGTACAGTAATACCATTGGAAATGGACAAGAGTCTGTTAGGGATCAATGGGCTTGTTCAACCGGGCCTGGGAATGGCACAAGTTACAACTTGCCTTCATCCCAATTGCATGGAAGGCCTCTGGTGCACCAGGTCTATGAGAGGAGGAAAACAAGGGCAAACTTGGAAAGCACACAACAAACCACGCCAGCTGTCTGAGGAGTGAGGAATGCTGTTGTTGATGATTCTGTTAGAGGGCCTAGGGGGTGGTGGATATATATATGCTATGGGTGATCATTATAGGTGTAGATTATTTTGTTAAGGAGTATACCTTTGTAGGTGGGATCTCAGCAATGCGGAAAGCATGATTGCTTGAGGAAATTGCTATTTTGTTCTGCTTGTTTCTCTTTACTGTTTTGGTTTTATTGTCAAGAATATAAAAGGAATATAGATATCTCTTTTTCTCTTCTTATATTCTTGTTCTGTTCATATTATTCTGTGTTCATTCGTTCATACAAACAACCAAACTACAAATATTATCATGATCTATCAATTGGTCCGACCTGCCGGATCCAATTAAGGGAAGATGGCGGCTACAAGAATGGAGTCGAGGGTGGAAAATTTGGAAAAAAAACACGACGAGGGTAGAGGGCGAAGTGAGGGGACTAAGAATCAATGTAGAAAATTTAAATTCACAATTACAAAGTATTGGGGGTGATATTGATGAGATAAAAAATCAGTGTAGAGCAATGGAGAACTTAAATCTGAGACTGGAAGCAATGGATGAATTTCGGACGGTTATGTTACAGTGGATGAAGGGTAAGAATCCGATCCGAGAGGGAGAAACTTCCGAGCATCCACCACCAAACTTCCCACCAGCGCAAGAGACCCCTAACCCAATCACAGATACGTCTAGCCAACAGGAGGTTAGGCACACCGACAGGGGAGAGGAAGAAACTAATGAGGGTGAGCGAAGGATGATGCTCAAACGAGTTGAGTTGCCTTTCTTTGATGGATCCGATCCAGTTGGGTGGGTTACTAGAGCGGAACAATTTTTTGAAGTTCACCGTACCAGGGGGAGATGAAGATACCACTGGCTATGGTGAGCATGGAAGGTCCGGCTATTCACTGGTTTCGTTGGTTAAGGAAAAAAACTCCAAATATATCGTGGGAGTCGCTAACAACGGAGATCTTTAAGCGGTTCTCGGATAGGAGCAGCGCTAACCCGTTTGAATTCCTGGCGGCCTTAAAACAAGAAGGTTCGCTTGATGAGTATATTGAGCAATTTGAAAGACTAGCTTCTCATATCATGGAATTGCCTGAAGAACAATATTTAGGGTACTTTTTGAATGGGTTATCTGAGGCTATTAGAAGAAGAGTGAGGGTATTTGAACCAAAAGATATTATGAGAGCCATGGAATTGGCTAGGTTGCTGGAAGAGGAAGTGGCAGATGAAGGCAGAAATCGCAGACAAGGAGGCAATGCATTAAGTTGGGGAAGACCTGGTATGTTAATGGGCCATGGGTTTGGGCCAAGTGAAAGAAACTTGAGTCAAGGTCTTGAGTAAAAAACGTATGGGCCTGGAGGAGGAATGAACAGGGGAGAGGTTAGTAGAACACAACCAGTGGCAATTTCTAACTCTTCAAAATCAGAGAGCACTCGGTCAGCCCCCATCAGCTCAGCGAGCTCAAGACCCACGCACCAGCAACAACCAGCAGCTCCCTCGTACAACCAAAATCAAAGTAGGGGTACCAGTTCATATCAGGGTCGTGGAGGAAGAAACTTATCTTACCAAGAGTATATGAAAAAGAGAGAAAAGGGTCTATGTTTTCAGTGTGATCAGCCGTACACACCCCTACATAAATGCACATCCAAATCTTTTAGAGTCACGATTTTGGCGGATGAGGAGGAGAGAATCGACAGCGAGAATGATTTGGAGATGGAAACCCTAGAACCTGACCAGTTGGTTGGACATGAGGGAAACCGGCAAAGTTTGGAACTCCCTATGTATTCGATTGGGGGAATCTCTAGGCCACGGACGATGAAACTCATGGGCAAATTGGGAAAGGTGGCCATCGTGGTTATGGTCTATAGTGGAGCTAGTCACAATTTTGTGTCTAGGGAGTTAGTAGAGAAATTAAGATTTGCCGTGGAAGCCACACCAACCTTCACGGTGTGCTTGGGAGATGGCCACATAACCCACTCCGAAGGCTTATGTCGATCGTTGGAGGTACAACTGAGGAATGTTCCAATTAGAGTCGATGGATACTTGTTTGGATTGGGGGGAGTCGATTTGATTTTGGGAATTTCATGGCTAGAGACATTGGGAGAAGTGAGTGTGAATTGGGGATCAATGACAATGACGTTTTATAAATCGGGGAAGCAAATTGTGCTTAAAGGAGATCCGTCACTTTGTCGGACCCCAATGGCGTTGCGATCTTTACAAAAATTATGGAAGTTGAGTTTTGTGGTATGTTGACATGGGAGCCAGAGACGTTTTCTGAGGATAAGGAAGATGAACCACTACAGAGGAATCAAAAGAAGGAGCTCATACGATTGTTAGAAAACCATGAGAAAGTGTTTCAGGAATCCAGTGAACTTCCACCCTACCGTGAGACGGACCACGTGATTGTGCTTAAAGAGGGAGAAGGTCCCATGCGGGTCCGACCCTACAGGTACGCTCACTGCCAGAAGGATGAAATTGAGCGAATGGTACGGGAGATGTTATTGGCCGGAGTCATTCAACCCAATAACTCCCCTTACTCCAGTCTTGTAATCTTAGTCAAAAAGAAAGATGGGAGTTGGAGGTTTTTTGTCGATTATAGGAGGCTGAACGACATAACGGTTCCGGATAAATATCCAATTCCGGTGATTGAGGAACTGCTGGATGAGGTTCATGGGGCTCAGTTTTTTTCAAAAATTGACCTCCGTTCTGGGTATCACCAAATCAGAGTAAAAAAAGAAGATGTGGCCAAAATAACATTCAGGACGCATGAGGGGCACTATGAATTTGTAGTAATGCCGTTTGGGTTGATGAATGCGCCAGCCACATTCCAGGCGACTATGAATAATACCTTTCGGCCTTACCTACAGAAATTTGTCTTTGTTTTTTTTGATGACATATTGATATATAGTCGACATTGGCAGCAACATTTGGATCATTTACAAGTGGTGTTGGCAACTCTAGAGCAGCATCACTTCGTGGCCAACCCGAGCAAGTGTCAATTCGGAAAAAAACAAATCCATTACTTGGGCCATCTTGTTAGCAACAAAGGGGTGGCAGTGGAGTCGAGTAAGATTCGTTGTGTAGTTGACTGGCCGGTTCCGCGAAATGTTAAGGCAGTACGGGGATTTTTGGGTTTGACAGGATACTACATGAAGTTTGTTCAGAACTATGGTAAAATTGCAAGGCCCCTGACGGAGTTACTTAAAAAGAATCAGTTCTTATGGAATGAGGAGGCACAACAGACATTTCGTGAGTTGAAAGAACGGTTGACCACTGCTCCAGTGTTGGGAATTCCTGACTTTTCTTGCGAATTCGAAATCGAGTGTGATGCCTTGGGTAGGGGAATTGGAGTCGTACTTAGGCAACACAAAAGACCATTGGCATATTACAGTAAAGCTTTAAAGGACAGGTCATTGGCTAAATCCACTTATGAAAAGGAGTTAATGGCTTTGGTCTTGGCGATCCAATATTGGCGGCCATATCTCTTGGGCAGACGTTTAAGGTCTACACTGATCAAAAGAGTCTTAAGCATTTACTTCTACAGCAAGTTCTCACGCCCGATCAACAAAATTGGATGGTGAAGTTAATGGGATACAATTTTGAAGTGGTATATAAACCGGGAAAGGAGAATGGTGCAGCCGATTCGCTGTCCCGTGTCTATGAGAACCTGGAGTTGACTACAATCACTCTACCACTGTGGGAAGATCATGAGCGGATCCAGAGCGTTGTCCAGACAGACCATAAACTCGCGGCAATCATACAAGACATCACACGAGACCCGAGCCTACATTCGGGTTTTGTTTTCCGCAACAACAATCTATTTTATAAGACACGGATGGTAATACCTTCACATTCCAAATGGGCCCGGCTTTGTATGCAAGAGTTTCATTCTTCTCCAGTTGGTGGCCATTCAGGGGCATTTAGAACTTATAGACGGATAGCTGACAATGTATACTGGATTGGTATGAAAAAAGACATCTATCAATTCGTGGCAGAATGCAAGATATGTCAATGTGAGAAATACCAAACCACAGCACCAGGAGGGTTATTACAGCCGTTGCCAATTCCGGAGGCGATTTGGGAAGATGTTGCCATGGATTTCATATCGGGTTTGCCTAAGTCCAAAGGTTTCGATGTCATCATGGTTGTAGTGGACCGACTATCAAAGTATGGACATTTCCTGTTACTCAAACACCCTTATACTGCCAAAAAGGTTGCTGAGTTATTTGTCAAAGAGGTGGTCAGGCTACATGGCATTCCGAAGTCTATCGTCAGTGATCGGGATCCAATTTTCCTTAGCCATTTTTGGAGCGAAATCTTCAGGCTGCAGGGCCCTCAGTTGCGTATGAGCTCAGCTTACCATCCGGAGACCGACGGTCAATCTGAGGTACTCAACAGATGTTTGGAGACGTATCTTCGTTGCTTCGCTTCCGAACAATCTTCTCTATGGGCTGAATGGATACCATGGGCCGAATTCTGGTATAACACTAATTATCATAGTTCTATTGCGAAGACCCCTTTTGAGATAGTTTATGGGCGACCTCCACCGACTCTCCATAAGTATATTCGGGGGGAAACTGCAGTGGAAGTAGTTGAGCAAGACTTGCTAGATCGGGATGAGGCTTTACGGCAGCTCAAGCACAACTTACAGAGGGCTCAAGACCTTATGCGTCGGTTTGCCAACATTCATCGGAAGGATATCTCATTCATGGACCAGGACTGGGTGTATCTTAAACTGCGGTCCTATCGACAAATTCATCAGTACATCGTCGCATAAATGCCAAGCTTGCAGCACGGTATTATGGCCTTTTTCAGATTCGGCGGAAGGTGGGTCCTGTAGCCTACGAACTCATATTACCTGAAGGGTCCCGAGTGCATCCGGTTTTTCATGCTTCACAATTGAAGAAAGCCCTGGGCACACACGCTGTTCAGTCCAATTTACCAAAGGAAATGGAGGAAGCATACACGATTCAGGTGGAACCAGAGTCGGTCATCACTCGCCGTGCAATTCAGAGGGGAGGTCAGCCTTTAACACAATGGTTGATCAAATGGAAAGCCAAACCTTTGGAGGAAGCAACATGGGAAGACAGTGAATTCATTAGT
Organism: Zanthoxylum bungeanum; assembly: GCA_019454045.1. NCBI lineage: Eukaryota > Viridiplantae > Streptophyta > Magnoliopsida > Sapindales > Rutaceae > Zanthoxylum > Zanthoxylum bungeanum. The sequence continues at coordinate 244,310 of SKCR01032778.1, read as the reverse complement.
CAACAGTTTCCTTCATTTGGCCTTGAGGACAAGTCCTGTTTTGAGGGGGAGGGTATTGTTAGGGATCAATGGGCTTGTTCAACCGGGCCTGGGAATGGCACAAGTTACAACTTGCCTTCAGCCCAATTGCATGGAAGGCCTCTGGTGCACCAGGTCTATGAGAGGAGGAAAACAAGGGCAAACTTGGAAAGCACACAACAAACCACGCCAGCTGTCTGAGGAGTGAGGAATGCTGTTGATGATGATTTTGTTAGAGGGCCTAGGGGGTGGTGGATATATATATGCTATGGGTGATCGTTATAGGTGTAGATTATTTTGTTAAGGAGTATACCTTTGTAGGTGGGATCTCAGCAATGCGGAAAGCATGATTGCTTGAGGAAATTGCTATTTTGTTCTGCTTGTTTCTCTTTACTGTTTTGGTTTTATTGTCAAGAATATAAAAGGAATATAGATATTCTCTTTTCTCTTCTTATAATCTTGTTCTGTTCATATTATTCTGTGTTCATTCGTTCATACAAACAAACCAAACTACAAATATTATCATGATCTATCAGAGTCCATGTCTCGTGAGAGTGAGATAGATGTAGAGAATTGTGCCCGGTTGCAGAGCATGTCTTTTGATGAGATTGCTCAAGCACAGGCTGAGATAATGGAGAAGATGAACCCCACATTACTAAATTTACTGAAATAGCAGAGTGAAAAAAAGTTGAAGCAGCAAAAGTGCTCAAGCTATTAATTTTAAGAACTATATTTATCAAACACTATCAATTTTTATTTTTAACAAAGACAAAGACGGAGGAGACTTAATCCATGAACTAAGAAAATCGGATATTATATGTTTTGTTGTCAATAACTGAATTAAACTTGCATCCGACTGGTCGTTCAGAAACAGTCTCAACAAACGACTAAGACGACCTACCGTTCATTTACAAGCACTTGCGACCTTCTTATAATATATTGTACACAGAGGACCTCTTTCCCAAAGTCATTTTCAGATCATTACAAAACAATGTCATTATGAATGATATCATGTCATGTTCCTTGTTTCTGATGTCAAATAGATAGCAACTGATTGGCCTATGAAGTAATTCTTTCTTGATTCTGAAGAAGCCCAAGACCAATCTACATGAAGTGAGCAATTGTACCTACACAAACTACATGAAGTGAGCGGTGGAAAAATGAAAAGTTCTGAAAAGCTGAGAATTAAATTCACTAAAACCCTTTGTTTCTGTGCAGCTGAATGTCAACTTCATTGAACAATCTATATACAACTCTATTCAAGCCACACAACTTTGTATAGTTAGTGCTAGCAACATTGTTGAACCGCATAATGCAGTAAATGAGAGTCGAGATCCTATAAGGTACAAACTTCTGGCGGGTAACTCTCCTTCACAAAGTGGAAAAAACAAGGTTGTGCAAAATCTACTCAAATCTTGTAGCTTTTCGTGGAATGCTTGGAGCAAGAGGGTAGAGGCAGTCGGGAATTCATGTTTTCTATGGATGGATCTGTTGTTTCCCATGCTTTTGTCCCAAAATCTGAGATTGGTAAGCCTAATTTATTTTTCTATTTAATCTTGCTGTTGCACATGTTTAGCTTTTGTCAATGACATCTTATGTACATATTTTACTTAAATATCGTTGTTCTTCAAGTATATGTGACATTTAATCAATGTAACCACTAACCAAGCAGTAATCTTCCATTCACCATGTAAAGATTGTAGATTTCCGATCATGATTTATAAATAAAACAAAATGTAAATACATCCAAAATTTTCAGAATGCTACAATGGTTAATTTATCTGGGTTCATGTTGAACACTTTGCTCCTTGGTCAAAAAGGTTACATAGGTAGTATTTTTTTTTTTGCTGTCTTGAAATTGGCTCTGCAACGGATCTTGCACTTGTCTGAGGGATGAGATATGGTTTTATAGAATCTGATCATTCATTCTAAAATTTATCATTGATATTTCTCGTGTTACAGGTGATACATCCGCTCAAAATAAGCTTAGTGCTGATAATGTTGGTGGTCGTGATGACTGATTACGTAAGCACTGACGGGGACCCTGGTGCTGCAGGTTACACAATCAAAGAAGCTGTGTCTCTTAGTAGAAGTGCGGTAAGTTTATTATATTTTCTTGCTAATTGTATGTTTTTTATTTGGCTAAATTTGTTTTTCATTCAATCTAGCTGTGAGCTTTGTCTTTTTCAATTTTTTCCTTTTGGTTGAAGTTTGAGTTTAATGATGGAAAATATTCATGGTTCTCTAGAAACAATGATGTGTTAATAGTAATACTTCCCATTTTATGCTTATCGATATCATGTTTCACAAGTTTCTGACTTTGATTGTTTCAGATTCCTGGACAATGGGGCCTTGGATTGAGCTCCTTCATTCTAATGCTTGGTAAGGCATTACAAATATCTATCGAAATCTAGTCAGGCATACCTTGAGATATGATAATAAAGTTGACAAATCTACTGACTGGGAGGCTGTTTGAGCTTATGCAGTTGGCCCAGAACCTGATCTGGTTTTATCGTTAAGGTGGAATGCTTCAAAGTTCTCTTTTGCTTGTTCTTATTAACCTTCCAATGACTTTTTTACCTTCCTATAGTTTTAATTCTTTTCTAGATTGTGTTCCTTTTTTTTTTTTTTATTACAATACAAATCGACAGATACACAAGCTGAAATCTATTATGATATTCAATACAAACATTTATAGCATACCCAGACATATGCGTCTACTAGAGACGGAATGTCTACTCCCACTCAAATATGGGGAGAACTCAACTATACTCCCAATAATGGGAGGAATTGGACTCCTGCTTGTGCAGGGAGTCGAGCTTGTGCTCTCCCAAATGGGAGAGCACAAGCTCACCACTGGGCCAGTAGATTGTGTTCCTTGCTATTATTAAAAGAACATGCAAATATATTAAATTCATAACTCAATTTCTGCTAACCCTGCTGCCTTCGAGTTTTTTCTGCCCCTTTTAAAGTCTCAAATTTTTGGTGATTTTATAGTGATGATTTAATTTAAATTTTTGTTTGTAGGATGTCACTTGAAGATAACCACAATTATGTTGTTTTAGAATGTCTCAAAGTTCTTCAGTGCACTCTGAGCTGTGACTTGAATGAGCACTTCTTTGATATCTCAGAGGTAAAGGTTTTATCTTTATTATTTTAGGCACAGCCTCATATAAACACGAATCTGAAGAGAATCTTGATATGCATAGTACTTCAGAAAATAGGAACTTTTAGGAAGGACATCTATACTGCCCCTGTATTCCGCTGTAAACAGGAGATTGCTCTTGGTTAAGTTGGTTTTCTTCATGGTGGATACTGGAAGTACAGTGTAAAACCTTCTAATGTCCTCCTGTTCAGCAAGGCCATATATGACGAGGCTCCGCATACAATTCGGGATGATATTGTTGTTGCTGACCAAGATTTTGCCGCAGGTTTGGTTAGGATGGGAATTTTTCCGAAGCTTGTCTATCTATTGGAGGTGAGCATGATTATACAGGCAAAAAAAAAAAAGAAAAAAAAAGAGAACATCTTTGTTTTTGGTTATTTTGAATCAGGGAAGCCATATAACCTTCTGTTGATTATTACTGGTTTATCACAGAAGGTGTAAATGAGAATTAATACTTCACACGTACACTCTCTTATTCCTCCCGGCAATTTTTTAATGTTTTTCTTGGATGCCTAAATGCTTTATGACTTTGGTGATACTTTTATTTGACTATTTATTTATCTATCTTTCATCGGTGTACGTGATTCTATACCTTGCTAACCTAAGCTAATATAAATGGTTTCAGACATGCCCTACAGGGGCTTTGGAGGAAGACATTGTTATTTCTATATTTATTGCTATAGCAAGGCATTCACCATTATGTGCAACTGCAATTATGAAGTGCGAAAGGCTTGTCAAAACAGTTGCTCACAGATTTACCATTAACAATAGTGCTGAAGTTCTACCTTCTAGGATCAAATCTGTTTGCCTCTTGAGGTGGGTTTATTATATGTTACTCTTTTTTTGGACTTCAAAATATCCTGTATTCTGAAAATAATGCTAACATAAAGAATGACATGGTGTGACACTGACTATCTTTTGTGTTTTGTCCTGATTAGTTATTGGATGGTTCATAACTTAGCTCTGAACAAGTTGAAACTTATATATGTATTATTTCTATTATTAACAAGGTGTTGGCTCGGTCTGTCAAAGAGACTTGTACGGAGTTCATAAAAATTGGGATTTTCCTGGCTATGACATAGCATTTATATCGATCTTTTTCATCCCTTGTGGAATGGTTCAAGTTGGGAAAGGAAAACTGTGTAATGTCATCTGGCTTGATGGTTGAACAACTTCAGTTTTGGAGGCTCTGCATTTAGAATGGCTACTGTCTATCATACTTTCCGGATATCATTCCTGCTTTATGCCTGTGGTTAAATCCACCTTCAATTGTAAAAATGATTGAGAATAATGTCCTGAGTGAATTTGCTTCCATTTCAGCAGAGGCCTACCTTGTTCTCGAGGCTTCGGCTATGCGACTTCCAAACTTCAATTCTCTGCATTCAGTGTTTGGCCTACCTTAATCTCTTGTTGCACCAATGCTTGATTCCACAGTTAAGTGGCTTGAAAAATAATCTTCTCATGTCTAAATACTTTGACAGGCATGAAGGAATCAGGAGTCAGTTTATTTTTCAAGACTTATCTGTTTCTCCCTTGTTGTGGGTGCATTCTGCAATTTTGCTTTTTCTTCCAAGAGTTCTTGAGAGGGCCATAAGATGGCATAAACTTGCGTGGAAGTAGACAGCATTTTCCATGGTTACCACAATTTGTTCTCAAGGTTGGACTGGAAATTATTAATGGGTTTTTGAGTACCTTGGGTGCAAATGAGAAATAATATGGAAGTCATATTGCTCCTGGTAGCTCTTTTTTTGTTTTTTAGGAACTAGGTCATTTCAGACGACAAAATGAATATGAAACATCCTTGGAATCTGTTTCTTGCCTTCATGGAGTAGTTCGGGTTATTGTTTCTATTGATAACTTGATCCGATTAGCCGAGTCTCGGAGATCTATCCCTACTTCCCAAGGGTACAGTTTATCTAAAGAGGAAAAAATACTTGAGGAGGGGATACTTGAGTGGTCTCTGGTTGACTTGCAATGGTTGCTAAAGATTTTTGTGGAGTTATTTACAACAGTGTCATTTTGTGGTAGAGGTGGCCCTGCTCCTGGTGTGGGACTTGGCTGGGGTGCTTCTGGTGGAGCGTTTTGATCCACAACTGTTTTGTTGGCACAAACAGATGCGCGGTTTCTCATTGACTTGCTTGAACTCATTCAAATGGTGCCTGTCTCTGAGATGTCGACAGATGATGAGATGGATTTTGCTGTACGTATTGCTCATCCTGCCCTAGGAATATGTCTAAATGCTGGGCCAGGGGATTAGGATATTGTAGATAAGGCATTCGTTATTTTGCTTCATGTCCCTGTTTTGAGGTCCCTAGATCTCTTTGCTCGCCGTTTTCTCCAGTCTAAAAAGAGAATGAAATTATTTGGGTGGGAATTTAAAGAAGGGTACCTGCACTTCAGCAAAACATTAACTTCTCACTTCAAAGGTAGATGGTTGGGCATTAAAAGAAAATCCAAAGCCGTTGCTGGAAATAGTAGCTCTGGCAATATAATATTTAAGAAGGGGAGTCCTTCTCTGGACACCATACCTGAGGAATTAGACCCATCAAATATTACAGGTCAAGATCATTGCTGTAGTTTTTTGGCAGTGGAGTGAGCTCACCGGAGATTTCCCCTTACCATGCATTGGTTTCTCAATCCAATCTCAACCATCTCTGATGGCTACCATGGTTGTCTTCAAAATATTCCCAGGATGATGGTTCAGGACCCCAATGTGCTCGAGGTTGCAAAAGCTGGGCTTTTCTTCCATCTTGGAATTGAAGCTATGGCCTCATTCCCATCCTCTAAAGTCCCCTCCCCTGTTCAGAGTGTCCTCTATTTTGGAAATTGCATTCTTTATCTGTGACACTACTTGCTGGAATGGGTGTGCTTGAAGAAGAATAGAGTAGAGATATAAGCTTTACAGAAGCACCATGGGCTGTTATTGCATGAGGCATGGTCAAGTAGACTTGCTGAGCACAATTTGGAGAAAAATGTGAATTTATTACCTGAAACTGGAGAGAGCTGTAATGTAGAGCTTCTGAGGTTTAAATCAGAGGTTTATGAGAGTTACTCAATATTTGTAGAAACACTTGTAGAGAAATTTGCCACTATATCTTAAGGTGATTTGGTATATAGCCGGCAAGTTGCAGTTTATTTACACCGATGCGTTGAAGCTCCTGTCCGGCTTGCTACCTGGAATGCACTGTCTAATGTTCATGCTCTTGAACTTCTGCCACCTCTAGATAAATGTGTTGCTGAGGCCGGAGGGTACCTTGAACCAATCGAGGTAATGTTGGCTAACCATTGACTTCTTTTATTGCTAAATAATAAATATACAATTTTTCGTTTTTTACACTTTCTGAAGTAAAGCTTATATTAGCATGTCGGCACTCCTATCTTTATCTGCTAGCTCTGGTTATAAACATTCAGTTTGAGTTATTTACAAGGTTCCATTTGAGAATGACGATAGGAGGTGCAATACAGGAAAATAACTATTAGATTTGAGGTCTTGGAGTACTGTTGCTCTTGACAGAGGATCAATGGCATATACTCTGGTCTTTCACCATTTTTTATCTATTTTATTCCTCTCGGATGCAGGCGACAAGTTAATTCTGAGGAATAAACTCGTAAAATCTCTTCTGCGAAACTACTCCCACCAGCAACAGCATGAGGTATGCAGATTTTTTTACAAGCTTAATATGAGTAGGTCAAGATTCAAGAAACCAAATGTACATGCATAATAGAAATAAAATTTGTGAAAGATGAACCTAACAAGAAAATTGGTCGGCATACGGTGCTTTTCAAAAGGGCAATTATGGGTTCTCTTGGGATAAGTTTATCATAATTTGTTTTATTTTCCACATTCAGAATCTCTTATTTGTTCACAAATCAGTGCATAATTACATATCATGGTGGATGATTAATGGTTTCCTTGTTCACTTCACCAACAACATAGCTTGTACACGTGCAAGCTTATGCTTTAGAAATCTTTTCAATGATATGACACCATAATCATGTAAATATAAAAAGTTTAGTTGCCCCATCATCATCAACTACCATTATTAGCTTTGCAATTGCAACTACAAGTTGTGTTTCATTATCTTTTATGTGGTGATTTGATGGGATTTATGGCCATTAACATAAGACACCAAACTTGTGTATAATGGAGAATTTACCACCATATATTATATAAATTTTGACAACTATTGTTCCCCCAGGCAGCCTGGTTTTATTTTTTTAACACATGGTTTTTATTTATTTATTTTGTGTAGCATATGTTCTCTTTTGCCATCTAATAAATTTATATTCGTGTAAACATGGGTGCCTAGGGATTTTTAACACTTAGTTTATGGGAAGTTAGCCTAGAAACCCCGAAAGGGTGGTGTTTGGTTGCAAATAACTTATGGTTTGATTGTCTGGTCCTGAGTTTGAGTTCAGAATGTATATTGTTTGTAAGAACTTAAGATAGTTGAGAGTTTTACATGCTCCTTTTAAACCCAGATCGGGTGATTTGATAATAGGATTTCTAATATTTTCAAAAAAAAAAAAAAATAATAATAAGCCTAGGAGATAGGCATGTAATGGCCAATAAAAACCAGTCCCAAGGTCCATTAATGAAATTCATGATTGGTGGTGTCACCTAGGAGCCAGGAGTGGGTCCAAGGCTCAGCATGGATGGACCCAAAAAGTGAACCCACCATGTCAAAGCATAGCTAGCTGGATGCAATAGCTTCAAATACACCAAGTCTATGCATAGTGGCTTCCACCAAGACCACAAATCAACAATGACCTAATTACTTCTTGACTTCAAGAAAGATAAAAAAAAAAAAAAAAAAAAAAAAAAAAAGAAGCTTGAATGGTAGGTATAACTTAAATCCAAAATTCTAAAAAAAAATTCATATTATTTTTTGGAAAAAAATTAAAGAGATTTCTGTTAACAACTCCATAATAAAATGGATAAAATACATTAAATTTGATCAATTAATTAATAAATCCTGAGAAGGAAAGAATTGCTTGCTATTAATTTTTATTAGACATTCTTTCATGTTTAGCTTGCCAAGTGGGACTTCATTGGGTTGAATTTGTGCTTATCTTCCCACTCATTAACAAGCAATCATCATCAAGTTCATCACCCAAATTTATCTCTTTTTTCTCCCTTTTTTCTTCTTGGGGCCATACACCTCAGATAATTTAATTCTTGAAAAAAAAAAATTGCTATCTATCCTAAGTCTTGAGTTTTTATTAATAATGGTAAAATAATTTCTTTAATCATCAAAAACTCTACTTTAAAATGCAATCAAACTCCATCAATTTTTTTTAAAAGAATTTTTAGAGTTAAGCAGATTTTTTACTTATATTAAAAGTCATATCAAACAGACATTTAAAAATATTGAATGTACTTTTAAATATTTAAATTTAAAAAAAAAAAACCCACCAAACATATTTTACCCCTTGGGAAAAGTAAAGTAGGTTATATAGTTGCAATTACAAACCGACAAACACCTTGAGTACATTCATTTTTATCAGCAAAAATAATATGTGCATAATATATTTTACAACCATGTATATTTGAAAATATATAAAATAAAATAAAATATTTTTCAAATATAAATAATTGTATAATTAATTATGGAATTGATTCTTTTATCAGTTTATGGGCTCGTAATGACAGAGAGTTCCAACGCCCACAAACGGATACACGGAAACTTCCAAAAAAAAGGCAGTAAAATCATAAGTCTTATGTTCTCACTTGCTGCTGCACAGCTGTTGGTGTGCAGGCAAAGAGTCGGTGCCAGGTCCCCATTATTTTTCTTTCTTTTCTACCTCCGCGTTTCCGCAAATACCCACCTCTTTCTTATTACATATTATATATAGTGAACTGATGACATATAAATCATACTTATCCAGTAATATTGTCGCTTGTAAATTAATAAAAAAAATTATTTTTCAATGAAGAATATGTGAAAATCAAATTTTATATTCATTAAATCAAAATTATAATCTCACCACTATTTACGATATTATATGTATATTATCTCGTCCATTTGTATATTATTCAAGATAACACAATGAGACGTTTTTTTTTTTTTGAATCGTTGAAAATCTCACCGTCAAATCACTCATTCCGAATTTAAACAAAGCAGATAAAATCTTCGGTTGTCCCAGATTGTTATAAGAAACGCATTCTATGGATTCAAACTTGAAACCTCAATGTGAGATTATGAACCTTATACCACCAAATCACGTTCCACGTCGTATTACTATCAAAACGTACAGAACTGATCAGCAGCTTTGATGATATACATACATGATACATCAACAAATTTGTCGTAGCCTTTTTTGAAATGCTGACCTGTAGTCCATAAGAAACACTTCAAAAAATTCTATATATAGCTGAAGCCTTTCCCTTATTTTCTTCAAAAGTATATCTACTCATTTAACTATCTATGGCTTTGATTCTTTGCTTTCTCTTCTTTCTATTATCTTCTGCTACTGCTTGTGATCGCTGTGTGCACCAAACCAAGGTTGCTTATTTCTCCAAAGCCTCTGCTCTTTCATGTAAGCTCTAAGAATCAATCTTTTTTTATTAGAAGTTCTCCTTTATTAAAAAAAAAAAATCATATTTGGCATTGACCCAGATGATATTTCTGTAAAAATTTTAGTGGTTAATCTTTTTTTTTGGGGGGATTTAATGCAGCTGGGGCTTGTGGGTATGGTTCATTGGCATTAGGCTTCAATGGCGGACACCTTGCTGCTGGTGTTCCTTCCCTTTACAAAGATGGAGCTGGCTGTGGTGCATGCTTTCAAGTATGTGTTATAACTATAAGCTTTCAATTTCATTTTTCATTCTTTTGTTATTGATTCTTTTACGAAAATTGGTTTTCTCAACTTAATTGGGTACAAATATTTGTTTTGGTCAGTTGAGATGCAAGAACCCAACTCTATGTAGCAGCAAAGGCACCAGAGTGATTCTGACTGATCTCAATCACAACAACAAAACAGACTTCGTAATCAGCAGCAGAGCTTTCATGGCCATGGCCAACCAGGGCAAGGACCAAGACATTTTGAAACTTGGTGTTGTTGATGTGGATTACAAAAGGCAAGTCAATATTCAACTTTCATTATATTAATGCAGCATAGAAAAATAAACCAGTAACATTATTAATATTGCCCCACATGACCTGCCACTATCCTCACACTAGGACACAGTCTCAGGCACTCATTAATTGCTTATATAACGGTCCAAATCCAATGTGTATAGTATAGTATAGTATCATAAAATAATCATACTAATAAATGCATTTGCTTATTTGGGTTTAATTTAATGTTTCAGGGTTCCATGTGAATACAAAAACCAGAACTTGGCTGTGCGTGTGGAAGAATCAAGCAAAAACCCAAATTACCTGGCTGTTAAAGTGCTGTATCTGGGTGGTCAAACAGAGATAGTAGCAATAGATGTAGCTCAGGTATATTAGATTTTACTCTGTATTTTAAAACGTGTTAACGTTTCTATTAGGCGACCAAAAAAAAAACTGATGATGATTTGGGTTATTGTTTGTTGGAATTTTTGCAGGTTGGTTCTTCAAACTGGGGTTACATGAGCAGAAATTATGGGGCAGTTTGGGATACAAGTAGAGTGCCAAATGGGGCATTGCAGTTTAGATTTGTGGTGACATCAGGGTATGATGGCAAGTGGATTTGGGCAAAAAATGTTCTTCCAGCTGACTGGAAATCTGGAATGATTTATGATTCTGGAGTTCAGATTAGTGATATTGCACAAGAGGGTTGCCCTGAATGTGATGATGGGACCTGGAAATGAAAGAGATTTTGATTGCCACTACTTGTTTATGTGAATACACATAAATTTTGATTTCATTTACTTAAATACATATAATCAATAATCAAATAATTTAGAGGAAAGATATAATGGAAAGGTCTGTCTATATTATAGTTTTTTTTTTTTGTTTTTTTTTTTAATTTTATGTTATACTTTTGTTAATGTAACATTGTTCTTTTGGTGCTAAAATAATAAAATGCCTAATTTGTTGAGATAATTCAAAGAATGCATTATGATTACACTCCTTTTACAAAAGATGCCAATTTGCATAGCACGCTTATTGCCACCTTCTAATGTCCTCCCCTTTTATTTAATGACAGTTTTATCCTCACATTAAATTACATGAAATCTATTCAAACCCACACAAACATTGTTCACTTCACTTCACTTGACAGTTTAGAATCCTGCGAAAGATAAGAAATACAGTTGATATTGTACATTATTACCGAGTCCAAATCTTCTGTTCCATCAACTATGTTCCACTTCATGCTCCATCAATTAAATTTGGACAACTAATATCTCTCATTAAATTAGAGAACTCTGATTTTAACACTCACCAATCAAAATTCAATAAGAGATATTAGTTGTCCAAATTTGATAGGTGGAGCATAGAGTGGAGCATAATTGATGAGACAGAAGATTTGGACTCTGTATTACTTTAACGGTAATCAAAGAGGGTGTCATAAAAATGGGATGGCAAAATCATGATCCTGATGTAGTTATATTTGACCGGAGCAAATGTTTGTCTTTTTTAATTTAGTTAAAAAAAGTCTCTAATGGTCGTGGCTTGGTGGTGTAGGGCTTAAGATCTGACTTTCAGGTCTTGGGTTCGAATTCAGAGAGTGCGATTCTTGTAAGAGACTGGGATAGTCAGAGGTTTTATCTACTTCGCTTAAGCCCGGAATAGATGATTTGGAGATGAGATTTCCGATGATTTTAAAAAAAAAAAATTAGTTAAAAAAAATGAATTTGAATTCACTTGAATCCGGATCTCATAATAACCATCTAGATCCACATTTTAAAGTACCAAAGGACTTATTACAATAACCTCTGAAAAAAAACTCTAACCCTAAAGAGCTTTGCAGTGCCGCCGACCACATAGTCAAGGGTGGTCGGCGGCACCATTTTCAATTCCAAATCCAGCTTCTTCTTTCCCTTTTCATTTTGTTTCCTCACCAAACCCCCGTTCTCATGCCCAACACCTCCCCCCGCTCCCATTCCCCTAGCTTTTGTCGCCTCGTGTTTCTATTTGTCGCCTCCTTGTTTATTTTTTTTTTTCACCTCTGTTTTCCTTTTCCTGTTTTTCTCCTTCTTTTTGGAACTTCATCGGATGAAAAATCCAATGAACCATCAGACATCCTCTTCCCCTTTTTGTTGTGTGTGTTTTTGGCTTGTGTTTAGGTGTGAATTTTGTTACCCGGATCTGTTGGATCTGTGGTTCCACTCTTCGTAGTGGTTTTATGTCCAATTTTATATTGGTTCTTTTTCTGTTTTTGCAGGATGTAATAATCTTTTCATCAACATACAACAGATTTGATGCAGATTAATGTGGTAGATCAAATGGTGAAGATTGAAGTTTTTCAAAATTTTTGGGACATTTACTTTGTCTTATAGATCTATTAGTTTTTCTGTATTAGATTGGTTATATGTTGTTGTAAAAGTTTACGTTCAAAATATGATTTGTGTTGTTTCACTTCTAATTAGGAATATGTAGTCACCGACTTTGCACTGAGGCTGAGGTGAGGAGACCAGGCCGAACCCGTAATTCCTTCTGTTCCTAAGTAGTTTTAGGTGTGAATATGTATTTCTTTTAGTTACGGGAAACACATGATGTATATTTTATCGTGTATTATTAAGTTTTATCCTAATTAGCTTGAATCTTAGGATTTTCTAAGTTTATTTTCGAGCTATTATTTGGCCGTGTGTAATTACACCTTTATGGTGTTTTTATGAATGAATTTCATTTCATCTTCAAAAAAAAAAAAAAAAAAGATCCACATTTTAAATTGTCCAATTCTAGATCTTTTGGATCCGGGTCCAATTTCAATTTTTCTACTATTCTACTGGGATTTCAATTTTCTATTATTCTACCTAAGATATTTGAGGATGAGCCTGGGTATATGAGTAATGTTACTCTATTGTAACGTGAAGGTTATAAATTTGAGTCAAAAAAACAATATTTTTTGTATAAAAAATAAAATAAAAATAAAAAAGATTAATACTCTGTATATATTTATTCCTCTCGAGAATCTATAATATAGGTTGAGTTATCATTTTTCCTGCATAAGATATTTACATACTATTAAATATTTTTTAACGGGATAAATTGTAGAAAATGAGTTTACATAGTATTAAATATTTTTTAACGGGACAAATCGTAGAAAATGAGTTTTAATAGAACTCGAAGGGGCGGCTTCACTCCAACAGAAAGGGGAAAAGCCCATTACAACTGTAATCATATTGGACCATTATCCAAGAAAATGGGCCTTAAGACTAGACAATGAAGCCCATTAAATCTGATAAGTTGTGACTTGTGGGCTTCATAATATCCAAGCCCAACAACCTGTTTTTGTAGTTGTAATTAGGGAACACTCTATTGGGTTACTCAATCAAGTGGCCGTGTTCCTTTTTTCAATAATTCTTGATAATATTTCATCACACACATGACAAACAATAGATAGATAAGAATCATTACACATCTCAAGTTATTTCAAAGCCTTCGTTACACTTATCAAATTTTGCAATACACATCCCAAGTTAAGACGATTTCTCAAAAAAAAATTTGGTTGCGAACTCTGTAACATCTTAAAGTAATATTTATAAGAATCTGAGACAACACTGCATTTTATCCACTCAGATAAGAGTCCAATAACACCTGATATGGAATAATGACGAGTTTCTCGGTATTTTTTAAAAAAAATTATCAAACAATAGATCTCTCTTTTGGTCCATATATCCTAGAACAGTTGCCATTTCAAGAGAACACAATTTAACAACAGTGCCATAAACTTTTTGGAAAGAAACCCACCAAAATTTTCAACAGTAGAGGGATATTGCACATAGGGACAGCCCTGAGGATAAACCACATAAGCGGCTGATTGTGCTCTTATTTCGGCCAAAATTATAGGCCTCAAATATGAAAAAAAAAAAGAAGTTAATAATACATTGTAGTAAGAAAACAAAAAAAAAAAATCTCTTTTATTAATAGAGATCATAATTTTAAAAATTCGTTCACGACTTCACGGAATCGAGGGCTGCCCCTGATTTGCACCATCAATTTGAAAGCTGATATAAGTGCTTGCCTAAAAGTGACCCAAAGTGGAGTGCTATTCGAGTCAAATTTAAATGCACCAATAAAGTTTCAAAATTAACTATCACTGTTCTTGGTTGCCTTTTATTTGGCTTTCATCTTCTGCAAACAATAGGTTTCGATACAGATATATACCTAAACATTGTAATAATATATATATTGACTGAAAAAGACTCAAGAAACTCTTCATGTGGCCGCATTCTCGTATTCAATACATAAGATTCCCACTATAAATAAAGGAAAGATTTAATATACGCAGCCTTTTTGTTCAAGATTCAGCTGGCAGTCTCTCTAAGTTAAGAACAAATCATGAGTATTAATCAATTGGGAAATTTTGTTATCTCCTAACTATGTAGATAGCTAAGACAGATATATGTCGCATCTCAGACTCAGTCAAGTTCAGAAGTATTGGGCTCCAACTCAATAACCTAACTCTTACTATATTTTTAAAGGGATAGTGGATATGTACGTACGTGACAAAGTGAGCAATATTGGTTAGGCACAACTAGTAAGTTGCCATTTTTTCCTATTATTGAAAGTTAATGATTAAGACTATCTCATAATCATTGTTTATTAACGGATAAGTCGGTAAAAAAGATGACTCAGTGCATGAGACTTTCCACATAGCACGAAAAAAAATTTAAATATATAACGAAAAATTTGAAAGTGTTAACATACAACAATTGTAAAATAGTATGACCCATGTGTGTGTGAAGTTTTTTTTACATATTTTAATGTATAATATATAATAACATGATTCTCTCAAAAAACACTTGAACTTTCCTTAAAAACATATTTTTCTAGTAAATTTTATTATTTAATCAAGAGTTAAGAAAATACATAATATACTACGTTATGTTGTTGTGTGTTACTTGGCTTAACCGGGGAAAATGAGCAAAACCCTCTAATATTTTGGTGAAATTAAACGGAACTCTTATCATGTTTTAAAACTAAGCGAAACTTTTCTAGTGCATAATTGTCCAAATTTTATCCTAAGAAATTTAGAATCTCGATTGAGATTTGGGATCCCTAATCATTCGATTTGGGCTTCGAGACGATTTTTCATTCCGATTCAAAAACTCAATCGAGATTTGAGACGATTTTTTAATCTCGAATCACATAGAGATGGAACAGAACGAGATCGGTTCGGGACTAGATATCTCGAATATCATATCTACCTCATGTTTTACCTTAAAAATAAAAATATTTATAAAAAAATATCGGAGATTTCGCTAACATTATGAGAATTTTGTTTGATTTCAACAAACATTATTGGTTTCGATATTTTTCCCAGCTTAACTGGTAACATTTTTGAGTAGTGTAAGAGGTGGAGGTTCGAAAACTACGCTCAAGAATGAAGAGAGAATTTACAAACGGACATTTTGCTTTCAATCCAAAAGATTCTCCATTATGATTGATTATTCAATAAAAGATTATATCAAGTTTATAATCTTTTTCTACTAAGTACCTTTAATTGATTGATTATTCAAAGTTTTCTTTTCAGGTGATGCTGCTGGTCATTCAATGATCTGTAGTAACCATACACAACTTGAATGGATAATTAAATCAAAATTTTATCTACAAATTCCTTCACTTTTTACTCGGCTCCATGAATATATATCTTATTGGGCGGATGTGTTATTAATCAATTTTAACATGCATTATTCAGTCAAAACATCAACATTCTAACATGTAAGCCATGAATAAAATATAGAGATAAAGACGTAGAAAAATCTGGAAAAGTATTGAAGAATACACAAAAAAATCTTAAAGCAAGTCGAGATGCTTATGTCCTTAAGATATTAGTCCTACTTTGGTGTTCTACGGATTTATTGTGGCTAACGTTCTCCCATGATAACTTGATTACTTTTTGTAGAAAAGGCAATCATTTTTTGTAGAAGAGGCAATCATTTCTTCAAGAACTTAAACTTGAAAATGGTGGGAACTCTCTCTTTTTATCTAGATTTTAAACTCTCTAACAATGAAAGAAACTATGAATGAATTTTTTGGATGATTGAAAATGAAACCAATGGAGTCTATTTATAGAGATGGAGGGTTTTCTTTCTAAAGGGACATTTAGTTTAAGGTTGCAATCCTTTAAAGAATTATAACCCTCCAACATACTCTTTCATTTTAAAGGGTTATATATATTCACTTTAAGGATATATCCATTCAATTTGTGTCTTTCACAAAGGACACATATCAAGAGACATACCTCCTAATGAGACACCCTATAAATATACATGTTTAGTTAGAAAATTTCTTATATATCTAACATCTTTTGAAGGAATACATGTGGATATAATATAGAGTGTTTCTTGCAAGAGTCTGGGACAGCGGGGGGTTTTACCTGCTCCGCTTAAACCTGGAAGGGGTACTGATTTGGCGGCGGGATTTCCAACGATTCCAAAAAAAAAAAAAAAATCTTTATTAAATATCCTATTTAATTAATTAGCAAAAAAAATCAGTTGTATCTTTTGTTATGCATTATCAAATATCCATAATTGCCACTGGGATAAAAGCTCTGTGGTGAACCCATGCACTCAAGTTGGTTCGAGCCCTAGCTATTAGAGCTCATTTATGAAGTTTAGTTTTCTTATTTATTTATTTTTTTTAAAAAAAAAATTGGATATACGGTAGATATAGACATGTCAATATCGGTCCCGATATGATTATACATTATGATTTTAAAGTAGAATTTTCTTATCGAATTAATATTATAAATTGATACGATTAATTATTGTGTCATGTCAAATTATATGTTGATCACATGTTGATGGTTTATGATACGAATAAACAATACAATACGACTATTTATTTATTATTATCTAATCATGTCAAACACGAATTTAATATTTTTATTAATCGTGTTGATATTGTCGTTGACACGATACAACACGATAACACGAATTATCATTTTTCATATATTTTATTGAAAGGTTTTCAAATCAACTTTCCACTAAGAGTAGTCAGAATCAGAATGAAATAGAAATCCCTAAAAGATTGCAAAGGTGTAGTAGGTGTTGAAAAATCATCGGTAGAGCGTGGGCTTGCTTAAAAATTCATGCATCGACCATGATTTTGACCGCTATTCAAATGCTTTCTGCTTTATATTTCAACATGTTGTATGAATCTTTTCTATGAAATATTACACTTTTCAATTAGTATGATAATAATTTCAAAAAAAAAGTCTTTAATATTTTATTTTATAATGAGGTGTTGTAATTTTTACATCTGCTATAAAGTAAAAAGATTGTAACAGAACTTCCACAGCATAATAATAACTTTTATACCAAATAAATCAAAGTGATGACATGAGAGAGAATCAAAATAATTTGATATATAGAATTAGGGTTGTGCTATGATTTATACTTAGGATACAACTTCACGTATTATGAGAATTGTAAGGAATTTAGGACATCACTTATCTCCACATTGGTATGATATTGTCCACTTTGAGCCTAAGCCTTCATGGATTTGCTCTTGGGCTATACCAAAAAGGCCTCATACCAATGAAGATACATGTTCATCCTTATATGCTCATGATCTTCCCCATTTCTAACCAATGTGGGACTTTGAGACTTTGTTTGCACACCCAACAATCCTCCCCTCGAACAAAGGACCACAAAGGACCACCGAGCCTCCCCTCAAACGATCATCCATCCGTCTACTCTAGCCCAGGCCAACTCCTCTTCACCGTGTTGGGATTAGGACACGTCCATGAAGACCGGAGCACACCGCCTATCTAACCGAGCACATTCACGGATCACGATCGGGGCTCACCACTTTTTTGTTCGGTATTCCGAGGATTCATCTACATGGCTAACTCCGGGGCATGACTCTGATACCACTTGTCCAACCTAGGACACCACTTATCTCCACATTGGTATGATATTGTCCACTTTGTTTGCACACCCAACAAACCTCCCCTCGAACAAAGGACCACAAAGGACCACCGAGCCTCCCCTCAAACGATCATCCATCCGTCTACTCTAGCCCAGGCCAACTCCTCTTCACCGTGTTGGGATTAGGACATGTCCATGAAGACCGGAGCACACCGCCTATCTAACCGAGCACATTCACGGATCACGATCGGGGCTCACCACTTTTTTGTTCGGTATTCCGAGGATTCATCTACATGGCTAACTCCGGGGCATGAGATATTGTCCACTTTGGGCCTAAGCCCTCATGGATTTGCTCTTGGGTTATACCCAAAAGGCCTCATACCAATGAAGATACATGTTCATCTTATATGCTCATGATCTTCCCCATTTCTAACCAATGTGGGACTTTGGGACTTTGTTTGCACACCAAACAAGAATCAAATATTGTTAAAAGAAAAAACCTTAGAAAAATCAGATGAACAGTAAATCGGTTTCTGGAATACTCATAAATCGGCTTACTGTTTAAATAAATCAGCCAGCCATGTTACTGAAACGTAAACTAGTTTAGCCTAAAAGTTTGTGGAAATCAAATTTTTACCACGTTTGATTGTAATCTATGCATATCATAAGAGACTCATGTTAGTTCAATGTGTGTGGGCAATTTTCATAACTAAATAAGTTTAATTGAGTTGTAATGAGTTTTGAAGATCTCAAAGGAATTGGACAAGTATTTGAAAAATTTTACATGAAGATATCATACGCTCGTATGTGCTACGTATACGTTCGTTATTGTTCGAACGAGGTTCGTTAGTCCACGTTCGTGCTAACATTCGAACGAAATTTGATAAATGCTTCCCATGCATGGTGCGATCTTCATCCCGTGTGAACAAAACCTTCCAAACAGTTCTCGTTTGTCATGCGTTCGTCAGGCCGTTCGAACGGATTTGCGGAACATTGCGCGTTCGTCACACGTGCATTGAGCATTCGAACGAGACTGTGAAATTTTGTTATTTTGGATGTGTTTTTGGACTAGGAAACCCATATCTATAAAAAGAAACACATAGCCACATTACCTGTGTTGGAAACACATTATTCGTTAAAGTTGTCACCATAGGTCTTATATCATCGACATCGATATAAGTTTTCTCTATTATAGTGGATTCGGGTGATAGCCTATACCCGGAGTGGTTTTTTACTCTCAAGAGTTTTCCACTATGTCAACAAAATCTTGGTGTTGATTGTTTTACTGTTTTGATATATTGCTTTATTATTGCATTAATTCTCATTGTGGTAATTGATTAGATTTAAGTTGTTTGGACTTAATCATAGACACTCTACCTTTGACGTGTCTTAGATAGAGTAGAATTAATTAATTCCACAAAGGGTCAGAATCTTATGACAACTACGAACTTTCAACCATAATATGATAGTTAAAAACAAACAATACTGCATTGAAATCCTTATTTTCTATATTTTTTGTCTCTTAATTTATTAAGTTAAGGGATCCCTTATATATATATATATATATATATATATATATATATATATATATATATATATATATATATATATCTCTCTCTCAAAAGTTTATGGAAATCGCATTTTGACCACCTCTGATTGTAATCCATGTCTATCAAAAGGGGCCCACAATGATATAAGTAAAAGATAAATAATATTGTATTAAAAACCATTTTTTTTTTATCTTTAATGTATTTTTTAACTTAATAAGTTAATGGATTCTTTTTTTTTTTTTATGACTAGAGAGATCGAAATAATTTGATATATAGTGAAATTACCTACAAGTAATAGCGACAAACAATTTCTATTTCCCAAGATGGGGGTGAATTGGGTTATCGCTATAAGTGCGGAATTAAATTAATCTTTGCCGATTTTTAACTCTTATTACCAAATGGGCACTTAGGTCGATTTTCTCTATTTCGATTAATAACCTATATGCAAGTTCTCTAATAAATAAATGTAAATGTAAATAAACTTGCAAATAGTAAGAGTATAGGGAAAGAGAAATACGACACCGCGATTTATAGTGGTTCGGCCAAACGTGCCTACGTCCACTCCCCAACCCTCGCTTGAAGATTTCCACTAAAATCAAGTTTCTGTGGTTCACCCGCAACCAAGAGTTTTCCGCAAATGTGCACTCCGATAGGGGTGGGCAAAAAAATCGACCGAACCAAACCAAACCGCAAACCGGACCGAATTTACGGTTTTTTTCTAACGGTTCGATTTGCGGTTCGGATTGGCCCACCCCAAACGGTTTATGGTTCGGTTCAGGAGCTAATCCGAACCGCACCTGTTAAACCGAACCGAACAGTTATAATTAAAAAAAATTATATATTTTATAAAAAAAAAATGTATTTTTCTTTTAATTTTATTATATGTTTTCTTTTTATTAGTATGTTAATATTTTTATTCTTAAATTTTTTGTTAATATATTTATTTGTTAATACTTTTATTCTTCAATTTATTTGTTAATACTTTTATTCTTAAATTTTTTGTTTTATGGTAGCATCATTATTCTTGAAAGTAAGATGTTTGATTTGTTTCTTAATTAGAATGATGGTAGCATCATTATTCGAGGTAATTTTTAAAAAATACAAGAATTAATTATGCCTCATTTTTCAATCCTTTATGGAGTGTATGCGTTTCTTTGAGTCACAACTTACACCCTAGCACTTCATACTATTTGTTGGATAGAATAAAATTATTTTTTGTCTTCACTTAAGTGGATGAAAATTTGTTTTAAATATAATAATCCGTAAACCGAACCGAACCAATCCGTAAACCGCTGGTTTAAAAAATTTTCAATCCGAACCAAACCGTTATTTAATGGTTTGGTTTGAAAGGTAAAAAATCCGAACCGTAAAATATGGTTTGGTTCGGTTTTTAGCAAAAAACGAACCAAACCGAACCGCACCCACCCCTACACTCCGAACCTTTTACAATTTTGAGTTTTATTCTTAGGCTCATTCACAAACCTTTACAACTACCCAAACTAATGGGATTTCCCAACCACAAATGTTTTTGTTTAAGAAGGTTTGAAACACATTTGGGCACTCACAAATAATAAGAAGATTGTGTGAGTTGCAAACCCAAGTGTTCTAAGACACTCTTGTATTTGCCTTGGTAGAATATGTATGAAGGTATTCTAAGTCTCTAGGCAAGCACAAATGAGTTGAGGTTCTATTTATAATAAAATGCAAAGCATTCCCAAACAGATGCTGATAGTGGTCTGGTCACCGGTATGAGGATCAGTATGCCGGTCTGGGATTTCCAACTGATACTAACAACTATATTACCCTTGAACAAGTATACGTTAGGCCGGTATGCTAACCGGTATGAAGACCGGTATGGTTTGGCCCGGTTCCAGAATGTGTGCAAAATGAAGAGCTAGACCGGAATGGAGACCAGAATGGAGACATGTATGGATCTCCCTAGTTTCAGTAACTATGCACCATGAAGAGCGAGACCGGAATGGAGACAAGTATGGATCTCCATAGTTTCAGTAACTATACACCATGAAGAGCTAGACCGGAATGTTGACCGGAATGGAGACCGGAATGGATCTCCCTGGTTCCAGAAAGCATGCATAAGGCTTTCTTTGACCGGTATGGTCACCGGAATGACACCGGTATGCCAGTCTCAGACCAAAATGCTGAGTAATGAAGGTTTTAAGGCATTTTGTCATGATCCTAATGCATCTAAGTGATTGTGCATGCAATCTTATGAGCTTAGGCACTTGAATATTACAATTCACATTACAAATTAAATCATAAGCTAAGACTTCGCAATATATTCTTCAATTTGCCGCAAGTCTTCAAATTCCCGCTCTTCATCCCATATGCTTCGACACTTTTTGTATTGCTTCGTGTTTGTACGTCGAAGTCTTCTTTCGCATTGAAGTCATCAAAATCCATTTATGCGACCAAGTCGCCAACAATCTCCCCCTTTTTGATGATGGCAACCCCTTAAAACTTGTTAATACTTGTGAGCTTGTTGGAGTCCAAATTTGATAATTTTGCTCCCCCTCAATGTGTGATTGTCTTTAAAATAACTCTATCAAAACTTGACAAACACGTTAGTACTATTACTCCCCCTTAAACCAAGGGTGCGGGTAAAACAAGTTTTAATCTCATTCTAATGATTTCTCCCCCTTTGACATAATCAAAAAGTGGAGAAGTAAAATTTTAATTTAAATGAAATACCAAATAAATATGTGCATTAAATAATGATACCAAAAAATTTAAAAATATGCACATTTGGCATTTCCCCCTTTTTGCCATAAGATTTAAAAAGAAATCATGTATAATGCAATTTTTCAAAAAAAATATGTACCAATGATACCAATTAACATTTTATATCAATGTTTCCAATTATATCATTTTAAGCATGATTTTTCTCAATTCTGATATCAAATAAAATAAGTCATTACATATCATGATATCAACTAAAATCAATGAATTCAATTCAATGCATTTTAATGATTGTATTCTTATAAATATGATACCAATTAATAAACAATCAAAATCCATACTTTTCATTATATCAATGGAAACTTATGTCAATATACATGCATTTCATTTTCATACAATATAATACATGGCAATATCATTTTCAATGTACATCAAATAAGTAATCACATACATATAATTTAACTCAATAAATACAATGTGATACCAATCGATATGGAAATGGGTTTAACTTTATGATTAAGGCATTTAATGATATCAAATGAACAATTGATACCAATATGAAGTTAAATACATTGTCTAATCACTTTGTATGCTTAAAAAAATATTAACCAATTTAAAATATGCATACATACACAAAGAGGAAACGGTACCAATGTTTCCGTGAATACGGATTTTACCTTTACCGTTGCCATTCCTCATATTTTTGAGCCTTTGGGATCAATTTTGTAATTATCTTTAAAGATCCATTCCCAAAGCTCCCCCTACAAATTTATCAATTACACTTTGGTACCCAAACTTTCTTGGGTCCATTGGGGTTAATTGTGATTCCTTGAGGAATCAATGCAATCTTAATCACATTCGTGTACATGCATTCAAAAATTGTATGTCCTTTTTTATTACATGCATGACATGTGACATTTTCATTTATAACAGTCTTAGCATGAGAATCAGATGCCTTAACAAAATAATTTTTAAAAAATTTTCTCTTAATGTAAGGCATATATCATAATCATTCTCTTTTAAATGCACATTTTTGGAATCCAATAAGCATGTTAAAATTTGTATGTCTCAATGTGAATTTGCTAAGTATGTTTTGAAAATCTATAACCTTTGTGTTTAATAAGATATTTTCATTCAAAATTGATTCGCAATCACATGTCTTAGAGCTAGATGGCATATTAGATATGACATTTTCAAGTTATAGCTTTTTAACCTTTAAACATTTAGCAAATTCACATTGAGACATACAAATTTTAACATGCTTATTGGATCAATTTTAGCAAAGGCTCATCTTTTTGAGCCTTTGGGATCAATTTTGTAATTCTCTTTAAAGATCCATTCCCAAAGCTCCCCCTACAAATTTATCAATTACACTTTGGTACCCAAACTTTCTTGGGTCCATTGGGGTTAATTGTGATTCATTGAGGAATCCATGCAATCTTAATCACATTCGTGTACATGCATTCAAAAATTTTATGTCCCTTTTTATTACATGCATGACATGTGACATTTTCATTTATAACAGTCTTAGCATGAGAATCAGATGCCTTAACAAAATAATTTTTTAAAAATTTTCTCTTAATGTAAGGCATATATCCTAATCATTCTCTTTTAAATGCACATTTTTTGAATCCAATAAGCATGTTAAAATTTGTATGTCTCAATGTGAATTTGCTAAGTATGTTTTGAAAATCTACAACCTTTGTGTTTAATAAGATATTTTCATTCAAAATCGATTCGCAATCACATGTCTTAGAGCTAGATGGCATATTAGATATGACATTTTCAAGTTCTAGCTTTTTAACCTTTAAACATTTATTTTCATCATTTAAGCATGCAATTTCTTTTTCATGTTTGGCCTTTAAGCAAATAATTTCATTATTTAAAACATGAATTTTATCCATACAACATGCATGATCATTTTTAAGTATAACATGCTCATTTTTAACTAATTTCAATTTCTTTTTAAGCACATCACACAATTCTTTTAAGCTATTAAAAGCATTAAGTAAATTATTATAGTCTTGAGAATTGTGTACCTCTTCTTCTTCACTTTCAAAGTGGAAATCCTCATTCGTGATAGCCATGAATGCTAGATTTTTTCTTTCTTTGGCTTGGACCTCCTCTTCCTCCTCGGATGAGCTAGAATCGCTATCGCTCCAAGTTGAAGTAGCTTTCGTTGCCTTTTTCTTTGATTTTCCTTTTATCCTCTTCAATGGGCAATTCATAGCTATATGACCCGGTTTGTTGCATTTATAACAAACAATTTTCTTGTTCTTCCGCGGCCATTTTTCTTATTTCTTTTCATCCGTCTTTGATTTTCCCTTTTGCTTTACGAATTTAAGAAGCTTCTTGAAGTTCTTGTTTATTTAAGCCAACTCATCATCACTGTCACTTGAGCTTGAGCTTGAGTCGTCTCTTTTTCTTGCTTTTAAGGCCAAAGACTTTCTTATCCTTTTTCTCATCTTCCTCATTTTTATCCATCTTGATCTCCATTTCATACTCAAGTAATTTTCCGACTAAATCATCCATCATTAAAGTATTTATGTCGTTTGCTTCTCTAATGGAGGAGGTGTAGCTTCTAAATTCTTTCGGGAGTGATCTCAAGATTTTCTTTACTTGATCGGATGTCCCGATGACTTTTCCCAATGCGCCCAAATGATTTATGATAACCGTAAACCTCGAAATCATGTGATCAATTTCTTCCCCGGATTCCATCTTGAAATTATCCAATTCGCACATGAGCCGGTTGATCTTCGATTTCTTTACTTGGCTTGTGCCTTCGTTGACCATTTCTAATGACTTCCACAAATCATAAGCATTTCCACACAATACTAGAGTATTATCCCACCTATAATGGTAAAAGCACTTCATAGCACATTCCAAAGGGTTCAAATCATATTACAAACATAAGACCTATATGATCTATTCATAACAGAAACTTTCTCAGACGATCAGATACCATGTAATTGCAGTCACCGACATCTAAATATTTTACTCTGATACCACTCTATAACATCCCGCTAGAGGCAGGACATTACCGGCAAGAGACATGGATAACCCATCTGCATAAGCCTCAAATCGATAGGAAACAGACATGACAAACTTTGACATCAGACAATCTGTATTAAACATAATATACAAAATGACCTTCGATCCAACCAAACACATCAAATCTCAATAGCCAATGACTCATGCCCACAATTATACATACAAAATTGATAACCTCGATACATAAGGCCTCTGTGCTCACAAAACATATACAATTCAGATCTTTCATTTACACATATATAACACGTCCTTTGTGCGATACAATATAAAATCAAAAGATACAAACATTCTATACACATATATTTTCCCCATGACATTAGACTGAGTGACTACAACTCGGGTGATCTCTCATCTTGAGCTTAAGCATCCAAAACTTGCTGGCTAATCGATTTGATTGCCAACCTACAAAACTAACACACTGATGTGGTGTGAGATATAAAACTCAGTAAGCTACAACACACACATCAAGAAAATAAAATGAAATTTCGGGTTTAATATGAATAAACTCATACTTATAAACACACATACAATTATTTTGTCAGAATACTTTTAAATTTCAAACTGTCATTTACCCACCTTAAACGCAATGTCTTTCAAAATAAGTGTTTAGTTCGATTCTAGAAACTAGGTTCATAAATCAAATTTTTTTTATACAAAATCAAAACAATAATTTCTCAAATCCTTCGAAATATCATCAAATCAAGACATTTTAAGATTTTCTTTAAAAACAAATCAAACATTAAACCATTTATATGAAATACCTTATGGACATTTGATATCTGAGTCATAAATACATATTCATAAACATACCTGATACGTGTCAGAATCCGTATACTCGAACTTCTTCGAAACCCTTAAACTCCTTGTTACATACACACATATACATATATACACACATACACATTCGTAAATATATCTTACGCATACTTCCCGATCTTATTCCTATTAGACACTTTAATATTCTTCAGGCAAATGATTCACACACACATGTCCATATATATATCAAAAAGTCAGACTTATCCATAAAATCCAGAACAAATCACATGAACAAAATCTCTACACAGTCAAACGTCATTCATTATCAGAAACAAAGCATAAGACAGATTCTTTACAGACAACGCATATATTATCATAAACGAAAATTACATTATGAGGTTCATGAAGTCCACTTCATCCACAATTAGAAATGAGAATCTGAAAGCACAAACCATAAACCAATCTCACTCACTAGTAAATACGGAAAGCAAAATGCAAACTACTTACAGACAAACATGTTCATTAATAATATCAAAAAAATACTACATACTCCATATAGTCATTTCAAACATCATTAGAAATCAAAACACGATAATCATCTTTTGAAAACTCAGCTTATTCAAAAAATATATCTTTGTGCAAATCAGAAACTTTCGAAATCCAGAATCATAAAAACTAATCAAACGTACATTATTCGAGTTATGCGCAAGAACCGAACAATGTCCAAACATGATCATGTCGATAAAAGGTAGTGGGTCAACCATTTTCTGATGGTTGGGGCCCAGAACAGAGGTATCTGAATTAAAACAGAGGTATTTGAATCATTTTCTTCCAAAATATTTTAAAATTAAATAATCATAATATCGTGAATACATATAAAATCAAAGTATCATTTAGACATAATCCAAAAATATTATAAAATAAAGTATATGCAATATATCTTAAAACGGTTCTCTGTGATCGAAACCAACTTTCAGAAAAATTCATGTATCTCAAAAATCGTAATAGGCGTAGAGGAACTTATTCACTGGATGAAAGAAAACCAGACGCCTAATGTCCAGATTGCGCACGCTGACCAGACATTGTTCGAAACAATACCATATCGACAGAGGGTAACCGAACGACCGTAGTCAGATGGGCAGAGCCTCGTAGTATACAGAATTCACATTTTAGCAAAAATCTTTTGGATCAATAGCAGAGTCAAAATTATTTTTCATTTATTTGTAAAACTTTTCAAAATGGGCATGTAAATCACTAATCCAAAAAGGTAAACAAATCAGATCATCCACACACAGATCAGACTCATCACATTACAAGCATCAAATTCGTCATCATTAGCAAGAACTCACAATCTGAAAACATAAATTACAAGCATAACTGAAAACGTAAACAGAAATACACAAACTGGATTATCACATGAGGAAACACACATAGGCTCACACATGTATTGGCATATGTTGGAGTTGGTGCTTGGAGCGTCAATCCGAATAATGTATTATACATTATATTTTATTATTTATTAATAAATCAACTATATTTTCATTTCAACCTTATTAATAGTAATGTCATTATGCATATTAGATTGATATATATAAATATGCTAAGAATGACATCGACCTTAGAGTAGTCATGCAGTAATACTGGAAACTAGGTGGTCCGAAATTGAGATAGTATTACTACTATAAACTATTCTTAAAGTAAAATATGTTAGTTTTGGAATACGGTCGAATTCTTATAACCTAGAAGACTAGCACATGTCGTATATTAAAATTAGAGTTCAAATGGTTTAACCCAATGTATCATGAGCAATGGAAGCTCGTATAGACATATGGATAATCATTGGAGCGAATACTGAATGACTCACATATGATTTCTAATAGTTGGAAGTACACTCCACCGTCAATAGGAATCTCCTCGAGTCGAGTAGCATATGTAATCCTTTGACTATAGGATAACGTTGATTTTGTGTGTGATCCTCCATACTTTGATGTCATATATGTTAGATACATTTCATGTTCTAACCGCTAGATGTTCATTAGGTGTGGACCGATACACTCGTTAATCAAGTACGTATCAAGATAGGATCTGTCGGCCCGTATGTGTACTATAAGGGGTTAAGGTATCCATGTGAGTAAGTCACGATTCTTAAGACTTTGGCCAAAGCCGATCACCTAAGGTGGATCGTATATCTCAAAAATGATGTTCTGATTAGTTGTAAAGAATCATGGACATGTCGACAATATGAGATGTGCGTCTTGGAAACTTGACGGTGTAATCTATGTTTCCTAAGCACAACTCAAATAACCTAAGACGTATGGATTGTTAAACATATGTGATGACCTCGACTTGTATTTAAAAATACAGTCATGCTTGATATCTACGAATTAAACTCATTTTCGTTGCGCAGTGCACCGATCCGCCCCTGGGGGTCCCACATCCGCCCATACAACATATACATACAAGCTCGTACATAATTCATTACCTATTTTAGAATAAGTATATGATGAACATCATCCGAACAAAATCTTAATCAGTACTTCTAAATGAAAACTCGTAAAAGAGTTCCAAGGATTGAAAACATACAAGTCATAAACATCATATAACATGTCTTCGATACATCATATTTGAACAAATGACTCACACTTCGGGATACACTATTATCATTTTACACATCAATAACATAACTCTAGCTTACTATTCATGTCTATACTCGCATAACATAAGATTTTATACATACTTTTACCAAACCACCCAAACCCGTGGCTATAACCATCTCAAACTCCTGTTGGTTTGATTCTAATCTAATTTGTACTTATTTTATGCTAGTAAACACTTACCTAAATACTATTGTGGCTTTCAAAATCATGGATCTCATAACAATTCAAAATCCTCAAAATCTAGGGTTTCATTACTTCACACATACACAAGGGTTTCAACTCATTTCATATACATATCATGACAATACTTACTTAACTAAGCATACATAACTCATTAATCATCCAATTCATACAAAACAACCTTAGATCAAAGAGTGTGTTTCACACAAATGCAAAACAAGAGCTGAAGAAAAGCTTAGAGACTTACTTGAGCTTCGCAATATATGAGATTCTTCAAGATCTAAGCTTGATTTGAAGATCTAACATGGAGTTTTTAAGAGAAATAGGGGAAGGAAATGAGGAAAAAAAAATCTAAAGCTCTATTTATAGTGGGCCAAAATTTCCATATTTTTGTCTAAAAATTACAAGCTCGTTCGAACGTCACACGCACTCGAGCATTCTGTCTGCCTCGGTTCGAACGAGTGATGCATGCATCACGAACAAAAATACTCTTGATGATTTCGTTCGAACATGTGGACGAACAAACCACATACACAAATATTGAACGTGTTTAAACACTAATACGAACTCGACTCTAACACGAAAATATTGAAATCTTCTAACTCTGTACATGGTGAATAAACTCGGTTTGTACGTGTCGGTCTACACTCAGAGACCCTACATTACATGAAATATAACATACATAACTTGTATAACCTTAGTAGTCACGCTAAAACTTATGGGGTGTTACAACTTCTAAGTTAAGATAGTCAATATCTCAAGCGCATTTGATATATGTGTTAGATGCAAAAGACTATGGTGATATCGAAAGAATTCCAATTGGAAATTCTTAAATACATACAATGAATTTTGTTAAAATTAAGAATCGTTCGAGTTAATTCTCTATAATCTCTGCAATCCTCAATAAATGATTCTATAATTATATCATTTTTAAATAAAAATATATATTATTATTAGTATTATTTCTTTCATATTTTAGCTTCATTACCTATATAAAGTCTCCTCATTGTAAACATAATATGAAGTGAATTCAATTATCTTATGTTTCAAGATGTCGTTTCCAGCTCTAGTAAGTCCTAAGTACCAAGTGTTTCAAGCCTCAAGTTCTTATACTTCAATCAGTCCCAAGTCCCAAGTCTCAAGTATTTAGAGCTCAAGTTTCAAGGCTCCGACTTCCAATTTCAAGATGCGACCTCAATTTTGTCACTTTGTCACCAACTTGAGTTTGAGGAGTGTTAAAGTTAAGAATCGTTTGAATTAAATCTTTATGATCTTTTTAATCTCTAAGATATGATTTTAGAATCCCTAATATTTACGATTGAATTATATATTATTATTTACTTCCTATTTTAACTTCATGTATTACTTATATAAAAGCTCCTCATTGTAAACACAATATATAATGAATTCTTCTTTCATTAATTAACAAATATAATTAATAACATACTTTTGACTAATAATGGTTCACACATTACACGACCTAAATCATTCGATAGGATATAGTATGGGCGAGTGATCCTATTATACTACAATCGTTGGGGGAAAAAAAGAGAGAGAGATCTATAGTGAAATAATATTTTATTTGTTCGGACATGTCTCAAATACGGTAGCCTTTTCATAGAATTAAGTAGCTGAGAAGGTAGAGAGGTCCCATATGTGTGTACGTATATTCAGAATGTAGATGTAGATGTGTCAAAAGCTAGTGCCACATAAATAAGCCGAAGTTATTAAATTCAATTCAACAAGAGAAATAGTAGAATCAGAAAGTAATTAAATGAATGAGGTCGATAGACGGCGCAGCATAATCATTGCAATTGAACCATTTTCATTTCATTTCATCGCTTTCCCATCTTTATTTAATTCATTCATTAATTTAATTCTTCGTTTCTAAATCTTTTTCAAATAAATTAAACAGCCTTTTCAATTTTGGCCTACTGGCAGGCTTATAATCAAATCAAAATCATTTTAGTGGTGTCTGTCGCAGACAATTTAGAAAAAAATTACTCCCATTTTTTGTTTCGAGGAATTTTACCTCGTATATAAAATAAGATATGTTTAATATATATCACTTGACTTGCCATATTGTTTTTATATGTTTAATATATGATTTGACTTGCCATATTTATGTTATGAAACATCTTAGTTATAATACCAATTTCGTAACGTAAAACGTGTTGACATATTAAAAACCTTTTTCCACAGGGACAGCCAAATTCCCTCAGAACTTTGGGAGAAAATTGTTACATTCTTTAATGAAGGCAAATCTTTGGGAATTGAGAGCACTGTAAGATCAAATTTGTTTGACAATCATATATGTATGAGAAGGAGGGAGGCAGGATTTTTATTTTTTATTTTATATAATACTAATGGATTAAATATTTAAAAATAGATATATAAAAAATTATGAGGTCAAGGTCGAACTTAGACAAGAACAACTTGATGTCAACTTGATGTCGCATATATATATATATGTGAGTATTGTTGGC
This sequence comes from Zanthoxylum bungeanum, assembly GCA_019454045.1. Lineage (NCBI taxonomy): Eukaryota > Viridiplantae > Streptophyta > Magnoliopsida > Sapindales > Rutaceae > Zanthoxylum > Zanthoxylum bungeanum. The sequence goes on along the minus strand of SKCR01032778.1, from coordinate 212,775 downwards.
AACTAACAAGACCGACTCTAATATCATCCGGATCGAAGACTAATTTTTTTATATTTCGAAGCACTTAATAAAATCGTAACATAATATTGTATAATATTAAAAAAAAATGGAGGGATCCTGTTGGATCAATCAAAAGGGTAAAAGGATCAAAGCTAGCGTGGCAGGAGAAAATATTGCACTGCCATCGCTTCCAGCAATAAATGAGATGTGAGCGTACAATATTAAGGGGAAATGAATAGCTCTCTCTATTCTTTAGACCCAAAAAGCTAAATTACATTAGCTTCCATTGTAGTTAATTATTATGAATGATCCTCAAGACAAAGACAATGATTCAATTGACACCAAAAAAGAACATAACCCAGTAACTAAATATGTCTCAGCTTCAGTTCCGTGCAGGTTTTAATTTAAACTTTCAAGTTATAAAATCCAGTGGGACTATATATTTCAAATTCTGAAACGATTATATAAATATTTTTAACACAGTGTCAAGATGGGAAGGTGGTGTTTTTTTTTCCTGTGGGTTTTGCCATTTAGTTCCAAGTTGAAGCTCCAATTTACAATTCAAATCAAGAGAGGAGGGAGGGAGGGTCCATTGATTTATGATCTGTAGAGTCTCCATCATTCATAGGCAGAGCGTAGCTGATTTTGTATAAATGGGGTTGTACTAAATAAGTGATATGACCTGCTGATTGATGACTTGACATTCATATCCGGTGAGAGAGATAGGCATGGAATGTTTCTTCTTAGGGAGAATGCCAGTTATGTTTACTTTGTTACTCACTCACTGTTATTTTCAACATTACTCAAATTTGTTTTGAGGTTAAACGTCCAATTTTTCATTTTTATTTTAAAAAAATTAATAATTTTACATGTTTATCTCTGTGATAAAATATTTAATATTTTTTAATCTTTATTAATGTATTAAATTAATTAAAAATATAAGAATAGAATTATAAAATATAATATTTTTATAAAAAAATTATTTTATATTATAATTATACTTTAGTCTAATTCAAGTTTAAATACTTCCTTTATTTTATTTATTAATTCATTCTCTATAATTTGACACTTAAACAACCAATTTCCCTAATTTTGTTTTAAAAAAATACAATTAATTTTTCTTAGAAAATATATGAGAGGTGTGAATAACAGAAAATCCCAAAATCCTATTAGGATATAGGATCATTTATCATTCAGTAAGGATTCATGATGATTTTTTATTTTATTTATTTATTTATTATGTTGTTTAGTATAAAATTAAATATGAAATCAATTTAAAATAGAATCAAATAACAATGTGATTAGAATATACTTATTAAGTTAATTATATAAACTAATTTTCTATAAATATAATGTATTTTATAGTAATTTTTATAGAAATATTATATTTTATAATTTTACTCTTATAATTTGTCCTAATATTAAATAAGAAAAATAAAATAAGTCATCAGCAACGGCGCTAAAAACTTAATCGTGATTTTACTACTGCACATATCAAAAAAGTAATATAATGACTAAAATTCGGATATCGTACCCACGTGGACTTATTATTTTCCTATAAACACTTAAATTAAACCCACTTAACCGGAACTAAATAAATTATCGATAAAGAGATCTGACTAATTTAATTAACTGAAAAGTAAGTAAATTATTTGGGAAAACCTTATATGATACAAGAACCTAGAGTTGTAACTTAACCTAAGCACGCAAACAATAGATTCATGGACTTTTCATTCAATTGGGTTGTTGTTATGAATTATTAACTTATAACGCTAAATTATCTACGAGCCTTTTTCAATGGTCAGGTAAAGATATTCTGATTAAGCCAATTAACTATATGTTTATGTTAACTAACTTAAATCAAGTCCATTAAGTTCAAATTCTAATATTGGTTACACATGCCCTACATATATATGTCTATCCTGTACGAAAATTTATTCAAATAATTAGATCATGTGCTATTATTCTCACGGTTAACCCAATTTTCCTCTGTCGAGTTCATAAGGATTTACTATTCTATTGTTGGTCAGACAATAAACATAAATTTAAACGCATAGAATAATAAATAATCACATAAAATTCCAATAGAATAAAATATGTAAATTTATTAATTAAATATGTGTTTGGATCTATTACAACTCTAGATTAATGATCTAGCTACTCATGATAGTCAATGAACACGTGCTAATCATTATTAAAAAAACAAGAACGTATGAAGAATAAGCTAGAGAATGAATGGAAGAAATAACTCTTGTTTGCGATCTTCGGCTTCAATCTCCAACACTGGTTGAGACAATTATTCTTGTTTTGCTCTAGGTGCTTCTCTAATGATTTGAGACTCCAAAAGTATGTTATAAGTATTTTTCTTAGGTTTTGGTCGAGCTTAAGTTTATATAGGAGGCCCTGTGAGCTTTTATTCTTAAGAAATATGAGTTTTTCTCGCATCAGGAATCGAGTCTGTATCGCGACGCGCAGAGCTCGACGTTTCGACCCTAGCTCTTTTTGATCGGGAGTCGCGACGCTCATAGACTGGCGTGTTCCATATAACCTATATAACAAATAGCAAAGTAATTAATTTATTGTTGATTATATATATATTTTTTTAATTAATCATTTTTTTTCCTCAAACGTAAAAATAAGGTGAGATTATTTACATTCTAAAAAAATACACTAAATACTCTTTTACTTATAATACTTGTTAAAATTTTAAAATAAATTTTTACTCAATATATTATATACTAAAATTTGAAATTTGTTTGATTTCGGAAGTCCTAATTTTGGGTTAAATTTTAGGAATCTAGTCTCGCCTTTGTCGATTCTCCCAAAAGACCACATATCGATCACGATAAGAGTGTAAAACAACAAAAAATAATTATGATTATATACTTGAACCCAAAAAAAAAAAAAAAAAGTGAGCTACAAAAATTGAATGTCATGCTTCGGTTATCAATTAACAAATATAGAATACTACTAACCATGATAGAATTGGATGGTTTGGATTAGGGGTGGGTGCGGTTCGGTTTGGTTCGGTTTTTGCTAAAAATCGAACCAACCATATTTTACGGTTCGGATTTTTCACCTCTCAAACCAAACCATTAAATAACGGTTTGGTTCATATTGAAAATTTTTTAAACCAGCGGTTTACAGATTGGTTCGGTTCGGTTTACGGATTATTATATTTAAAACAAATTTGCATCCACTTAAGTGAAGACAAAAAAAAAAAAAAAAAAAAACTAGTATATCCAACAAATAGTATGAAGTGCTAAGGTGTAAGCTGTGACTCCAGGGAACACATGCACTCCATTAAGGATTGAAAAATGAGGCACAATTAATTCTTGTATTTTTTAAAAATTACCTTGAATAATGATGCTACAATCATTCTAATTAAGAGACAAATCCAACATCTTATTTTCAAGAATAATGATGCTACCATAAAACAAAAAATTTAAGAATAAAAGTATTAACAAATAAATTGAAGAATAAAAGTATTAACAAATAAATATATTAACAAAAAATTTAAGAATAAAAATATTAATACACTAATAAAAAAGAAAACATATAATAAAATTAAAAGAAAAATACAAATACAAATTTTTTTATAAAAATATATAATTTTTTTTAAATATAACGGTTCGGTTCGGTTTAACAGGTGCGGTTCGGATTAGCTCCTGAACCGAACCGTAAACCGTTTAGGGTGGGCCAATCCGAACAACAAACCGAACCGTTAGAAAAAAAACCATAAATTCGGTCCGGTTTGGTTCGGTTTACGGTTTAGTTCGATTCGGTCGATTTTTTTGCCCACCCCTAGTTTGGATAATACAACCAAGGTTTCTAATGGTGTTAGCATTGTAGGTAGAGTGTGTAGCATTTACTGTTGGCCATAAAATTACTGAGGTTCGGTAGTTTCAGGAATGTCAGTACTCAGTAGTAAGGAAGCCAAGTCATAATAAGGCTATAATATAATTAAATGGATATACGGAAACAAAACTCCTCATTCTGAAATTATTTCATTGGTTATAGTTTGAAAACAATTATAATATGCATGGACTTGAAGAAGCATTACCGAAATTAGTAAAAAATAAAAATAAATTTGGGGTTTATGTTTATACAAGGTGTAATGAAAGAGTGTCATTTTTTTTTTTTTGGAAATATTGTAAATCCCACCGTTGGTTTGTGTTTAAGCGGAACATGTAAAATTCACGATTGTCCTAACTCTTATAAGATATGCACCAATAGATTTGAACCCAGCACCTGACAATCAAGTTCAAAACTATTTGCCACAAAACCATACCCATTGGGAACGAAAGAGTGTCAAAATGTATTTTATTTAATCAAAAATTGTTCATAATGGTAAATTAAATAGTGAATATTTTTGTAATATAAAATTTGAGTGTTTTGGATAATTTATAGAGTGCAAATAGCTTCACCAGTACAAATTAGTGTTTCATATTTAGAAATTAATAATTAATTAATATTTCTAATTTCTTTCTATCTAAGTTTATTATTTACTTTCATATTTGGAAGCTAATAATCAATTAATACTTATTTCTATCTAAGTTAGATGACCAAACTAATAATCAACTAATATTTCTTTCTACCTAAGTTCATTATTTCCTATAATTTGGTATGTCAAGTAATCAAGGATTCAAGGGAGAATTCTTAAAAAATCAAAATAATTAGGGGTTTTTCAATTTAATCCAAATTTAAAAGATTCTTTCCATTTAAATCATATTACAAATGAATTAATAGCAAGTTTACCATTTAAAAAATGGAAATGGCACGAATTTAAGGAGGAAAAAAGTTTTTTTTTTCAAACTTTAAATTTAAAAACAAAATATCGCCTAAAAATTAAAGTGTTTCAAGAAAAAAATTACATATTATTGATTTATAAATTATAAGTTTTAAAATAAGTACTATGATTGATATGTTTTGACTAAAAAATAGGTAAAAAATAACTATTATATTTATAAGTTACCGATTAGTATTTTTCAAACATTCATATCTCTTTCATCCGGACTCCAAATCACAATATGTAAGATGTTACATGCAATTAAAATTCACATATACAACTTTTATCAAGAATTATCTCATAGTTAGGAATTCTACAAGGCCAAAATTAGTCTCAAAATCATTATGACGTAATAGTCACAGTCACACAGTCAGAGTCACATGGTCATACAATCACGACGGGTATTCACGGGGTCGGGTCGAGTTTTTTTGAAATTTTTGAGACCTGATCGGGTCGGGTCACGCGGGTCGCAAGACTTGAACCCGAAATTTGAGAAGTGAAACCCAATCGGGTTCGTCCAATTTTTTTTAATGAATTAATAATTTTGAAATATAAATATCAGTTATTTAATAACTCGGAAATTATCATATTATAAAGTTTTAATATAACAAAGTAATAAATAAATGAAATAATAGTAAAAACTTTTTAAAAATAATAAAATGTTTAAGAAAAATAATAATTTTTTTAGAAAAATAATAAAAATATTATATTTTGGGGTCGGGTTTTAATATCAAACCTGTGACCCAACCCGAAAATTTCGAGTCGGGTCGAGTTAACCCGAAAACTCATTATTTTATTTTAAACCCTCGCGGGTCGGGTCGGGTCGGGTCACGGGTTGACCCGACCCTATGAACATCCTTAAGTCACGTAATCTCAGTCACAGTCACACAGTCATTGTCACATAATCAAAGTCACGGTTACAGTTACAATCACACAGTCATAGTCACAATCAGAGTCACATAGTCATATTCATACAATCATAGTCATATAGTTACAGTCACATTCACACTTACAACCTAGTCACATACATAATTTTCAGTCATATTTCTCAGTTACAATGACAGTTATAATACTCAATCATATTTTATTAGTCATAATGTCAATCACATACACAATACTTAGTTATTTTTCTCATTTATAATAACAGTTATAAAATACTCAGTCACAATTATAATGTCATTCACATATATAAAAAATTTATTTTAACATGTATAACTCTTTAAAAAAATCATCGTTCACGTGAATAGTTATCTAAAATTTTTTTAATATCATACTCTATTAAAAACACATTGAACGGTGAAAATTTCACTATTCATAGTGAACAGTGAATATGTGTGTGTGTGTAATATTAAAATGAAGATGGTTAAAATAAGAATATAAATATGGTGTTTTAGAAAGTTAGAATTACTTGTTTCTTGTCCTTTTTAGGAAGTAGTATGAATGGAAATGACTTTTTAATAATTCACTAAGTAAATAATTCATGGCCATAGCCCTGATAGCGGTTCGGTATTGAATCGCGAATCGGACTGGAATCAAATCGGGTTAGAATTGGAACCGAACCGGTCAACGATTCAATGGTTCTGAGCTGAGCCAAAACCGCCAAATGATTGGTTCAGTTCCGGTTCTTCAAAATTTAAAAACCGACACTCGAACCGAACTATAACCTAGGTTAGAACCGAACTAAAATCGAACTTTAAGAACTGAATCGCGAAACCGAACCTCAGAATTGAACAACAAAACCGAAAAAAATTATTAATTAATCAATATAATATTTAAATTTAAATATATTAATTTATACTCTAATTAATAAAAAAAATTATCAAGGTGTAGTTAATATTTTTTCCAGAAATATTTAATTTAATATTGTGTATTGTAATTATATGAATATTATTATATTACTAAATTATGAATCATCATTATTTTATGTATTTGTTTAACTAAAACAAGTTCATGAATGTTTAACACTCGTGTCATATTTTATAAAGGGCTCATAACTTAGTCATTGATATATAACGAGATAATTAATTTATATATCAATAAAATAAATTATGTATATAATAAAATAATTTTGTCAAATCCTTAGTTTAATTTGGTTCCGATTCCGAAATTGGTTCCTGAACCGATTTCGGTTTTGAACCAGAACCAAAAGGGAACTGGGAACGAACCGAACTGTATAATATACGGTACGTTCCGGTTCCTCCTTCAGCAGGATTGAACCGTGATCGAGCCTACAGGCCGACCACCTATAAAAAATCAACTAATGGAAATTATTTTTTAAAACTAGCTTATAATTAAATGCCGCCAAACCTAGACCGAGTCACTGGTTCACTAGTCTAGCATGATTTTTCGACAGGTGTAGGGTCTATCAAATTCTATATAAACTAAATGATACACTCGAATGGATCTTGGACTGGATCATGATTTAACTGATTGGACCGATCGATCCGGCTCAGGTTATGTTGAGAAGGAAAGCAATGATATCTTACCATTCAAATATATTGTATTAGTTGTATATTTGTTTAGTTGCCTTTTATATTTAGACTACCTAGAATATATTAGCGTGATTGTAGGAAATCTCTTGCATAAAACTAGGGGTGGCAATTTGGGTCAGGATTCGTTTATTCGTTCGATTCGATTCGCTTTAAAGCGAATACGGGTTTGAAAAAAATGAATTCGTTTAATAAATGGGTCAATTCGATTCGATTCGTTTAATAAACGAATCGAATACGAATTTAAGCTCATTGATTCGTTTATTCGTTTAGGATTCGTTTTATTATTTTTATTTACTAGTTCTTGTTAATTTTCAATTAATATTCGAGAAATTATAGCTAATTATCATAGAAAAAGAAATATTTTCGATATTTGGTGATGTATTTTTAGTAAATATATTAATTACATATTTCATATATATACATATATATATTTAAGAAGAATTAATGTAAATCAAGTGTGGTAATTTATTTTATTAAATAATATCATTGACTATTCGTTTATTAAACGAATCGAATACGAATCAATCACATTTCGATTCGATTCGTTTAGGATTCGATACGAATTCGATTCGTTAATTCGTTTTGACGCCCCTACATAAAACCATGTTTCCTGATTCAATAATAATCATTCAAAGGCAAATAATATTTTCCTTCTTTACATGGTATCAGCGCAAGGAACGATACCCTAGCTCTATGCCCTCTTTCTTTTCCCTTTTTTTCGTTGTTTCTCATTACCATGACGGAACAACAACCTTCGAATGAAGGCAAGCTTGATGTTGCCAGCCCATATTTTCTTCACCATTCTGATCATCCAGGAATGGTGCTTGTTTCCAAGCCCCTCAATGGGGATAATTATTCGACATGGTGTAGAGCCATGACCATTTCTTTGAATGCCAAATCCAAGTTAGGTTTCATAGACGGGACCATCACAATGCCGTCTGCCACAGCCAAACCATACGAATATACTTCGTGGAAAAAATGCAACGATATGATCCTCTCTTGGATTCTCAATTCACTAACACAGGACCTTGCAGACAGTGTCATTTTTTCAACCACCGCCTAGGAGGTATCAGAAGACCTTCAAGATCATTTTTCTCAAAGCAATGCCCCTCGTATTTTTCAGATTGAGAGGGATATTGCTTGTCTTGCTCAAGATCAGATGAATGTTGCAGCTTATTACACAAGGCTAAAAAATTTATGGGATGAACTAGGATCCTATAATGACACTGTTTGCTCTTGTGGGGCAAACTATAAGAGACGCAGATTGATGCAATTTCTCATGGGACTCAATGAGTCATACAGTGAAATTCGAGGGCAGATTTTGTTGATGAATCCGCTGCCTGATGTTGCCAAGGCTTACTCTTCCATTGTCCAAGATGAGAAGCAGCGAAGCCTGGGGGCTGCACGTGAGACGATGGGAAAATCATCCATGGTTGTTCGAAGGGCTGAATCCATGGCTCTAGTTGTTTGAAAATCATCAATCTGTGGCATCGCCGTTTGGGGCATTTGTCTTCCTCTATATTTGATTTTATGGCAAAACATTTGTTAAATTTCTCTTTCCAGTCTAATAATGCTTGTGATATTTGTGCACTTGCAAAACAAAGTCGGCTTCCATTTTCTGTTAGTTCAATTTCATCTATTAGACCTTTTGAATTAATTCATTGTGACATTTGGGGCCCCTATAAAATTGTTTCTCTTTCCGGTGCGAAATATTTTTTGACTATTGTGGATGATTATTCTAGATTCACAAGGGTATTTTTTATGCAACGTAAAAGTGAAACACAACATTTACTTGTCAATTTTTTTTCATTTGTCCAAACACAATTCCATGTATCTATAGCCAATATTCAGGTTGATAATGGTGGAGAATTCTTCTCTATGTGGGAATTTTTTAAACATAAAGGGACCACTTACCAACATTCTTGTGTTTATACCCCTCAACAAAATGAGATTGTAGAACGCAAGCATCGCCATATTCTTGAGCCCGCTAGAGCTTTTTGTTTTCAAAGCCCACATTCCTTTACATTTTTGGGAAGAATGTGTTTCTACTGCTGTTGTTCATATAATTAATCGTTTGCCCACACCACTCCTTTTGAACGACTTTATGGAAAACTTCCTTCTTATTCTCATATCCGCGTTTTTGGGTGTCTTGCCTATGCCACTAATGTGCACGTCCTCCATAAATTTGCTCCTTGAGCCAAACGATGTATTTTTCTTGGCTATCCAGTTGGTCAAAAAGCTTACAAGCTCTATGACCTTGCCACCCACCAAATCTTCACTAACCGTGATGTTATTTTTCATGAAACTATTTTCCCTTATGAGTCCATTCATACCCTTCATTAAATTCAGAGCCTGTGATTCCTCTTTCTATACCCGATCATTCCCATCTAGTTAACCAACCCTTACCACCGACTCCAGTTTCTACTCAGCTATCACCTGCTAGTCCTCCTCCCGAACCGATTTTACACCGTTCCCACCGACCTCATCACCCTCCCATGGCTTTACGTGATTATGTCTGCAACCAAGTAACGTCTCCTCACCATTTTCCGTCTTTGTCATCAGGTCTACAAAAAGGTACACGCTATCCCATTTGCAATTTTGTCTCTTATCATCGTTACTCACCGCAACATTGCTATTTTACTGCTGCTATCAGTCAAGATATTGAGCCTACATATTATGCCCAAGCAGCTTCCCATTCCCATTGGCAAGAAGCAATGCAATCTGAATTGGCTGCATTAGAAGCCAATCACACTTGGTCCCTCACTTCTCTTCCTCCTGGTAAGTAGCCTATTGGTTGTCGTTGGGTTTATAAAATCAAACGGCACTCGGATGGTACTATTGAGCGTTACAAAGCTCGTTTGGTTGCAAAAGGTTACACACAGCTGGAAGATATAGATTACCATGATACTTTTTCTCCCACTGCTAAAATGATTATTGTTCGTTTTTTATTGGCTTTAGCAGCTGCCCAGAATTGGTCTCTTCACCAACTTGATGTCAACAATGCATTTCTTCATGGTGATCTCCATGAAGAAATTTATATGTCTCCACCTCCTGGTCTTTGGAGACAGTGGGAGAATCTAGTGTGTCACATTCATAAGTCGTTATATGGCTTAAAGCAAGCTTCCCGACAATGGTTTGTCAAGTTCTCTACAGCTATCCAAGCTGCTGGCTTTGTTCAATCCAAGGCCGATTACTCATTATTCACATGTCTGAAAGGCAAATCTTTTACAGCTTTATTGATATTTGTCGATGACATTCTTATTACAGGTAATGATGCCAAAGCCATAGTAGCCCTCAAGCAATTTCTACATAGTCATTTTCGAATTAAAGATTTGGGTGATTTGAAGTATTTTCTAGGTATCGAAGTTTCTCGGTCGAAGAAATGTATTTCCATCTCGCAACGAAAATATACTTTGGAAATTTTAAAAGTTGATGGTTTTTTGGGTGTTAAACCTGTAACCTTTCCCATGGAACAAAACATAAAGCTCTCGGATTCAGGTGAATTGCTTAAAGATCCGTCTCAGTATAGGCGACTTGTTGGACGCCTAATTTATTTGACTATTACCCGGCCGGATATCACCTATTCGGTCCATGTGTTAAGCAGATTCATGCATGCACCACGTAGACCACACATGGAAGCCGCCTTGCGTGTATTACGTTTTTTGAAAAATAGTCCAGGACAAGGTTTGTTTTTCCATTCTCAGAATGATTTGTCTTTGCGAGCTTTTTCTGATTCAGATTGGGCTGGTTGTCCAATATCTCGTAGATCCACTACAGGTTATTGTATTTTTCTGGGATCTTCTCTTATTTCTTGGCGGAGAAAGAGGCAGAAAATCGTATCTCTCTCCTAAGCATAAGCTGAATATAGAGCCATGACAGGTACATGTTGTGAATTATCCTGGCTACGCTCATTATTGAAGGATTTGAGAATATTGCATCTGAAGCCAACATTACTATATTGTGATAACACAGCAGCTTTGCATATAGCTGCCAATCCGGTTTTCCACGAAAGAACAAGACATATAGAGATGGATTGTCATTTTATTCGTGACAAAATACAAGATGGTTCAGTTGTAACCAAACATGTTGCTTCAACAGATCAACTTGCAGATGTGTTCACCAAGCCATTGGGAAATGTAGCTTTCTCAGCTATGATACGCAAGTTGGGAGTTCTGGACATTCACTCTCCAACTTGAGGGGGAGTGTTGAGAAGGAAAACAATGATATCTTACCATTCAAATATATTGTATTAGTTGTATATTTTCCTTAGTTGCCTTTTATATTTAGACTACCTAGAATATATTAGCGTGATTAGACCCGGCCACGGTTCCGGTTTGAAATCGGAATCGAACCGGTTGGAATCGGAAGGTTTCGGTTCCAACCGGTTCCGGAATCGGAACCGTTGGCGACCGGTTCGGTTGGGGTTCGACCCCAACTCGAACCGGTCGGAACAAAAAAAATAGTTATATTTAAGGGCATTTTTGGTATCAAAAAAATTCTAAAAATCTATAAATATGATTCATTTTTCATTATTTCAACACATCAAATTCTCAACTCTCTCATTTTCTATAATTCTCTTATTCTCAATCTCACTTCAATACAATTCTCTTATAATCTTATTTTCAATCTCAATTCAATTAGTTGTTAATTTGTTAAAATTTTAACAATTATTCAATTTTCTTATTTTTCTTCCTAATTTCTCAAACGAAAAATGGCAAGCTCATCTGAGAACATAATGTCAAATATGTCAACCAAAGAGAGCGGCCCTAGTGTCAGTGCACAATCACGGAGAAGAGAAGTTAAGGCTCGGTCCTCGGATATTTTCAAAATTCATTTTAATTTGGAACGCCTAGAAGATAATTCACAACGAGCAATTTGCAACTATTGTGGGGTTGCCTATAAATTTTCTGGTGGATACGGCAATATGATCAAGCACATGGAAAAACATCATCCGGTTGAATTTGGCATTGATACGACGCAAACTCAAATGGCCAGGTACACATCATCTAGTAGAGGTACGAGTGCTGTAGATTTATTTAAATATTCTGATGCAAAAAATAGAGAAGAATTTGCGAAATTAACTTGTATGGCACATCTTTCTTTAAGCTTTGGTGAAAAACTTCATTTTACTAATTACGTGCATAATGCTTTAAATCCTGCTGCATGTAGAATGACTCGAAACACAACAAAACGTCATATTTTTAAATTATACAAAGATGGTAAAATTATTTTAATGAAATATTTAAAGAGATGAAATGTCGTATTTCTATATGTTCTGATATTTGGAGTGACCATTGGCAAACACACTCATACATGGGTGTGACTTGTCATTGGATTTATGCATCATTTACCATGCAAAAACGACTTATTGCATTTAGAGTTTTTGATGACCAACATACTGCACATAATATTTATAGAATGATGAAGGTAATTTTTGATGAATATGGTTTAGTAGACAAAATTTTAACAATTGGATTTGATAATGCATCTGCAAATACTGTATCCATCAGTGATTTAAAATCCTTATGTGAACCAAATTTAGGGGGTCGATTTTTTCATATTCGTTGTACATGTCATGTCCTTAACATATGTGTGCAAGACGGACTAAAATTATTATCATCTTTCCTTGATCCAATTAAAACGACACTTAACTGTATTTGGTCATATTCTCAAGTTAGGAGAGAATGGACCAAGTTTTGTAAAATAAATTGTATTAAACCGATTAAATTTTCAAGAGATATTTCAACACGTTGGAATTCAACTTATTTTCTTTTATGTCTAGCATTTCAATACAAAGATGCATTATGTAGTTTTTTTCTCAACATGTTCAAAATATCACACTTTATCCTAGTCAATGGGATATTTGTGAATTTTTTTTAGATATTTTAAGAGTTTTTAATGATGCTACTTTAGTTTTTAGCGGTGTTTATTATCCTACAACACATTTATTTCTTCTTGAGAGTTTGAATATTGTTGGCACTCTCGATGAGCATGTTGACAACGACGATCCTAATGATATTGTTTTGTTCGAAGCCATTACTGCTATGAAGGTAAAATGGTTGCATTATTTTAGAGAAATTCCTTTACTTTATCTTATTGCTGCTGTTTTTGATCCTAGATTTAAATTAGAAGGTTTGAGTGGTGGTTTACAAGCTTACTATGGTTATTTAGAAATATTAGATGAAATTGATATTACAAGCATAATTACGAAATTAAGAAATGATTTAATTGTTTTATTTAATGATTATATTGTAAGATATAACTTAGGAACATTATGTGAATCTAGTAGTAGCGAACCGGTAATTCAAACAAGACTTAGCGCATGTGATCGTTGGTTATTGCAACGAAATAAAAAACCTAGAGATACGACAACTAATAACTCTGAATTAGATAATTATTTATCTACAAATTTTGAGTTTTCTAATGAAAGTTTATGCAGTAAAAATTTTAAAATCCTTGAATGGTGGAACCGACATCAAAATATATATCATGTTTTATCAATTATTGCTAAAGAGATATTGGCAGCACCTATTTCCACCGTTGCGGTTGAGCAAGCCTTCAGCTTGAGAGGTAATATATGGAAGCTAGGCGATCTTCATTACATCCAAGCACTCTAGAAGCAACACCTTGTGTTAGGGGTGAGCAAAACCGGTTTCGTTTCCGGTTCCGCATAGAACCGGAACCTACCCGGAAAAATTCGGTTCCGCACTAAGTAGAACCGGAACCTACCCAATTAAACAGGGTACCCTATTATTCGGTTCCGGTCCGATTCTAGTCCGGTTTCAAATTACCCTATTTTAAAATATTTTAATGAAAACTACATTCCGATACGAGTCCGTAGGAAAAAACGGGGACTAAATCGGAGTGCGGAAGCTCAAGAACGAAGAAAATGAAGTTACCGGAGCGAAAATGAAGTTAATAAATTCTACTTTGCTACTTAACATAGCTCATTAAGATACATTAAAGCTTTTCAAAATCCACTGACTTAGACAAATTTAATAAATGAGGAGTTACCTAGGCGATGTTGATGATGAACTAACGACTCTTTAAAATTGTACAATAAATAATGAACGCCAAATGTTTAAAATTTATGTTTATATAAACCGGTTCCATGGTCCGGTTCCGGTTCCAACCATTTTGGAACCGGAACCTACCCGGATAAAATCGGTTCCTTCATATTTGGAACTGGAACCTACCCGATTACAACCGATTCCGGTTCCAAACCCGGAAAATCGGTCCGGTTCCAACCGGTTCCGGTAGAACCGGAACCGGTGCTCACCCCTACCTTGTGTGGATGATTGGACTCGAGCTGATATGAGACAACAAGAAGATGCCCCCGATGATTTTGAAGATTTGTTCGATAATGCTTATGCAAGTGCAACAACAAGTGCAAGCGGAACCGGAGACGAATGATCAACTGATAATGATGATTGATAATTGTAAAATTGTAATTTAAAAAGGGGATATGTCTTAAAATTGTAATGGAACTACGTGAACTTTGATTCCTCTCACCCTTGGAGGATACGTAGGCAACTTAAATTTTTAAAAATTTAAGCTCAAGCTCTTCAATGTAATAAATTTTTTTATTTATAAAATTAATCTCATTTATTTTAATTAATTTTCAAATTTTTTTTTAAAAAAAAAAAGGTTAGGAACCGAACCGGTCGGTTCCGGTTCGGTTCAAAGTTCCGGCTCCACTTAAGTGTGGAACCGGAAACCGAACTGCCGGCCGGGTCTAAGCGTGATTGTAGGAAATCTCTTGTATAAAACCATATTTCCTGATTCAATAATAATCATTCAAAGGCAAATAATATTTTCCTTCTTTACCGGTTCTGAAACCATGGTATAAATGCAAGTAGATTTTAAAAACATAAAATTATGGCATAGTTAGAAGGTTACTGTGCACAAATCAAACATTGAATTTAGTTAGATCCATAAAATTATACTATAGAATAATATAGAGTTTTGTTGAGCATAGCTAAAAGAATCTATGCTTCATAAATATTTACAAGAGAATAATTTGTCTCAACGTAGATTAGATCTCTTGTCAGGAATAGTGTTTTATCACTCAGCCTCTTTTGCCTCGATGGCATCTTTCATCTGAATTAAGTAGCTAATTGTAATCATAATGAAAGGCAGACCATCATGAGTTATTATTATATTATTATTATTATTATTATATTATTAATTTGCAAGATACATGATTTTTTTACTCTTTTAATCAAATTTATTATTAAGTTTTACATTATAGGCTTTTTCCCCCGCATTTATATTCTTGCCTTTTTACAATTTTTTTTTAATAGATGTATTTTATTTTCTGTTAAGAGTAAAAACATCTTGATGTCTTATTATTTGATAGATGATTTTTTTTCCTCTTTACATGCACAAATTTCACATAAACATATATAATAAATTTATAATTTAACATGGTCCGATAAAATTTTTGGATCCATACTAATTATAATAGAACCACCAATCCATCACTATAAAAAAAATTATCGTGACGGATTCAAAAAAATGATTTTAAAAAGTTGATGGTAACATTTAGTGATAAAAAAATCCGTCAATAAATAAGATGTTAAATTAGACTGATATGTACTATCGATCATTTATCGATCATTTAACAATGGACATTTGGTGATGAAATATTTTCTTTGTAAAATGAGCGTCATATTTTGGACATTTACTGAGAGATTTTTTCATCGCTAAACTAAGCTGGAAAAT
The DNA here is from genome assembly GCA_019454045.1 of Zanthoxylum bungeanum. Taxonomy (NCBI): domain Eukaryota; kingdom Viridiplantae; phylum Streptophyta; class Magnoliopsida; order Sapindales; family Rutaceae; genus Zanthoxylum; species Zanthoxylum bungeanum. The sequence continues at coordinate 196,770 of SKCR01032778.1, read as the reverse complement.
AAAGTGCCATATTTTGTGGACATTTTAGAATTTTATCCATTGATAAATTTGTCTGTACAAATTTATTGTATTGTTATTATTTATTTAATGTTAATTGTTGTTATTTTTGTGTTAATTATTATAATTCTTTGTTAGTTGTTGATTTTATTGTTTTTTTTTTTTTGTTAGTTGTTATGGTTAGGTGGAAATTCTCAGGGTTAGTGTAATTTTTGGGTTAATTGGTTTTTTATTATTTTTTGTTAATTGTTGTTGTTTTATGTTAATTGTTGTAATTTTAGGGTTAATTCCTATATTTTTTTGGTCAATTTTTGTAACTTTTGGGTTAACTATTGCTGTATTTTTGTTGGTTAATTGTTTAGGTAAAGTGTTGCAATTTTAGGATTAATTTTGTTATTTTTTTTCGTTAATAGTTAGGGTTAGTGTGCTATTATTTAATTTTGGGTTAATTGTTAGGTTTAGTATAATTTTAGGATTAATTGTTAGGTTATTTTTTTTAATACATCAATTATTTTTACAAGATGAGGAGAGAACCAATAGCATATAATATATGTGGTCAAACATAGTATAATTTGGGTCCATATATAAACTCTATATATGCACACAATTTACGCTTTGTTTAAACACGTGTTCTCTCTACTACTAGTTCTCTCTTAATCTTGTAAATTAATAATATAATTATCGACGGTAATTCTGTCGATAAATAACTGTTATTTTATTGATTAATTTCATGTCGGAATTTTCTTCAGTAATTACCGACTTTGTTAATAAAATGCTTAGTGATAATTAAGGATGTTATACACGTCCCCAAGGGGTGTGGCTTGGTGGTGGAGGGTCCAGGATCTCACCTTGAAGTTCTGGGTTCGAATTCAGGGGATGCACTTCTTGTAAGAGTCTGGGACAGCCGGTGGTTTTACCTGCGCCGCGGCCCAGAATGGGTGGTTTGGTGGTGGGGTTTCCATCGTTTCCAAAAAAAAAAGAAAAAAAAAAAAAAGAGATGTTATACACATAAAAATTCCGTCGGTAGTCGTTTTTACCGATAAAAAAAATTGATTCAAACAGTTGAACATCTTTTTTTTTTTAGTGGATGCTCTCTATCAAATGGTATTGTAATTTTCACTTGATTTTCTTGCAAATAAAAAAAAAAAAAAAAAAAAGAAAAAGAAAAATAAAAAAAAGAGATTACTTGTGAGAGAGCATTGCTTAAATGTGTGGACAAGAGACTGTTAGGTTTGACAGATAAAATATATAGGCTTTCTGGGTCTATGAGAATGATAAAAATATGGCTGCAGTTTATGATACATGCAGCAGAGACAAAGCTATTTTATATGATTAAGAGCTCATCGGAATCACTAAAACCAATCATATATCAACATGCATGATATGTAAACCCCCCAATACAATTAATATTTCACACGCATGCCAATGCCATAACCCATACTCAAAGTTAAGCTTAGTATTGCATTACTATATATTCTTATTATTATTATTATTATTATTACTAATTTTAATGATGATTTGAACTAAAAAGGCATTTCATTTCCATGTGTACTTAGCCACCAAGTAATCATTCTAATTTCTACGTCATTTTTTTAATATTACCATCACAAATTTATATATATTGCATGTCGGTTCTTAAATTAATTTTGGTATAATGTGTTTAAAAATTTACTATTGAGACCTTCTACATCATCTTTAATTAGGGATGTTAATAAGGACATGTAATCTAATATTGGTCTTGTCATATTCAGTATTAGTTTTATTTTGTTATGTCTCGATTGTGATTCATAATGGAAAAAATCATTCTAAATCCTTGCAGATTTTTTTTTAAAAAAAATTAGGACAAAAATTCATATTGAATCTTGAATCGAACCCAAAACTAATTTCAATTTCTCATATTTTGGTATACTAGAAACTTGATCTAAAATAAATCAAGTCAACTTGATAATATTCGATAAAATTCAAAGATTTGAAAGGTAAAGGGCAACGTGAAATGAGAAAGCCGAGTACTAAATAATTGTTGACATGTCATGTCCTCACTTGCAGAGTAAACGAGCACTTCACATGTTATGTCCACACTTGCGAAATGAGTACGAGCAAAAGGTCCCGGCTTTGTGGTGTAGGATCCAAGATCTCACCTTGAGGTTCTGGGTTCGAATCCAATGGTGCACTTCTTGTAAGAGTCTGGGACAACCAGTGATTTTACCTGCGCCGCGACCCATAATAGGTGGTTTGGTGGTGGAGTTTCCAACGTTTCAAAAAAAAAAAAAAAAAAGAGTACGAGCAAAAGTCCTCTTGCGAGATGAGCAAGCAAGACTTCTCACAAAATGAAAGAGCATTAGTTAAAAGACTCATATGTCTCCATTTCCGAAGTAAACGAGCAAGACCTCTCGCGAACTGAAAGAGTATTAATTAAATTACCTATATTAGGGGTGATCATTTAGGTTATGATTCGTTTATTTGTTCGATTCGATTCGATTCGTTTTAAAACGAATACAAATTAAAAAAAATAAATTCGTTTAATAAATGAGTCAATTCAATAAATAAACGAATCAAATAAGGATTTAAGACCCACGTATCCCCACTCTCATATATATGAAGTGAATGATCATTTGCCCTAGTCACGTTACGAGTGATAAAGTCTTCTCAAGATTCTAAGGCCTAGGCCCGCAGAATAATATAATGGAAAAAAATTATTTAAGGATTTATAGTAAGTTGAATGTGCTTTTCAAAATATGGAAGGGAATCTCTCTTTAGGTTATATTTGGATTGATTTCCCAAGAAAATTTATAATGGAACTTTAACTTAATAGAATAGACAAAAAAAATAAAAAAGAAGAAGAAGAAGAAGAAGAAGAGGAAATTATAATGCATTGCATGCACTAAATATTGTTTTGGTAAATAAATTATAATTGAATGAAATATAATTAAATAAGTTCTAAAAATAATTATACCCATTTATAATATAAAAATAAAAAAGATAAATTTTGTATAAAAGATAATTTATATATTTTTTCCAAATTATATTCCATCTCCAATTCTTAATATCAGTGAGTGTATTCAATTGAGATTTTATTGAATTTTAAAAAACTATTTAAGAATATAATGACTTAAAAAAGTTTATTATAATTTTTTTAATCATGATATTTTTACTCATTGGATTTTAAAATATTTATATCATAATAATTTATAAGATTTTAAAGGACCACACACACATATATATATATATATATATATATATATAATATATATATATATATATATATATATATATATATTATGATGTTAACCAACCAACTTTTAATAGGATAATGAACAATTAATGTCTATCTAGTTTAATGACACATTCTTTTCTCGGGCCATTCCGTTCAAGTCACCCTCCACTGAATTGCCAATGCTATATTTTCCATCATGGTTAGATGTGGATGCCTCAATCTTTACAACTGTATTTTCTTTTTGAACGAGCATGAATCAAAGTGTAACATTTTTAGAACCGAGATTATATGGAATGGAACCAATAATTATTCATCTATTTAACATAAGTTGTTGTCTTTTTTTTTTTTTTTTGAAAATTACAATAATAATAGTTCAAGTAAATTATAACACAAATAGTTCGATCAAAGTACCAAAATAATTTAACCAAATTACAATAACAATAGTTCAACCAAAGTATAAGCAAAATAGCACAAACAAAAAAAATAGTTCAACAAAACCCAACATCATCGACCAAATATAAACATTCAATGTTGTAAAATGTGAAGCCCTTATCATCCGTTGGATGAGGGACACGTGACACAATCCTTGCCGTTGTCCCAATTACCTTTATTTGCTCATCCTATATAAAGGCCACTTAGGTTGAGATTAAAAAGAGAGTTTTCATTATTTGTATTCCTTAAATAATTGGCTAAGTGTTAAGCCAATTCCCTAGTCCAAGTTAGTGTAGTCTTCAATTGGAATTTGAGAGATTGTCACTTTTAGAGATTAGGGTTCTTTGTGAGATTTGGGGAAATACATTTTGTAAACGGATTCAAGATTCCGTGTGTAATCTTGAAAATTGATATAGTGCAGCGAGCTCCCTATTCCGGAGTTCAACGTGGATGTAGTCGGGAATCTTTCCGGCGAACCACGGTAAAAATCGTGCATTCTTGATAGATTGATTGACGAATATTACGACAAAATCTTAACAAATGTTATAAAAAATTAAAATACCAATAATAAGCTTATTACGCACAAAACCAGAAATCTCTATTTCAAATAAAAGCATATCTAAATTTTAATTAATAAAAACCAAAAACGCAACAATGGCAATTCAATTAAGTTATTTCTTCCCTAAAACCATGATCAAAGACCGAAACAAATGTTTTTTATTTTTTATATTTTATTTTTAATATTTTCAACAGTGTGAGCGTTCATGACCATTGTTTGCTTGACTTTGATTTCACTGCAATGCGTTTGGATATATTTTCACAAGAAATTTGAACTAAAAGCTTCAGATTTTTTATATATGAAAGAAAATATAAAATACATTACGTAGGATGAAAAAAGAAGAAAGTACTAATAAGCAAGTATCTTATTCACGAAGAGCTAACATGTTTATTCATCTTCTTTTCTCTAACAGCAAAAAAATCTCACGTCAAAAGTCTGATAGGATAAGGTAAGATTTTTTATAGGATTTGATATTTATAATTTCCACTAAAAAGTCTCACACAATTATACATATAATTTTTTTTCTTCAAAATAAGTAAGTTTTTCAATACCATAAGATTTTTTATTACTAGTTTGAAGTCCTGATTGAATATCACTAGATTTAGACACCATATTAAAAAAATCTTAATAGTTTTAATGGAATACCACAAGGTTTTTTAGATTATTTAAAAATCTTAATTGAATACTAAAAAATTTATTTAACCCAAAATAATCATTTTAAAATCTCAATTAAATACACCCCTTAGAAACTGAAATTTCAATTACTCTATATATATTTTTATTACATTCCATCCCCTTACATTAAATTAAACATTAATTTTTAAAATTTTAAATTATATTACATTCCTTCTATTTCATTCTCTATTATCAAAATCCAAAATAAAGGTTAAACAAAAAAAAAAATGTTCGTAAAGGAGGCTAATACTACAGTGATTACATGAGACTTCATGATTCTTGCATTTTAGTATGACACGTGTAGGCCATGGGATAATGGTTCGGACTCCCATTCTGTCTCTCTCTCTCTCTCTGGCCTTTTTGTCTTCATCTCTATCCATTTCACTCTTTTAAAGATCTTTGCAACATTTAAAAAAAAAATAATAATAATAATAATTCAAGTATCACTTTTTTTTTTCTTTTCCTTTTTATCTATTTTACTTTTTGAATTGAACCAAACCAAAGAAAGTCAATATTTTGAATATCTCTATTAAAATAAATTTCCTGGAGTCTATATATATAATGACTTGTACCACTTAGTTTTCTCCTTGTGTAAACATTGAAAAGCTAAAACTGTGTCTCAAACCTTCTTATGTGGTGGAGTGGGAATACAAAACAAAAGAAAGCCACTAAAGAAAAAAAATCTTTGCTGAAAACAATGGATATGGAGGGGAAAGTTGTGAAGGGTTCAAGATTCAAGAGGGTTTGTGTGTTTTGTGGCAGCAGCACTGGCAAGAGAAATTGCTATAGTGATGCTGCCATTGACTTAGCTCATGAACTGGTAACACCCTTATCATCACTTATAAGCTTAAGTCTTTTCCTTCATTCTACTTATTATCTTTCTCTAAGATTATATCTTTTTTGGGGTCATGTGTAAAGGTTGCAAGGAGGCTAGATCTTGTTTATGGTGGTGGTAGCATTGGCTTGATGGGTTTAGTTTCTAAAACTGTTCATCATGCTGGAGGAAATGTTATTGGGTAAACATTCATTTAAAAAAAAAAGTTAGCTTTTTTTTTTTATCTTCATTTTATGGGCATTTTTTTTTCCTTATGAACTAACCGCAAGTGTTTTTTTTTGGGGGATATGTTCACTCTAGGATCATTCCAAGAACTTTGATGAACAAAGAGGTATAAAAATGATTTTTTATTTTTTTAGGGGAGTCTTGTGTTTGAATATTTGATTTATGGGTATAAAGTTTTGTACTTTTAACTAAAATGATGATGTTTAACAAAGATAACGGGTGAGTCGGTTGGAGAAGTAAGGCCAGTAGCTGACATGCATCAAAGGAAAGCCGAAATGGCCCGCCACTCTGATTGTTTCATTGCCCTTCCAGGTCCCATCTCTCCCTTTTTCTTTTTTCCTTTTTTTATTCTTCTGCTTTCATCAAACACAATATTTTGGCCATTTTGTTCTCCTTATTTATGATCATATGCTTTTGTTTCAGGTGGATATGGTACTTTGGAGGAGTTGTTAGAAGTAATCACATGGGCTCAACTGGGTATCCATGACAAGCCTGTAAGTGTTACAATCAATACCCTGAAGGCCAAAATTGTATTTTTTTTTTGCCTTTTAATTATCATTTTGGTTGAAAAACTTTGAACTTGGGTTTCATTTTTGAATGATATGATGCAGGTGGGTTTGCTGAATGTTGATGGTTATTATAACTACCTTCTAACTTTCATTGACAAAGCCGTTGATGATGGCTTTATTAAGCCTTCTCAGCGCAACATCATTGTCTCAGCACCAAACGCCAAAGAACTTGTTCAAAAACTTGAGGTGGGTTAGTTTTGTTACACCCATTTACATTGTTTTTATTTAATGTCTAATACTAATACCTATCTTGGGTTAATTTTGATTAGGAGTACGTGCCTATGCATGATGGAGTGATAGCCAAAGCAAGATGGGAGCTTGACAAGCAAGCAACACAGCAACAAGTGGGGTTCAATGCTACAACTTTGCAGACTGAGGTCGCTAGCGCTCTATAAAAGAGAGACACATACCAAAAAGATGATGAAAAAAATGTTTGGGGGAAAGTGATTTTAGGTCTTTTGGCTTTTGCTTTATTTATTTTGGGTCATAAACCTACCATAGAATGATGGTTTATATGTAAGGTTTGAATGAAAATGAATTGACTTGGGAGATAAGAAGTAGTGACAAAAAAGTTGGGTCTGTTCTTTTGTATGTTAAAAGGAGCTCAAAAAAGCCAAAAAGCTTTAAGCAAAGCTTATTTAGCTGGGTATGAAATATGAATTATTATTATGATTAAGCGTTTTGATTTTTTGAAGCTTGTATTTTGGTATCTTGAATTATGGGGCTAACATTAAAGAAAAAACAACAAGAAGCATAAATCCAAAAAATGGCAGCTTTATTCTCTATAGCCAATGTGCTTTCTTTGAGCATGCATCATGATGTTATTACTTCTTGCTGTTGCTGGTGTTTATCAAGTTCTCTCTTTGCTCTTGCAGTTTTTTTAAGGTACTGTCATTGTTTCTGATTGCTGTATCAATTTGCATCACTTAGGCTACATTCTATTTATTGAGGCCCTATTTGTGGTGGTGTTAGGACTAATTATTTTTTGCCAAAATTATGTTTGTTTTTGGTTGGATTCATGGTGAGTGTTAGCAATAGAGTAGTACAACTACAGCTCAAGTTGCAGCAGCAGGGGGCCAGGCCAGCACTTTGTTTGTTCTGATGCTCTTCTGCAAAAAAAAAAAAAAAAGCAAATGTGAAGAGAAAGAGATTAAATGATGAAAATTAGAAATAAAACTGATCAATCCCCAGACCAAACCAAACTTTTCTGCTTTTGTTATCACCAAAATTAGCACATTTGTAATGGGGAAAGCCAAATGGTTTTTAGTAATTTTACTTTTGACTTCACAATTTACTTTAACTTTTAAATCTACTTTGACAAAGACCTTGCTTAAGGTAAAGTGGGAAAGTCTCATATTATCTAATTTATGATTTGATGTAATAGTTACTACCCCTATTATATAGACTTTAAAATGATAATTATTATAAGATTTTAAATTTTTCGTCTCTCGAATTTTTTAATGCTATTATATGATGATATGTCGCACATAATTCAATCTTGATTATCTATTTTTTTTAATACAATATGTTGCTACACGATAATAACATTAGAAGAGATATTAAAGGAGATAAATAAAATAAAATGATCCTTATATAATTTTGTATCGGTTAAAAGGACTTTTAGTTCCTCTTTTCTTGCCATTTTTCCGAGGGCTTTAGATCTCTACAATTTGATCCATAAGAAGTGATATACATACAATCACTTTTACTAAAAATAAATACATCACTCTCACTGTATCACTGTAACTACATTGAGAGATGTGTATTTATTTTAAGTAAAAATGTTTGTATGTCTATTATTTTTGTTGATCCATATATTCAATTAGCCTCTATTTTTTTTTTTTAAAAAAAATGTCCATTTTAATATTTTTTTAAAAAAAACAAAATTTACTCACATATTTTCTATTTTCACGTATCACATATCGAATTTATTTGTATTTAAGGTTATACGAAAAAGTTAAATCCAACGGCTATAAAAATAACGATCGAGACGTTAAAGGTGATATTAGAAAATACAAGAACTAACAGTGTAATTAACTCAAACTATACCGACTAAAGAAGTTTAAACTATACTTTGTATTATATAATTTAATAAAATTTTGTCACGTATATTAACGAATTGATTTGCTCTTAAATTTTTGGAGGCGTTTAAGCTATCATTCATTCATGTACGATATATTTTCTCCCACATTTCATAGAAAAGTCCTAAGATTTAGAGCAATCACAATGATAAAGTTATATTTAGTGTAAATTTTGCTCCCATTATTACACCTTCTAATTCTCCAACCCATTATTGGAATTATAACTCTAAAAAATATTTTCTAAAATACTCTATCATTTTGAAGTTTTTTTTGTTTACAGTGGTGTTGAATTAATAATAATAATAAAATGTGTGTTATTGCTACATTTCCATGTCAAATTTGATGTGGCTCTGTTCATAAATGCCATTTTGTTGCAAATGAAGACGCATCGTTTGAGATCAACAATGCGCAAATAACCACAAGTAGTCTTAGGAAGAATCGACATATGCGGTTGGCTAAGGTCTCAAATTTGGCTCAAAATTAAGGCAACGAGTCTACAGAAAGTTCAATTTTTAGTGTATAATATGACTTATATATTTTTTTATACTTTATCGATAGAGTCTCTATTTTAAAAACTCGCATAAGATCCTATAAAATTCAAGATAACTTAAATCCGTTCCTAATAATAATCCCACTGACAGTTAAATATAACGATCGATTGGGGTTGCTCTTATTACTCAGAATTTTTAATATTAGTTCTTAAATTCATAGATTATGTACAAGAAAATTTGGGACTTGTAGCGAAAAAGTGGAAGAAACTATGGTAGCATGACTTGGGAATAGCATGGACATAACTAAAACATTCATCATGAAAAGAAAAAGGCAAGGGAATGATAGAATGTCCAGGTTTTTGGGACAATGTGACAAACATTTTGGGACCAGTTGAAAAATTTGTGCAGTTTTTGTATGTCTTTTATGTCTTGTGGTATGGCCTCTCCTTACTAGTTGGTCCTTTCCCTTTGCTAAAGGCAATGATGATGATACAGAGATTTAGAGATGGCAATTTGGCTAACATATTGCCATCCCTTACAGAGAGTGCCGCCCCTCCCCTTGAAAGATCTGTGTCCTATCTCAAAATGGCTGAAGGGCAGCTGGTTGTTTTTAACTCAACAGTGGGGACCAAACCCATGAAACTATCCTTTGAAATATATGGGGAACATAAAGAATTTGTAATGATTTAGGGACAGGAAACATGAAATATTTCTTACAACGTTTAGGAAACCTGAGGTGCCAAGGTTTTTATGAACCTGAATGAGAATTGTATGACCTTGTTTGATGAAAAAATAAAACTTCAGAAAAATTTCAGGCCTTGGAGCTTGGACATATCCCACTTATTAAAAGACAAAAACATGAGTCCAAACTTGAAAGTTGAGGCTAAAGCTTATACCAATACACAAGACAAGGATCCCACTATAAAAAATATCTATAGGGAATATTCCAATGTATATAATATTATCTTGTTTTTTTCTTCCACGACATGTTATTTTCAGGATTCGAATTCATGATCAAACAAATAACAAATTAACAATTGATAATCGCGTTAAGTTCTAACTTTAGGGGAATTGTGATATTACTGTTTAGGAGAACAGAGTCACTAAAAGAAACTTAGATGGAAAAACAAACACTAATTTTGACTAGATTGAAATGGAGTAGAATCATGGGTTATAGATGTTAAGTGAGGAACGGACAAAACCGAGCGCAGCGGAATCCACCCGATATCAAATTCCGAGCGAATAAATTTTTATTTATTCGGCCGTGGAGTAGAGTAGAAAAGGAAGTCAATTGCAATTTTATTTTACTCTATTGATTTTATTAATAAAATTAAAGAAAACAAACCCAAACCATATAAATTTAAACCATGGTAAAAGAGAATCTTTTCCCTACACCACATATTTCAAAAAGTAACTTAACCAAGGTTAAAATTAATCTCACCAACTTTAGTAACTAAGTTACCTTTATGAATCATTTAGTTACTTTAACCAAATAATTCAATTTTGCTTTACCTTAATTACTTTAACTTATTAAAAGCTTTATTTGTATAATCTAAGTAATTAATATTATATATTAAATTAACAATTAAATTAATTCACAAAATAATTACTAATATAATGTAAATCAAATTTACATTTATTATACAATAAAATTATATCAACTCTTGATATAAAATTAATTAATTCAATTCATCTCATGAATTATCGGATTAAACAATTTAATCCTAAAAACCCAAAAAATATTTTGTCAACATTTGACGAAAGGTCGCCCTAGTGCTTAACGAGTAAACTCAATATAATGGAACTCTTTACGCTCACGTTCAATTATTACTTATATATATATATATATATATATACATATATATATCTCATATACTTGTACACATATTTCATGAAGACTTGTCCACCTACAAATCATGACAAAACAACACGACACGACGAACCATACAAGTCGAGGTTAAAACGCTAATATATAATCCCTTCGTCATAACCGTTTCCAATTGAGTAAGGTTGTAGTTATACTGTCAAAACCTTATATACTCAATATAAAATAAATTTTCATAATTATATTCCATAAATAAATAATATGCAAAACTCTTTTCAATATTATTTATAATGTTAAAGAAACAATTTCTTCAACGAACTTTTGGCCAAAAGATTTCCGGAATATACTCTGAAAATTTCTGGAAACAAAATCCAACCATATGGACTGACGAATCCTCATATTAACACACACCGATCTTCGTGAGCATCGGTCTATACCTAACAGTCATCCAGATGTTAGACCATAAAAGGTCTATGACATGCATGGTATCAGGCACAGAGGATCACTCACAAGACCACTGTGGTGTCTCAAGTCAAAGGACCATAATAACTACTCAACTCGAAAAGACAACTATTGACAGTTTTATAGAATATCTATTAGTCATCTTTTATGAGTTTGTTCAATACTCATTCATGATTCAACTAATGAATATCTGCATTTCTATACGAACTTCCGATAAGCTCACAGTCTGTTGAGACAAACCATATGTCCATTACATATATAGACAATGCACTAGTCTTACCAATATAATGATCGACCCATGCCAATATATCTAGACCATGAATAATTTATATTTGAGAGAATGCGTGATATTTCTCAACACCATTTGCAACTCTTGCAACTATATCACCGTATGTTGTAACTCTCGGGTCTTTACTAAATTCATATAAGGTTCCGAGTGTAACTCGAAATCTCTAACTCTTAGAGTAATCTAACTCTTAGATTTACAATATATAAATAAAAGTAATAGTTTTACCATATTAATAAATAAATATCAAATATTTATACAAAAAGAGAATGATGCTCGATCACTATTTCCAACAATAGAATCAAACAAAAAGTTGTGGAGTAAAAAAAGGATTGAAGTGCTATGAGTCAAGGTGGGTGATGTGCCTAAACAGTAAGAACCCAAGATTCTGGCCAGTCTAAAAAGTTTTGATGATGCTCAAATAGTTTAAGAGAATGGGTACTTTGACAGATTGAATAAGGTATGTAGCTAACATATGTGAAAGATTCCACAACAAGGGCATTGGTAGCCTTCACTCATTGTCTCTTCCATTCTTTTAGCCGTATACATCTATCTATTCAAAAGATTTTGTTCCAACAGTGTCAAGACACTTGTCACAAAAGGATTGGCCCAAGGCAAATGGATTTTTTTTCCTTGATCAAAACTTGATATTTATTGAATGAGTTTGGACCTTAGTATGGGCCACTACCAACATCTAAACAGAGTTTAGGTTTTTGCCTTTTTAGAAAAAGCCTAATTTATATATTTGGGCCATTAACAGAAGTGAATTTTCTCTGAGGTATGTGATTCTGGCATACACAAAAATCAATTCTTCTTCATACTTCACAGTCCTTTGGCGAAGTCTTGGTTAAAAAGGCCTATTTTTCTGGGCGACGGCTCTATTAGACATGGAAAAAAACGAAGTATTCCCTATATCTTTAATTTCCAGTGAACTAGAGTTGAATAGATATGGCAATCGATCGGGATAGATCAAGATTTATCAATTTTAATTTCATTTTAATTATGAATTTATGATGAAAAATAATTTTGAATTCCAAACCGAATAGTTAAGGGTCTAGAACTTCAATCGGAATTCAAGATTTTTTAAGGAAAAAAATCAAAATTCGGAACGGAAAATTGTATTGAATCTCGGACTAAATAGAACAATAAATATTTTTTTAAAGATGTTGATGGTATTTTCAGGTCATATGATATTTAAGCAGTACGGCATGGGTAAAAAGGTAATTCTCTTCTTGGTCAGAATCATTAATACCGACCCGACCACATGAGTGAGGGGCCGAGTACTTTACGATCGGTAAACCGACCACTTAAGATCGGATGACCGGACATTATCAGATTGATAGCAGCATTCTCAGTTCAAAAGACCATCGTGACCGACCTCATGAAGACCGAGAAAATAGCGAGATATGCTCCAGAAGATAAGACATCCTATTTTTACGGATAAGAAGATAAGTTATCCTACTTTCATGGGGAAAAGTTGATAAGTTAGTGTCCTAATAGGAAAAAGGAAGTGAATGTAGTTTCAACTAGGAATCCTTATGGGAAAAGGAAAAATGTTTCTTTGCTATTATAAATAAGAGGGGAAAGCGTGCTTGTAAAAGAAAGGAGGTAGAGGTTGAGAGTTGAGGGCATAGAGAGTTGAGAAGAGAACAATAGAGAGTCAGACTTGTAAACAAAAAACAGAGTAGAGAAGCATATTTCAGTAATAAAACATCGTCCGTTCTGTGCCCGTGGATGTAGGTTGGATCCGATCCGCCGAACCACGTTAAATCTCTTTGTTGATTGATGTATTTATCTATCTTTTGTCAAATTTGCTTTTGATTTCCCATAAACAAAACAAATTCACAGTTGGAGGAGGATTGTCTCGGGAATAAAGAACCTTATTGCCCATGAGACCAAAATCTGCCGTCAACAAAAAAAAAATTGCTATAAAAAAAGGCTTGGATTATTTACTACATAGTTGCATTAATCCAATATGTGAACTTTAAAATAATGCTCCTGAAAGGGAAACCCGTGTTTTTTTTAGCACCATTATTAACTAAACTTTTTAAAGGAAAAAGCATCAATATCATGATATGATAGGAAAGTAACTTTGCAAAGAATCATGAAGTTTCCAAGAAATTGCATGGAAGCTACTTGTAAGCAACTGTTATGTTATTTTACAATTTTTAATACATCAAACTTAAGAGTTTAAAATGAGAACAATAAACTTTCATAATTTATCCTATAAATTAATAAATAATAATAATAATTTGAAAAAAAAAAACTACTTTACAGAAAAATCATAATAATTAAAAATTAAGTTAAGAATATCTATTATACAGCTACTAAATATTATAATTCTTTTATTTGTTTTAGTATCCAATTAATAAAAAAAAATACAAATACTATGTCAATATAATAGTAGCCAAGAGTAAAATGGTAAAAATAACATTGGTTTTTTGAGGTTTGGGGATTACAAAAATAATAAGGGATATTTAAATGGTATATTTTGATAATTGATTCAAAATCGCTAATTAAGTGACACTCTCAAACTGACCCTTAATGCATTTCTTATTAGAAAGGAAAAAAAAATTATAATCATATACTATATAATAAAAAAATTTAAATTAAGATTTGATTTTGTTAGTTAGAATTAGTTGAATAAATTAGAAATTGTAGGTCTAAATAGGAATGGACATCAATTATCATTTAGCTTTAGATGGAAGGGGAAGAATTCATTTTTAAAAGTCTTTAGAGAAGACTTCCAAGTCAACGCAGTAATCAAAACCATTAAAATAGTAATTTATTTTCTTAATATCTAATCGCTATGCTATAAAACTGCTGACAACGCGGAGTTGCTTTTGAAATTTTGTAAATTATCTTGTTGATTGATTGGGGTCGCTCTATTTGAAGACTTTGTGGAATATAAACAAATTGACCTAACATACAAAATTTGATTGATGGATATACGAAATTACGGGTGTTTACGGGTCGGGTCGGATCATATTTTTTTAAATTTTCTTAAATTCGATCAGATCGGGTCATGCGGGTTGGAGGATCCGAAACCCGAAATTTTAAAGTGTAACCCGCGCGGGTCGGGTCACTGCGGATCATGTCAGGTCTGAAAATTGTATAATATATATATTTTATGATATAATTTATAGTTAAACCAAATTATAATAAATCAACTAGAGATGAAAAAAGAAAAATTATTAATTATGAGTCGGGTCGGATTAAACCCGATTTTCTGCATTGAACCAAAATTTGCACGATTTTATTATACACATGTAATCTTCAACAAGTGTTAATTAGTTACTAAAATTTGTGGTTTAAATTTTTCTCGCATGATGCTTTATTAATTATGATGCTTTATTTTGATTGAAATTTTTATATTTTAGGATAATTTGTTAAATTATGTTAAGAAAAAAGAATTTGGTATTATTATACGTTCATTGAGCTCTTCTATCAACTTGTTTAAGCTTCACAATTAGTTTCTCTAACATGGTTTTAATGTTATTTATTTACAAAATAAATATGTTAAATACTTGGGAATATGCACTATGAATCATGAGTTTTGAGCTTCGAATTTACTCGCACCGGAGAAGAGGTTTCAATTAAAAAAAAAATTATTAAAATTTTAAAAGGAAAAAAAAATTGACGTGCTTCTCTCTCACACAGACATGTTTCAATCAGAGATATCTTAATTTATTAATTTAATGACCACACTTAAAAAAATATAAAAGACAAATAATATTATAATGAAATTCACGTCAAATCATTTTTGTTTGTTCTTATATTTATATAGGACTGATTTTATATGGATAAAAAGACAAGGAAATTACGGACTCTAATACACTGTCTTTTGTTTTTTAATGTATTGGTATTAATTTTTTTAGCTGGTCCTTATATTAATAACATCATAATTTCAGAACTGTTTGTGTAAGAACAGTCACACACACAATGAAGTTGTAATGAGATATTTTTTAACTTATTAAGTTAATGATCTTATTAAAAGACAGAAAATACAAATTTCAATATCTTAAAAAATAAATAATATTATATTAAAATATAATTTTTTTTTTTTTTTTTTATCTTTTATTATGATCATTCACTTAAGAGATCATTTGTTGGAATCTTAATATATGTATACAAATACACAAATTTCTTTTAGTAAACAACACCCATCAACAGGATTGCCTTGAAATTCATTGTTAGCCACTCACCGAGCTTGAAATTAAGTATATAAATTTGAAAGATTGAGGTTGATTCTACAAAATAGAAGTTTATTGAAGCCAACTTAAAGCATTATGACCATTTCAATGTTGAAATTATTACTTTTAATATTTGTTCAGACAAAGACCATCTGACCCTTAACTTTGAAACTTGAAACTATTTACATACTTTATTTTCTCGTTTTTTGAATTACTTTGCAAGTGTATTGATGTTTACATTCCAAAGTTTATTAATAATGATACAATTAGTTTATAGTTTGAATATTAATTGAACTTACAATTAGTTGTCATTCGCCTTGTATTCCACAATAGTGCCAATGTAGATACGCATCTCTCGAATATTAGAGGGAATAATTTTTTTTTATAGATTTTATACTGATAGATATCTAGATGATACTATAAGTATAAAAAAAGATTGATTTACTAATTGTTTTCCGTAGTGAATAACTATATATTAGAATATGATTCATATAAGTAAGTGACTAGTTGACGGATCGAAGGGGTCGTAAATTAGTGAGAGCGTAGCGAACACATAAGTTTATAGATATTTTTGTGAATGTCAAAGATATGGGTAAGTAGAATCGATTTCGTAGCGAACCTAACCGAAAATATATCGATTCATAATTTTTTAAACTAAATTCAAATCGAAAATTGAAACCGAACATAACCGGATTCGATTTTTGATTTTCGATTTCGTTTTAAAATTACTGAAAACCGAACCGAAACCGCCATAGCAGCATCAACATGGTCATAATATATGTGAATGTAGAATGCTATTAAAGTTCAAAGTTCAAGGTTCAAAACTTCAGAAGTGTTCCATCAGCACCATATTATTCATATTCATAAATTAATACCAGCACTCCAACAGTTCAAACTTATTAATACATTATACATACAAAATAATTCAAGCTGGCTATCTCTGCCTGAAATATATAAATTATAAACCAAAGTACCATTTTAACACATTCTGACATTCACTAATTCATCATTCACATATAAACCAACCAAACTACCAAAGTACATTTCCATGAAGATGAGGCTTCGTGAAGAGGAGGCGTCGTGAAAGAATCGATTGATAGATAGATCGAGGAGAGGAGGCATCGTGGTAGAGGTAGAACAGAGAGTCGGAGCACGAGAGGAGGTAGAACAGAGAGTCAGAGAAGAGAAATAGTGAAAAGAATATGAGAGGAGATGGCTTAATAGATTTAGGTCTTTTAAGTTTTAATGATTAAATCAATTGGTTCATCGATTCAGTTCGAATCGTGAACCAAACTGATTTAAATCGATCAATTTAATAATATAGAAACCAAACACAAACCATCAAATCAAATCGTACCGATTTTTTTCGATTCGATTCGATTTGTTCGATTTAAATGCCAACCCCTAATCAAAAATACCAATTACGGTTGAAGTATTATATAAGTATGCTTGTATCTTTAGTTGTTAGTCGATAATAAAAATATGGAAACCGTACAGAATGGATGTAAACAGTTAATGAACCACTATAGTTCTTTATGTTAGTTTACATTTTTGTTGTTACTTTTACTTGCATGTTTTCAATACTATATATTGATCTTTGTTGTATATTCTAGAATCTAGCTATGTATTGTAACTATATTTTAGTTGAATGGATGAATTTCCCTACATGTTTTTTTTTTTAAATAAATTATATATATATAAAAAAAGAATTTGAAATCTATTGGATAACATAACCCAGAAATCTATGCTATTAAGAATCTATTGATAAATTTATGTGGCAGAAATTTACTTGGAAAAAAAAAATCTCCAATGGTCTGGAATTTCCAAGTAAAAGTCCAAAAACTAACGAAAACGTGTTATCGTCCACATCAATTTAGTCACCAGAGACTTTATTAAGCCTATAAGCGTGTGGACTCCACCACTTTCCAAGTCCCCACATAGTTCCAAATTTTCCTAACACTTTTATTTTCCTAGCTCCCTTCTCTTTAATGACCTGGTCTCATTCTCAAGTGTCTTTTAAATTATTAAAATTATTATAAATAGCCTTTATGTGTTTACATACAACAACGTACAATCATATTCACATACACTTTCAATTCCAATTCCAGTTCCAGTGGGGGAAAAAAACAAGACAATTGAACTCTATCTAGTAGATGAAATGACACCAGAGCTTGATCTTCCAGGGTTCCGCTTTCATCCTACGGAAGATGAACTTCTCAATTTCTACCTCAGGAACATTGTTTTTGGCAAGAAATTACATTTCGATATCATTGGATTCCTTAACATTTATCACCATGATCCCTGGGAATTGCCTGGTATGTATATATATTCTTACATTTCTGAAAATTTACAATTAGCTTTACTTTTACTAGCAATTTGAAATTAGTTTTTTTAACTTGGTTTTGTTTTTCCAGGATTGTCAAAGATTGGAGAGAGGGAGTGGTATTTTTTTGTGCCTAGAGACAGGAAGCATGGAAGTGGAGGAAGGCCGAACAGGACTACTGAACATGGATTCTGGAAAGCTACAGGCTCTGATAGGAAAATTGTGAGCTTATCGGATCATAAACGAGTAATCGGCCTTAGAAAAACTCTTGTTTTCTATGAAGGTAGAGCTCCAAAAGGTCACAAAACTGATTGGGTTATGAATGAATATCGCCTTCCTGATGGTTGCCCCTTACCCAAGGTACCAATTTTAATTTTGTTTTTCAATTTACAAGTCGATTCAAATAGTAAAATCTCTCAGAATTCCACTCACATCAGGAATTTTGCGACACAGGATATTGTACTTTGTAAGATATACAGGAAGGCAACGTCTCTGAAGGTCCTGGAACAAAGGGCAGCAATGGAGGAAGATCAAATGAAGACATATTTCACATCACCTTCTCCTCCATCGCCGCCATTCGATACCGGTTCTCTTTGCAGCCAACCGGAGGAATTTATGGCACCAGTAAGTGGACCCCTTGTGATGCTCAAGCAAGAAGAACAAGAAGGGTCAATGGTACAAGAAAATTATACAGAGAAGAAAAAAATGTCAGCTGCAACTTCTTTGCAATTGCCACAAGGGAAGATAAATTTGCCAGAGCTTCAAGTTCCTAAAGTGAATACGGATTGGAGCCAGGATCCCTTTTGGTCTCAGCTTAGTCCTTGGCTTCAAAACATTGCACAAAATTTGACCCCTTGTGCTAGCATTCTCAATACTAATTATTAATTATTATTATTATTATTATTATTATTGTTATTATTATTATTATTATTATTATTATTATTGTTATTATTATTATTATTATTATTATTATATGCCTAGTTTTTCTTTGCTCCCTTATAATAATTTTGGTCTTGTTACCTGTAGATAGATTTTGTTCACATCCTAGTTGTGAATTTTTTTTAATGTATTTTTCTGCTCAGTGAGAAAGCTTGAACTGAGTATTGCTAGTTAATCACCAAGAGTTTTGTCGGCTTTTGTTTAAGTTGGGATTCTGCATTTAATTCATTTGATAGGCTTAGTTGAGTAAAATTTAATGTTCAGTAATGCTGACGACTTTTACATATTTAATTTTTATGGAAAATTATCAATAATATATTCAAAAAAAAATTAGTATGTTATAAAAAAAATTAGTATGACATTACCAAAAAAAAAAAAAAAACCTTATGTACAACCTAAAGAATATTATTATTATTATTAATTTTTTTTTTGAATCGTTAGAAATTCCGTCGCCAAACCACTCATTCCGGGCTTAAGCGAAGCAGGTAAAACCCCTGGCTATCCCAGACTCTTACAAGAAACGCGCTCCCTTGATTCGAACCTAGGACCTCAATGTGAGATTCTGAACCCTACACCACCAAGCCACGCCCCTTGGGGACTTATCAAAACTAAGTTCTACAACGTAATATCTCGAATTTTCGGAATAGTTTTGGAATATTCTTGGATTGAAATTTAGGTCTTGGAATGAGACGATGTTGGAGAATAAGAGTTTAAACATTGAAAAATATGTTGGAATGTTGTAAAATGGCATTTCATTACATTGAAAATCACGTAACTCGAAATGATTGGTTATGTACATTTTTGGATGTTTTTATGAGTAAGTTTCATTGTTTCAACTATAAAAATAGCAAAAGAACTTTGATTAAGCTGTATTTTGATCCATTAGATAGGTATTTCAAAGAAGAAAACTTTCGTGTCAAAGACTTTTCAAAATTTGCATCATAAGAGTCTCAAAAATATAAATTTCCGAGAGTCCAATGTTAGGACCTATTTGTAATTTCGTGGGGGCTGTTTTGCAATGTTAAGAATTTTTTTTATAAATACCCTTTAGTTTTCGAAATTGCAAAACGATCAAAACTTTCAAAACACTCATACCCGACCTCTATCTTCGTACAAGAGAGAGAGAGAGGCTGGTGGACGGTCGTCCGGCCACCGCTGGCCGATTGGGTGGCACTGGGCGGTGCGTCGAGCCACTGTGCATTGGTGCGTGGCCAACGGTCTGTATGAGCTCGCCTAAAAATGGTGGAAAAACGTGTGCAACTCCAAATCTCGATCTCGGCTCGTCGTTTTGATTCATGGTGTAATTTGCCCACCAAAATTGAAGTTTTTGGAATGTACTATGAGGCTGCACTGTCGGTTTTATCGAACGGAGTTTGGTTCCACGCAAATCGAGGAAAAAAGAGATGGTGAACAATAATACCCATTTGAACAGTAGTTTCGATTCGAATTTCGTCGATCGGGGACATGATCCCTTTTGGAACATACTACAGTAATACCCATTGGAGCCGTGATCCCTTTTGCCTTCGGAACATACTACAGTAATACCCATTGGTGTCACACACGTCCCCTTATGTAGGGTATGGGTGGGACGAAGAGGTAAAACAGACAGAGTTTCCCCTGTAAAATGGACTAATTCTCCAAATACAAAAGATAAATCTAAACTGAATAATGTCATCATATAAATAGGATCTCCATGATCCAACTCAAAAGAATATCCATGAAGAAAAGTAAATATTCTCAGTATTAAATAAAAGCTCAGTGCTTATAACCAAATGTGGGAACACAGGATCTGGGGCGACGCATGCTGTCCCGGGCTCGCGGCCCGGTTGGGAGTACGGAGTAGCCACGGGGGACTAAATCAGAGAATAATGGAGTCGCCACCCGGTGTGAACCGGGAAAATGAGATTTAAGGCCGCACTCACCCCTCGCAAGGGAAGACCTCAAACCGTTGGGTTCGGAATGGTCCCTTACTTATGTCACTTGTAATGAAAGGATTTGTGTAATAATTTAATCAGGCCTAAGTAACACTTATTTCCAAGAGTATCATGCTTCTAAATCCACATGCATGAAATTAATCATCACAACATGCAACATCACATGGTAATCTCATGAACATTTCTCAATCATATGATAGGGAAAACTAAGAACAACCTAATCATGCTTGAGTACTATCTCATGAACATATTAACCAAATAACATGCTAACAGCCTAATCATGCTTGAATATCATCCCAAGAACACATCGAATGGATAAATGCAGGAATACAAATAATATGATTGGCTACATAATGCAAGGTAGATCACCCAAAAGGCAATTGTGCATGAAATATGATGAGACATACTTAGTTCAGTGTGTGCGCGTTCGTGTAGCGTTCGTAAACGCGTTCGAACGGTAAACAGAAGGTTCGCGTTCGTGTAGCGTTTGATGGCGTGTTCGAACGGTACCAGACCTGATGATACAAAATGCATGCGCGTTCGAGTAGCGTTTGTAAAACGCGTTTGAACGGGAAACAGAAGGTTCGCGTTCGTATAGCGTTCGATAACGCGTTCGAACGGATCCAGACATGATGAAACAAAATACATGCGCGTTCGAGTAGCGTTTGTAAAACGCGTTCGAACGGGAAACAGAAGGTTCGCGTTCGTATAGCGTTCGATAACACGTTCGAACGGGAACAGACCTAATGCACAAAATGTGACGCAATACATACATAAAAAACAAATAGCGAAATACGAAGCGCTGCGAAGCATCGTGGCGAAGGATTTTAACCTCTTCAATTAGAGGACCTTTCATCGCACTTACTAAGCCCATGCGCTTATCTCAATGCATATAAAAATAAGGACAATAACCTTAGACTTCATGTACCCGATTGAACACATCTTACATTCAACCGAATATACGTTAATCGGCGCGACAAAACATCATGGTAAATGATTTTAACCTCTTCAATTAGAGGACCTTTCATCGCACTTACTAAGCCCATGCGCTCGATCACATCATGCATACAAAAATAAAGACAATCATATCACACTTAGTATATCCGATTGAACATATCTTATATCCAACCGAACACACATCAACCGGCGCGGCAAAACATTGTGGTAAAAGATTTTAACCCCTCCAAATAGGGGACCTTTAATCCGACTTACTAAGCCCATGCACTCGATTGAATCATGCATACAAAAGTAACATGCATAATTCAATTAACGAAAAATAAATAAACCGAAGCAACATAAAACAAAAGAGTGTGCTGTTTACTCAAGTGGTACGTGGAGTTGTATCCCGAGTACAGATCATACTACCGTCCATTCGAAATCGGCTACGAAATTTATGTTCGGGTTTCCATCCTATATACCACAAGAGGCGACACATTTTCCATTTCATTCAAGCCACAACATGCATCCACAAACGACTCTCATGCGAATAGAATTTAATAAACAATCAAAAGACGAATATAAACTAATGAGAAAAGTGCCCTCAGGTCTAACCTTTTAAATCACTTCTCGGATGTACGGTACATGATCGTCGGAATGGTGGATGCTCCGCAACTCTTCCGGTTCACTGGTTCACTGCTCTCGTTCATTGTCTTACTGTTTTGAGTCGTCGTTCTCCATCTTTTGTTGCTGTTTGGCCTCCGTTTTGCTGCTGTTTCCTCTATATTTTCCACTCACTGTTCAGGTCACTGTTTTGGCGTGCATGGCTGCTGTTTTTAGGGTTTTTAGTGCAGTTTTGTGTGGTTGTTTCAAGGATTATAAGTGCAGTTTTTATGTTACTGCAGTTCGGTTTTGGTTGTAACTTTCGGTGGTGGAGGGCTGTTGTTTGTGTGTTTTTAGGGCTGCTGTATGCGTGTTTGTGGGCTGCTGTATGGGCTGTTTTTCGGTGATATGAGGTTGCTAAATGGAGGTATGATTTTCGGTGATTAGGGGAAGGAGATGAAGAGAATTTTTGTGTTATTTCTTTGTAGTATGCGTGAACTTCTAGGGTTTCTTGCTGTGATTTTCGTGTGAGTTGTGTGTATGTGCTAGGGGAGTGCATGTCTTGGTTAGGGGTTGTTTATATAGAGAAAGGCTAGGGCTTCACCTTGTCTCACAAGGAATGGATTTGATTTGGTGTTGAGCAAGGAAAGTCAAAGATTGAGAGGGGACAAATTTGGTTTAGATTAGGAAGTCAATATATTTAATTTGTTATAATTGATTTTAATTAGGCATGACATCTTTTTAATTTAGTATGTGATTTTGTTTAGTTAGGAAGTTAATATATTTGATTGATTTTAATGTTTATTTTAATTTGGTATGTGATTTTTAGATTTGTTTTGATTTCACCATGTGTTAAATATGTGTTTTAAGTGGGCTTGGGCGTGTGGGCCAAGGCTTGGGCAAATTGGGCTTGATGAGAGGCTAGCAGCAAAACCAGAATTACCGACACCGTTCGAACGCTTCCTCGAACGAGGCACGAACGCCCGCAATCTGTTTGGCGTTCGAACGTATACACGAACGCAGCACGAACGATGTCCGTTTTCCGTGACCTCCGTGACTTAAAAGGTAGTGTCTCCAAATGAGACTCATCATAGGGACTTATATGCAAAAATGCAGTGCCTACACCAAATAACAAATTCTCTCAACATTCGACATATACATGTGTGTAGCTTGGGACTTGTTGTTGATCCCAAACGCGTGTATGGCTTGGGGCTTGATGTGCGTCCCATTCAAAATCTACATGCGTGTAGTTTGAGACTTGTTATGGATCCCAGACGCGTGTATGGCTTGAGGCTTGATGTGCGCCCCATTCGACATCTACATGTGTGTAGATTGAGACTTGTTGTGGATCTCGGATGTGTGTATAGCTTGAGGTTTGATGTGCCTCTCATTCGACATCTACATGTGTGTAGCTTGGGACTTGTTATGGATCCCAGACGTGTGTACAACTTGAGGAAAATATGCCATTCGCCATGATATGGATGAAGACTTAGTTTTTGGCCGAGGTTCCACTCGACCCTACATGGAAAGATTGTCATCTCTTTCATACTACATGGATGGATTGCCATCAACTATAGACTCAATTCGACCGAATACCCTCATTGACATTTGTTAGGTCTTGTAGAGTGAGGATTGTAGAATGAGGAATGAAGACCCCCATTGACCTTTGTCAGGTCTTGTAGAATGATGAATGAAGACCCTCACTGACCATTGTCAAGTCCTGTAGAGTGAGGATTGTAGAATGAGGAATGAAGACCCTTACTGACCTTTGTCAGGTCTTGTAGAGTGATGATTATAGAATGAGGAATGAAGACCCTCACTGACCTTTGTCAGGTCTCTTAGAGTGAGGATTGTAGAGTGAGAAGTGAAGACCCTCATAGACCTTCATCAGGTCCAGTCGACCATAGCCTCCATTGGACCTTCATCAGGACTAGTGGAGTGGAGACCTTCATAGACTTTCATCAAGTTCAGACGATATTGAAGACTCCTCTGGTCATTTGACCCGTAGTATAGGGATATATTGAAGACTCCCCTGGTACTTTGACCAGTAATATGGAGATTATCCTGACCTTGATCTGGTTCAGTCGACTGGGAACATTCCCTGTGGCTCATGTAGAGTCAAGTTCAAAGACCTGGCCTTCATCTGGTCCAGACGACATTGAAGACTCCTTTGGTCATTTGACCCGTAGTATAGGGATTTTCTTGACCATCATCTGGTTCAGTCGATAGGGGACATCCCCTATAGACTCATGTCGAGTCAAACGAAGTCATGGACTAGTCTCAGTCCAGACGATAATGTCGTATGAATTAACTCATGAACCATCATCTGGTTCAGTCGACTGGGGACATCCCCCAAAGACTCATGTCGAGTCAAATAAAGACCTGGACTAGTCTCAGTCAAGACGACTATGTCGTATGAATTAACTGCTGAACCATCATTCGTTTTCGTTGACTGGGGACATCCCCAAAGACTCATGTCGAGTCAAATGAAAACCTGGACTACTCTTAGTCCAGACGACTATGTCGTATGAATTAACTCATGAACCATCATCTGGTTCAGTCGACAGGGAACATCCCCCATAAACTCGTGTCGAGTCAAATTAAGACTTGGCCTCCATCTGATCCAGACGACATTGAAGACTCCACTGGTCCTTTGATCAGTAGAGTTGTGATTATCCTGACCTTCATCTGGCTCTTTCAATTGGGAACATCCCCAATGGCTCATGTAGAGTCAAGCTCATAACATGGCATTCGTTTGGTTTAATCGATCAGCAGCATCAACGCTCAGGAACACCTACATCCTATGGTCTCGCCTCAGACGACACACGCGTCAAGTACTCTCAAAGCCAAAGACTCTTTGACTTAGAGAGTAAGGGACAAGCTTTACGGGCCTAATTTGGGCCAAGGTAATTTTTGACTTTTCGCTTCGGGCCCTATATCAAATGTACTCCAAACCTCCCAAACAGTACCCAAAATGGACTTGGGCCCCAATTACCTTCTCAGGCCCACGCACAAAGGGAGGCCCCATACTCATCACCCATCAGTCTAAAGAACTCAAAAGCCCGTTTGTAAGCCCATATTGGTCCAAATTATTTCACAAGCCCATGCCCAAGAAAATATCTGACCAAAATGGCCTCCTAACTCATCAGCTGCTAACCCACGAAACGCTTGAACTCATAACCCCCCATTCATGGATCAACTATTCCCAGAATCAAACAGACAAACAATTAACATATTAAATATGCACACCTCTCAAATGCATATAAATAGAGGAGGTAATCCAAGCGAGGGGGCAAGTCTTAGCTCTCAAACTTGATGTCTCAAAGCTTTTTACTCTCTAAAAACCGGCCACCGTCCTCAGGGCAGTCAACAGAAGTCAAGGTAACTTCTGACCTTATTCTTCTATTATTTAACGCTCGTCTTCACTACTGACTTAAGCGTCGGAGTGCCTACGGCACCCACCACACCGGTGGGTACTACTCACCGCTCATTCTACATTTGTTTTACAGGATCGCTAGTGTCCCATCCTATAAATTCTCGATTGTGGACCTCGGGCGAAAACCAGCATCCACAATCTAGAACTATAATCTCAAAACATAATAAAGACACTCTACTATTGGCACAACATTTCTCTACTGGTAGGAAATGATGATGGAATAGCAGATGAAAAATGAATGATATACTAATTTGCTAAACCTGAAAAGTTAAAGAAATGGATAAGCTCACGCTTAGTGCAATGGATCACAGTGCCGTGGATAAACAAGTAACAAGGCAGATCGAATAAATCTTTCATAATATAAATAAATACATAAGCTATAAATCGATATATCACACATTTACTTGAAATCATAAATCTCATTTCTCATAAATGTCATTATGCTCAAGAATACTCTGTAATAATAAAGTTGTTTATTCATCTATATGCACACTCCTGTGACAATACATCAAAGCTGGCAACGTGGGGCATCCCCACGACAATAACTGGCATCCGGAGCAAAAATTGAATGCATCCTAACATAAAAATCATTTCTAAAACACATGTTCATAGATCTCAAATCATGCAAGTTTCTCATATATCACAAAGACATGATTTCAACATAATCGATATTTGTTCCATACTTTTATAGCAAAATATAAACTTTCTAAAAACTAAATCATTTAATGCATTACCTTGAAAATTCATTTAAGAAAACATACATACTATATACTTTGGAAAACAACAATGTTAAAAGCTTATCCACACACATGGTGAGCTGACTACAGAGAAAGGAACTATGCAGCAGGACCGTCCCTGCTTACGGTATCCCGATTACCAAAAGAGACAAAAGAATTTACTATAAGGAACATAATCCTAACTATAATAGATGATAGAATATGCAAGAAACGTGACTCAATCGCTCTCGTAATCCTAACGAAATTTCGGCAAACTTCCGTCTATAAAACAGACTTCCATTATACAATCCATAATCATCAACTTACATTCAAATTCAATTCACAACATACACATACACATACACATCCACAATCCAAATCAACATCACTAGTCCAATTCTCGGGCTTACAATAGCTTCCCGCACACAATCTTACTCTACCGTATTCTCCGATTAAATTTGTCATTCACTTCCAACCACAAGTTAAACATTTAAATGGTCTAAGCATGTAAATAAATCATACTTTAAAGCTATTTATATTTCGAAACACATAACTTGCATAAACCGAATACAAAGATAAATTATACGAAAATCAAGATTCGGAGGTCAGTTACTACTCGGAATGGTCAGAAAGTCACGTAGGAAGGCTCGGGAAGTCAGCGGCCAAATTTTGTCCGGCGCGTGTTCAATTTTTCCGGTGGTTGAATCTTCCTCTCCCCCTTTCGGTTCCAATGTCGCTGACGGTTTGTCAATCGGAGTTTCAGATCAACGGGAAATCAAGAAAAACCTCTAAAAATTTCTTACCGGGATTTCTATGAAAATAGGGAGTTCCCCGAGATCAAACCACCATCAAAATAATCCTCTCGTCGAAATCTACGTTTTCCCTCAAATACCCGGTCGAAATCGGCTCCAGATCGAACGGATCGGGGCGACTTCCTCTTTTTTTCTTTTCTTTTTTCCTTTCTTTCTCTCTCTCTCGGCTGCTGCTGAAGTTGTGAAAAGGGTGAAAAGTGATTAGGTTTTCTCTTTTTTTATATACTATAAGGTAATTATCAATTGTCTCCCTAAACTTGTCCCTTTATAATTTTCAAATCTAATTGTTGTAAACTAATCAATCCAATCCTAAAATTCCAACACACCAAATTAATAATTTAAAATATTGATAAAAATAATTTCGAGGTGTTACAATTGGAACCAGGATCCCTTTTGGTCTCAGCTTAGTCCTTGGCTACAAAACATTGCACAAAATTTGACCCCTTGTGCTAGCATTCTCAATTGAGACTAATTATTAATTGTTAATATATTATGCCTAGTTTTTCTTTGCTCCCTTGAAATAATTTTGGTCTTTTTACCTGTAGATAGATTTTGTTCACATTCTAGTTGCGATATTTTTTTTTTCCTGTTCAGTGAGAGAGTTTGAACTGAGTATTGCTAATTAATTACCAAGAGTTTTGTCGGCTTTTGTTTAAGTGTGGATTCTGCATTTAATTCATTTGATTGGCTTAGTACCTCTGTTAAGTAAAATTTAATGTTCAATAATGCTGACGACTTTTACATATATAATTTTATGAAAAATTATCAATAGTATTTCTTGAAAATCAGTTCACCCAATAAGTTTATATCGTATATTTAAATTTGGAATAAATTTGATATACTTTTTAATTTTTGGGTGAATCTGTGAACAAAATTTTAAAATATATATAATTTTAATAAAGTGCCAAATATCGAGTATACGATTAATAATTTCTCTAATTTTAATTATTTGAACATAAAGAGTAATTTTTTGTATTATCTTGACAATTATAATTTATAAATATTACAAAATTCTACCAAAACTAAGTTCTACAATCTGCTCCCATAAATATTCGGAAAAATATCTATTTCTAATTCATATTGGATGAATAGGGGAAGATAATTGAACCCTATAACTATTGTAGCGGCTCGAACTCATGGTAAAATTAATAATATAAGTCACACGAAATTATGTTTGGAACTAGGAAATGACATTAAAATTATGTGAAGTCATTATCAGT
Source organism: Zanthoxylum bungeanum (assembly GCA_019454045.1). Lineage (NCBI taxonomy): Eukaryota > Viridiplantae > Streptophyta > Magnoliopsida > Sapindales > Rutaceae > Zanthoxylum > Zanthoxylum bungeanum. The sequence continues at coordinate 168,007 of SKCR01032778.1, read as the reverse complement.
TAATTAACAACTAATTTAGTATAAGAAGTTTGAACAATTCTTATTATTTTCTTTCTTGGGTTGATAAGAATTTATTAATTTTCACTTATTTGAAATCTGTGATGATAGTCAAGTTATTATGGTCAAGTAATCCAATAGAGATTTTTCACTTTAATAATAATAATAATTAAAATTTTGAATGTCACTTGCACTGACAAAACTACACACGTTTCGATTATAAAAAATCTAAGCATAATCAATAGTGATTTATATATAAATAAAAAATTCATTGTGACATTTGTTCCTCACCTAAAAAATTTGAAAAATCCATATCTTTTTTTTAGAGGGCTTATCTTCCCCCCTCCCTTTTACACATTTGACTTTTTTGTCTCCTCTATAATTCCCTATTTACCCTCTTCCTTTCACCAAAATTCTATTTTCAATTTTCAAATAAACCATATATATCTAATTTTTTTTATTTATTGATATATACATACACACTATATATATATATATAACATATATTTTTTGATTAATTTTTTAAAAGAAAAAATAAAAATAAAAAAATAAAAAAAAAAAATAAAAAAAAATTAGGAGAAATCTGCTTCTTTCCTCTCTTTTTTTTTTTAATTTCTTTTAAAATTTTTTTCAAAAATTATATTTTATAATTTAATTAACACTACTTATGTATTATAAAAATGTTCTCATGTATATTATAAAAAAATTTATTTAAAAATAGTACAAATAACAACATAAAAAGTTACACTTAAAAATATAAAAACATAAATTCTAATCTATGTTGCCTCCAAAGTCTCATCCTGGCGCACTTGGTGATATACCCAATACTCATGGCGCACTTGGTCATAATTGATTAAAAAAAAAAGAAAGAAAGGGGGACGGTTCCCCTAAAGGGGAACAATCGTCCCTTATGATCCCCTGGACGATCATATATCCTTATCTTTTTTTTTAAAATTTTCAAAAAAAAAAAAAAAAATTTATATTGTTTAATTATATATATTTTTATACATAAGTAGTATTAATTAAATTAAAATGAATCAAAAAAAATAAATGAATAGATAAAAAATATGTATTATTTATTAACAAAAATATATTAATTATTAATAAAATGTTATAACTAGTATATAATTATTTTTAAATTAATATATATAAATTTTATAATGTGTAACTTTTCAAAAATTAAAAAAAAAAAAAAGAAGAGTCATACAAATATTGATAAGGATTATTTAGTAAATTAGCAAGGAGATAAGAGGAGGGGGGAAGATCAATTTTCGTATAAAAATATATAAGATTTATTAAATAAATAAAAGAGAATACATATATAAATAATATTAAATGGGGAAATAAATCAATGAAAGAACAAATAAAAATTATTTAAGATAAAAAATAAACGAATTTAATAAAAAAGTAAAATTAAATAATTAAATTTAAAAAATAAGGAAACAAATTAATAAAATAAAATACAAGTAAATTAAATAAAAAAATAAAAAGGGACAAAAATTAAGGGAAAAAAGAATTAATTAAATTAAAAAAATAAGGAAATAAATTAATGAAAAAAAGTAAAATAAAGAAAAAGAAATAAAGGGATAAAAATTAAGGAAAACAATAAAAGAAAAGAAGAGGTCATTATAGGAAAAAAAAAATTTGAGAGAAATTTGAGAGATGAATGTGTCAGAGGGGTGGGAGGATAAATTTTCCTTTTTTTATGAATCAAGTTATATTTATCTCGATTTTTTTTTTCAGTTTTCTTTCCGTTTTTGTTTCAATATCTTTATTTGTACACATTGGCTAATAAAACCTAATTATATTCAGATTCAAGACATGAATATCACTTGTTTTTGAGATTTCCTTCCATATGAGATTCTTTATGAATTTTACTTTCACTTTTAAAATCAAAACTTGAGATTTTCAACTTTCATTATTATAGTAGTAAAATATATTCTATAATTGAAATAATTTTTATTCCATTGTTTGTATATTAATCAATTTTTAATTTTTATTATTAAAATAATTTATGAACTTGTTAAAATCAATGAAATACCGAAAAGAATAATTCATTATAGTAGTAAAAGATAATTTATAATTGAAATAATTTTTATTATATAGTTTCTTTTAATCAATTTTTAATTTTTAATTATTATTATTAAAATCATTCATGAACTTGTTAAAAGCCAATGAAATACTAAAAAAATAATTCATTAAAATATGTGAGAGTGTAGATGGAATTAAACAATTTATAAATTCAGCAGAATCCATATATTAAATATCTCTAAAAATATATTTTTTTTGATCATTAAATTTCATATATTATAAAAAAAATCTGACACAATCAATCAATCCATAGATTAAATTTCTCTTTCTTCTAATTTCAATAAATTAAATATCTCTAAAAAAATAATAATTTTGATCATTAAAATTTCACATTATTAATTTTCAAATGCTAAGTTTTCAAATAAGTACTCAGATAACTATGTTTATACGTAATAAATAAATAAAAGTGTCCATTATGTTTATAAAAGCTCGATCACCATGTGATTGAGGTACACACAATCCATCTTTTAATTATAAATGTAACTTATTCATTATTGAAAATTCGCGATTAACCTAGGTTCTGACCCTATGCGGAATTACAAACAATAAATAGGACAAGTCCTGATTACTGTAACTATGAAATACTAACAGACAACCACAATAACCAACAATTAAAATATGCTGCAAATATAAAAATAATAACAATAAATTAAAGCAGCAAATATAAATCAAACACACAAAATCAACACAATAATTTTGGTGACGAAGTGGAAAGCTCTTGCGAGTAAAAAACCACTACGGGTATATGCTATCACCCGAATCCACTATATAGAGAAAAACTTACAGCGATGGTCAAGACCTATGGTGACAACTCCACCGAACTCAAGTACCTCAATACTGCAAGAACTTAAGGCAACTCTCAAGCCCGCGACCCACGGTTTTCTTCAGAACCTCTGAAGTCTCTGAGTAGATTGTATCACCTCTGACGCCGGAACTCCGACTACCAAACTTCCTCCTAAAGAACTCTAAAGGATTAGGGAATTTGGGTTAAGTTGTGTTGAAGGTTTAACAAAGAAACATTCACACAATCAATGAAGAAGACAATGAGATAAAAAGTCTTCAATGGTGGAATCAAAGAGAGTTGAAAGCTTTGAGAGATTTTGGCTCAAGGAAAATGTGCTTCAACTCATGGGCATGGCGGCTAAGGGTTATATTTATAGGTAGGGTGAAAAGCTAGAGTTTTTCAAAGGCAAAAGGCTGAAAAACGCGACGGCGTTCGAACGTTTACTCGAACGCACCACGAACGCGTGCCTACTGGAAAGACTCGTTCGAACGCCACTCGAACGCACAACGAACGGATGCTCTCTGGAATGATCCCATTCGAACCCAATAAGAACGTGCCTCGAACGTTTGCTCTTTGGAATGATCTCGTTCGAACCCAAAGCAGAACTTGCCACTAACGCCACACGTTCGAACGCTGCAACGAACGCACCACAAACGCATGTCTGATGCACATCAGCCAAAAACCAGTCCAATTACACAAAGATCTTCACGACATATTACAACTCAATTGAACTTGTTTTGTCACGGACACATGCCAATAAAAAAGGTGCTAACAATCTCCCCCTTTGACATTCCGTGATAAAATACTACCTAATACACAACTACGGTAATAGACCCAAAAAGAAAATAGTCAACAGTCAACCATCAAAACAGAGACTTATTACAATTGGACTTGATCTAATACCTAACCAAGTAGTCTTAAAATCAATGCCACCGCAGCAACAAAACCTGTTTACCTGAAACATCCACAAACAATAATATACCGTGAAAAGTATTGAGATTATCAAGTATAACATAAAATAGGTATAAATCTCATGCATGTACAAGTAGATATACTTCTCCCTCTTAATTTGAACTCCCTCTAAAACGGAGATATCTAAAGGATAATCTAAGACTCCCTCTCATATATTAAGGCTCTCCCCCTTAATATAATACTCTCCCCATTTTTGTCACGAAATGACAAAGGGCGAATGAAACAGGAAAAACAACAGAAGATAAACACATGCAATAGCATAAACAAACATGACTTACTCCCCATCACTAACAGGCTAACTCAATTAGTTAATTAATAATCAAATGGGAAGTAAACACTCAATGATATGCAAAATAAATGATATGCAGTGATATGAAATATATACAAGCACACAATGAGATAAACAAAAAATCCTGTCAAAACTGACTGAAACAGCATTTCAAGCAGATACAATGATACCCAGTCAGTATTCAGCTGTTTATGACATGAAATAATATGCATCATTTTAAAAGTGGCTAAATACAATACTTATGCATATGACATAAACACCAAAGCATATCAAGCACTTGCGTGAAAAATAAAGTGCACAACGAATCAAGGCTTAAAACCTTATTTTATGAGCTGGACACAGCCAAATAAATCCATCTCTAAACAAACCAAGTCCACAAAAAAAAAGTGTTCAAACCCAGCACCACTAGGACCTGAAAATAAGCAACATTGGTTGCATGTTATATTGTTTACCCCATAAATATCATGAGCTCATATTTAACAATTCTTTCGAGTGAATGGTTTTTGCCCTTATCTTTTGAATTTGGCCACATTAGCTTTTTTGCACTTGAGTCTCATTTTTTTTATAAGAAAATATATTTCTTTTTACTTTTGCAAAATGGGATAACACAAGGTCAACTAGTCAAAGGTTACACTATTAAGCAAACAAAGCATGAAAGAGATTAGATTGTCATTCCAAAAACTCATACATGCGACCAAGACTTGATAAAATAAAATCGTGTATGTGAGGTGCAAGGACAAGATAAACCAAGAGTTTTTTTATTACACACACATATGCATATAGAGCATCAACAAAAATAACAACATATCATACATGCATAATCATATATCCTACATACCATGATCATATGCACATGCTATTCATGCTCTAACAAGCAAAAAAAAAATATTTTTGGTATTTTTCAATTTTTTTTTTTTGAATTTTTCAGTTTTAAAACAAAAAAGTAAAGACACAACATGGCTTGACAATATCCAATGGTACGTGGAGTTGTATCCCGAGTACATATCATACTACCGTCCATTCGGAATCGTCTATAAAATTTATGTCCGGATTTCCATCCTATATACTAAGGGACATATAACAAAAACAAACACACACACCCATATGCAATGAAAAGAAAACACATGTGCAAACACATAAAACACACACACACATGCAATGGGAAATACAAATGTAACTTCTAGCAAGAGTTACACCGGAGTGTACTCTCATCTTGCCTATCAGGATCAAGGCATTTAGAAGTATATGAGAAGATATCTTGCTTCCTCACCCAAATTTTTCTAGAAACCTCATCCACTTGAGAATTCCCAGTCAACAAAGAAAGTTTCTCACTAAGAAATTGTGTCTGTTTAGTTAGTGTAGAAACTTGAGAAGCTATATTTGAAGAATCAAATCTATGCGACACACTCTTAGGCCTCTTCTTTTGCTTGTGCAACATGAAGCACTTAGATCTAATATGTCTAGCCTTGCCACAGTGGTGGCACACATGCACAAACCTCGGATGAGAGTGAGGTTTACCCACAACACCTCTAAGTTGAGGTTGGGTCACAAGACGAGGAACATACAGAGGAAACACATGACTACACTCAACATGTTTCTTACCTAAGTCATGTTTATGAGGTTTATACACTTTTCTAGATGTTGACGCCTTATCACAGTTAGGCTCAAAACTAATACCTAACATACGGTCCACTTTCTTATTCCCACTAGAAAAAGTAGACAACTGGGTTCTAGCATCTTCAAGTTCAGTTTCTAATATTTGGACCCTATCAATTAGACCTATATTCCTCTCCTCCAGGTCATCTACCATCAAGAGGCTTTGCTAAAATTTGGCTTGAGCTTCATTCTTTTCTAGCTCAACTAGTTTCAGCCTCTTATTGGCCTATATATTAGTCTTCTTAATAGCTAAACTCATTAAACAGTTCAATATAAGCTACCTGAAGACTTTCCTCATCAACACCATAGAGAGAGACTTCTGAATCAACACCATTAACTTCATTCTCTCTCTCATCAGACACACTAGCAGTAAAGGCTATATAATTGCCTTTAGAAGAAACACCACCTTCAGAATCACTAAGGGATGAGGCCATGGCTTTCTTGCCTTTAGCCCTAAGGTATGTGGGACACTCAGATCTAACGTGCCCATATCCTTCACGGGATCTACTATCCATATCCTATCCAGACTCACTCATGTTATGCCTACTCTCTATAGGTATATCCTCCATATCCCTGTCACTATTATGGCCACTCTTCTTCAGTTTAAGAAATTTCCTAAACTTCTTTGCAAACAAGGCCAAATCATGATCCGTGAGGGTATCCTCATCACTAGACGAACCATGGACAACTTCCTTCGCGATCTTCATCACTATATTTTTGGGCTTTTGATACCCGAGAAGTTTCTGCTCATAAACCTGTAGTTTTCCTACGAGGTCTTCTAAATTAAGATGATCGAGGTCATTGTTTTCCTCGATGGCAGTGATTTTGGGTAGGAACTTCTCAAGCTGAGATCTAAGGATTTTCCTAACAATACTGTTGGTATGTATAGTCTCACATAGGTTAAAACTAGAGTTAAAAATATCGTTAATCTCAGTATAAAACTCATCAAAGGTCTCATCATCTTTCATATGGGCGACCTCAAACCTAGTGGCTAAATCCTGGAGTCTATTATTTTTAACAGCCAATATGCCATCATGCACAGTTTGCAGGATGTCCCAAGCATCCTTGGCTATCTCACACATAGAGATTCTCCTAAACTCAGCTAAGCACACAACACCATATATGTCATTAACAGCCATGTTGTTCCTATTGCTAGCATAAAATTCGTCATTGGTCCAGGTCAGTTTATCTTTAGGGGAAGATATCCCATCAACAATAGCAACGAGAGGTTTCCACTCGTGTTCAACAGTCATCCAGACCCTCTCATCTAAGGACTTAAGGAACGCTTTCATGCGAACCTTCCAATGTAAATATTCAGTGCCATTAAAAAATGGAGGACAATTAAAAGGTTGACTATGCTCCATAGCTAATGGGTCAAGGATCGAGTTCAGTCTCTGATATCAATTGAAAATTCACGATTAGCCTAGGTTCTGACCCTATACGGAATTACAAACAATAAACAGGACAAGTCCTGATTACTGTAACTATGAAATACTAACAGGCAACCACAATAACCAACAATTAAAATATGCTGCAAATATAAAAATAATAACAATAAATTAAAGCAGCAAATATAAACCAAACACACAAAATCAACACAATAATTTTGGTGACGAAGTGGAAAACTCTTGCAAGTAAAAAACCACTCCGGGTATAGGCTACCACCTGAATCCACTAAATAGAGAAAAACTTACAGCGATGGTCAAGACCTATGGTGGCAACTCCACCGAGTCAAGTACCTCAATACTGCAAGAACTTAAGGCAACTCCTCAAGCCCGCGACCCACGGTTTTCTTCAGAACCTCTGAAGTCTCTGAGTAGATTGTATCACCTCTGACGCCGGAACTCCGACTACCAAACTTCCTCCTAAAGAACTCTAAAGGATTAGGGAATTTGGGTTACGTTGTGTTGAAGGTTTAACAAAGAAACAGTCACACCATCAATGAAGAAGACAAGGAGATAAGAATTCTTCAATGGTGGAATCAAAGAGAGTTGAAAGCTTTGAGAGATTTTGGCTCAAGGAAAATGTGCTTCAACTCATGGGCATGGCGGCTAAGGGTTATATTTAAAGGTAGGGTGAAAAGCTAGGGTTTTTCAAAGGCAAAAGGCTGAAAAACGCGACTGGCGTTCGAACGTTTACTCGAACGCACCACAAACGCGTGCCTACTGGAAAGACTCGTTCGAACGCCACTCGAACGCACAACGAACGGATGCTCTCTGGAATGATCTCGTTCGAACCCAATAAGAACGTGCCTCGAACGTTTGCTCTCTGGAATGATCTCGTTTGAACCCAAAGCAGAACGTGCCACTAACGCCACACGTTCGAGCGCTGCAACGAACGCACCACAAACGCATGTCTGATGCACAGTAGCCAAAAACCAGTCCAATTGCACAAAGATCTTCACGACATATTACAACTCAATTGAACTTGTTTTGTCACGGACACATGCCAATAAAAAAAGTGCTAACAATTATATTAAGGGTTTAAATACATTATTTTTTTAAAAATCACATTGATATCAATACATTCACATCACTTATTTATTCATTTTATATTAGTTATTTATTTATTATATACAATATTTCTTTGCTGTTTTGAGTCGATTTTGACTTATTTTTTCAAATTTGTTAACTTATTGTGTGTGCTTATGTGCGTTTCATGTCATTGCATACTACATGTATGAGTTTTTCTTTTACTTATGTGTTTAATTTACTAACTAAGTTGTGTTGTTAGCGAGGAAGAGTAAAGTTTTTTCAAGTGGCTAATTTGTCTACTTGACATTCTCTTGCATGATTCTTTTGTTACCTATTATCATTTCATAACAAAAAGGGAAAATGATTATAATTTTGATTTTTAAAATGCATGAGAATATGTTTATTTTCATTTTATCTGCTCTTCATTTTCCCTATGCTCTTCACGAATATATTATTGTTTGTGAATGTTTCAGGTGAGCATATTAATGGTTGTTGTGGCATTGCTTAAAGATTACTTGGTTAGGTATTAGATCGAGTCATATTGTAGTAAATCATTGTCTTGATGGTTGGCAGTTGACAATTTCATTTTTACATTTTTTACCGTAGTCTTTGTATTAGTTTGTAGTTTTGTCACGAAATTCCAAAATGAAAGATTGTTAGTTCCATGTTTGTTGGCATATTCCGTAACAAAATAAGTTCAATTGAGTTGTAATGAGTCTTGAAGATCCCGGAGCGATTGGACTAGTATTTGCAGATTGTTCATGAAGATATTGGTGGCGTTCGTGTCACGTTCGAGTTTGGGTTCGAACGAAACTTGGTAGTAGGTTCCCATGTGTAGTGCGTTCATCTTCCCGTGCGAACGAAAACTTCATGTGTATTTGAGTTCGAGGTGCGTTCGAGACTGCGTTCGAATGAGTTTGCAGAACAGTGCGTGCTCGACATGCGTTCCTATTGTGTTAAAACGAGATTGCGATAATGAGTTATTTTGAACACGTTTTTGAGCCAGTTCTGCACAAGGAAAACTATACCTTTACCCTACCTATATAAACAAACATAGGGTCACCTTACCAACAGTTGGAAACACATTATTCTAAGCTACATCATTGTTTGTTTTCAACATTCTTGACAATTCATCTAGAAGACCTTTTTGGTTTACATGTCTTCTTTCTTCTGGTGAGATTGAGTTGTGATTTACCATCAACATAGAAACATAACCCCAACCCAATTTCCTAAGCCTTTAGCGTTCTCTAGGAGGAAGATTAGTACTCAGAGTTCCGGCGTTGCGAGTTCACATGGTTGATCCACTTTGAGACTTCAGAGGTTCTGGAGAAGGCCGCTTGGTGCGGGTTCAGGGAGTTCTTTGAGTTATTACAGTCTAGAGGTATTCGAGTTTGTGAAGTTGTCACCATATGTCATATACCATTGGTGTAAGTTTTCTCATATATAGAGGATTCTAGTGGTAGCCTATACCCGAAATGATTTTTTTAACTCGCATGAGTTTTCCACCCGTCAATAAAATTCTTGTGTTGATTTTATTTACTGCTTTAATATATTTGTTGTGATCCATATTTGCATAGACTTAAGGGTGATTGTTGAATCGAACCATATTTACTCTATCTTTGACCGTTTTAGGGTAAAATAGTTGAATAATTTTACATAAATTCAAAACCTCAGGACAAATTCAGATTTTCAACTTGATCATCACAATAGGCACGATCTTCAAAAATAGGAGGATAAAAGATTGAAAATCAACACCTTCTCCAGGCAAGGACTTCGTAGTTTCTTTGAAGTTAATCAGCATGCTTTGTCAGAGGTTCCCGTGTGTAATCTTTGCCCACAGTTTTTACTGCCACAACATTCAGAATATTTTCAATGAACCATGCTTTTCCAAAAGCTTTGCGGCAATCTTTTGACCAAATCCAGGAACCATATGTTGGATTCCTGGAGCACCATCAACCTCATCACCATGATGCATCTCACACAAATTCAAAAGAGTAACTAAAGTGGACTAAAGGCTCGTAACCATTAGAGCATGAATATCACAATACTATGTTGAGAATTTACTAATTAAGGAATAAATCAAAGTGCGGATCACTGTGCTTGTATTATATTGTCTGAATTGTGCTTGTATTATAATGTCTGAAATCAATTGATACATTCAAAAATATTAATTTTACCAATAAAAACAACCATGAAATCAAAGAAAATATATGTATCAATTATAACATGTTCGTTGGAAGTTATATAAGTCGACATGTATTAAACTTACTTGGGAATGATTTGTCACTTTTCTTCCAATTCTTTATAATTCAATTAAACATAAAGCCTCTCTCCTTCTCCCAGTTAGCTGTTTGTGTTTGCTCACAAATGCTTTTGGTTTATAGAGGCCTCTTTCCCTCTCTCTGTTGAGTGTTGACAATCATGGGGATTTAATTTGAAACCATGATGTGAATCAATTAAATGCTGGAATTAGTTAACCAATAATTATTGTTAAAAACAGAAGAAAAATCACACGTATTATCTTTATTGTTGAAGCTAGCAGGGCATGCACATGCATGCAAAACAAGGCCAGCCGAAAGTGTGAGAGGTCTGCCACCGAAAGCTGATGGAACAAGGTGGTTGGCACTGTAGCAAAGTTGGCAAAACGTGTCCAAGACGTGTGACACTGTTCACGCGTCTTGGACACTATAAAAAGGAGCTCCCAAACCATTGTTAGGCATCCCAGATTTGTGAGAATAGAGAGTAAAATGGTGTGAGAGTTTTTTGTAAAGCTTAGGGTTGTAAGCTTTGTAATTCTTTGTTTGTGTGATAATAAATAAGAATTTTCTCTCCATTCACCTCTATTAATGTGTGTTTTTATCACAACAAGTGGTATCATGAGCTAAGGTTTCACGGTGAGATCTCGAAACTCGGTAACAGAGATTCGGTTCGGAAAGTCGGTTCCGAAAAAAGTTGTCGAAAATCGATTTTGAGCATACCATCAGACTTTTCACGGTGAGACGAGCACAATGGTATTTTCTGGCGATCGATCGGAGGTACAGGGAGAGCGCACGCGCCGGTCAGCAGCCAGCTCCCGTGCAACTCACGCGGTCCACGCGCGCTCAAGGAAGAAGACGAGACACGTAGGCGCCACGTCAGCGCACAGTCATCCGCCACGTCATCAGATTCTGCACAGTCAGTAGCCCAGTCGGCAGGACACATCAGCAACCCAGTCAGCAGCCACGTGTGCATCCAATCTGCCACGTCAGTAAGTGCCACGTCAGCGGCGACTGGTAAATTTCATATAGGTCCATATACTTTTTGGAAATTACATTTTAGTCCCTGAAATTTTCCGTAATTGCACTTTGGCCCATGAACTTTCGAAAATTACACTTTTACCCATGTAATTTCTAAAATTTGTAATTTGGTCATTGTGTCGGATTTTGACAAATGAAGTGTCATTTCCACCATTTTTGACCATTCCGGACGTAACAGTGAGCTCCGTTTTTTGAAATTCTACTTAGAATTTTTATGATGGATGAAGGGCAACGGAAAAATGGTTTTATTAACCAGTACCAACTATTTCACATGGAGAGGGAGGATGAAAGACCTTTTGTATGTGAAAGACTATGATGGATCGATATTTCTGGAGCAGAAACCAGAAGGAATGTCCGATGAGAAGTGGGCTAATCTTCACCTGAAAACATGCAGTACTATTCGTCATTGGATCGACGATAGTATCGTCAACCATGTCAGTCAAGAAACAAATGCACGTGTCTTATGGAGAAAGATGAAGGAGATTTTCTGAGCAAAGACTGACAACAACAAGCTGTACTACATTAAGAAAATGATGGGTTTGAAATACCAAGAAGGTACAGCTGCGGTGGACCATATCAACGATTTCCTCGGAACCATGAAAGAATTATCGGGATTGGGCATAAACTTCAGTGATGAGGTAAATGGCTTAATACTTCTTAATACGTTACTAGAATCTTGGGAAACGTTCAGATCTACGGTGATAAATTAAGTCACAGATGGGAAAGTCACTATGGAGATGGCGAAAACCAGGATCTTCGAGGAAGAAAAAAGGACGAGAATGCAGGAGTCAGCATCAGCCTCAATCTCAGAAGCTCTAATGACAGGAAAGAACACCAGAAGAGGGAGGAGTAAAAGCCGAGGCCCATGTAAATTAGAAAAGAACCGGGGGGAATCAAGAACAAGGAAAATAAAATGTTTCCACTGTAAAAAGAAAGACCATATGAAGATGGACTGCTACAAACTGAAGAATGAGCAGTCCATGAGAGATGGTGACTCTAATCAAGAAAGAGTTACTACTACCACCGAAAAAACCTCCAAGGAATTCTACATTATATACGAAGAAGATATTGTGAATCTTGCCAGCCACGAGACCAGTTGGGTGATAGATAGTGGCGCCTCCATACACGCCACATCTCACAGAGACTTCTTTTCATCTTACACACCAGGAGACTACGGTGCTGTAAGGATGAGGAATGACGGCCAGTCCAAAGCCGTCGGTATTGGAGACATCTGCCTTGAAACAGACAACGAGACAAAGCTAGTGTTGAAGGGAGTCAAGCACATCCCAGATATCCGGTTAAATCGGATCTCAATAGGCAAGCTGAATGATGAAGGTTTCTGCAGCACCTTTAGTGACAGAACCTGAAAGCTCATTAAAGGATCAATGGTCGTGGCACGAGGTAAGAAAGACTCAACTCTATATTTGATGCATGCTAAGATTTCCAATAGTAGCATAAATACAGTCAACAGTAATGAGGCAGCCGAGCTATGGCATAAAAAGCTCGGTCACATGAGTCAAACGGGGATAGAAATACTACGCAGGCGGAATGTTCTTCCCGAATTGAAGAACTCACACTTACGGAAGTGTGAACACTGCATGGCTGGAAAGCAGAACAAAGTTTCCTTCCAGAGCTCCCCGCCTCAGCGGAAACCGGAGGTACTTGACCTCATACATTCAGATGTATGTGGTCCGATACAGATACGAACACTTGGTGGGTCACTTTACTTTGTGACATTCATATATGATCATTCAAGGAAGATATGGGCATACACCTTGAGAGAAAAGATCAAGTGTTGGGAGTATTCAAGGAGTTTCATGCCCTGGTGGAGAGAGAAACTGGTAAGAAACTCAAATGCATCAGAACAGACAACGGTGGAGAATACAGAGGTCAGTTTGATCAGTACTGTAAGACGCAAGGAATCTGAAATCAAACGACACCTCTGAAGACACCTCAGCTGAATGGCCTAGCTGAGAGGATGAACAGAACCTTATGCGAAAGGGTCAGAAGCTTGCTGTCACAAGCCAAGCTGCCGAAGACATTTTGGGGGGAGGCACTCAACACAACTGTATATGTTTTGAAGATGTCCCCAGCGGTCGAACTGAAAGGTAATGTTCCTAACCAAGTTTGGATCGGTAAAAAAGTGTCATACAAACACCTGCATGTCTTTGGGTGCAAGATATTTGTACACATCCCAAAGGACGAGAGATCCAAGTTTGATGCAAAGACGCGACATTGTGTCTTTATTGGCTATGGTCAGGATGATTTCGGCTACAGAATGTACGATCCTGTTGAGAAGAAGATTGTCAGAAGCTGAGATGTTGTCTTCGTTGAAGACCAGACCATAGAAGATATCAAAAAGGAGATGAAGATAATGCTGCAGCAATACAGATATGTGAATCCAGAACCTCATACACCGGTGCCAGTATAAGTTGAAGATGAGGTTCCCAGACATGAAGGTACAAGTGATGAAGCTCCTAGAGCTGATAATCATGATCAACCACCAGTACCAGAAGTTACACTAACAGTTCCACAGAGAAGGTCTGATAGGGAGAGGCGACCCTCAACCAAATACTCTACATATGAGTATGTGCTGCTTACTGATGGGGGAGAACCCAAGAGCTACAAGGAGGCTGTGGAAATAAATGACAAGGAAAAATGAGAGGAAGCTATGCAAGATGAGATGAAATCTTTGCATGACAATCACACTTTCGAGTTGGTGAAATTGCCAAGAGGCAAAAGGGTTTTGAAGAATAAATGGGTGTACAGGGTGAAGCAACATGAGCACACTTCACAACCCTGGTAAAAAGCCAGATTAGTTGTCAAGGGATTCAATCAGAAGAAAGACATTGACTTCGATGAAATCTTCTCTCCAGTTGTGAAGATGTCATCAATCAGAGTGGTACTCAGCTTAGCAGCAAGCCTTGATTTGGAGATCGAGCAGATGGATGTCAAGACCACATTTCTTCATGGAGATCTGGAAGAAGAAATTTATATGGAACAACCAGAAGACTTCAGAGTTAAAGGAAAAGATGACTATGTGTGCAGACTCAGGAAAAGCCTCTACGATTTGAAACAGGCACCGAGATAGTGGTACGTGAAGTTCGAGTCAGTTATGGGGGAGCAGGGATATAAGAAGACCACTTCAGACCATTGTGTTTTCGTTCAGAAATTCTCTGACGATGACTTTATTATCTTACTGCTGTATGTAGATGATATGTTGATAGTTGGCCGGAATCAATCGAGGATTGATAATTTGAAGCAGCAACTGAGTAAGTCTTTTGAGATGAAAAACTTGGGGCCAACTAAACAGATTCTTGGCATCGGGATTGGCCGTGATCGGAAAGCCAGGAGATTATACTTGTCACATGAGGAGTACATCGAGAAGGTACTTCAGAGATTTCAGATGGACAAGGCTAAAGCGGTTAGCACTCCTCTTGCTACCCACTTTAGATTGAGTACACAACAGAGTCCCTCTACTGAGACAGAGAAAGAGGAAATGAAACAGGTTCCATACACCTCAGCAGTGAGAAGTCTTATGTATGCCATGGTGTGCACGAGGCCAGACTTAGCACACGCAGTTGGATTGGTCAGCCAGTTTATGTCAAACCCAGGACGAGAACACTGTAATCCCATCAAATAGATTATGCGGTATCTACGAGGCATATCCAAAATGAGACTATGTTTTGGAAGCAGCGAACCAGTGTTGATGGGCTACACCGATTCAGATATGACAAGAGATGTGGATACCTGAAAGTCTACTTCGGGTTATCTGATTACTCTCTCAGGGGGAGCTGTGGCATGACAGTCAAGGTTGCAGAGATGTGTTGCACTTTCTACAACAGAGGCAGAATTCATTGCAGTTACAGAAGCTTGCAAGGAATTGCTGTAGATGAAGATATTCGTCCAGGAATTGGGTTTCAAGCAGGAGAAGTACACTTTGTACTGCGATACCCAGAGTGCTATCTACCTTGGTAAAAATTCCACATTTCACTCGAGGTCAAAACATATCGATATGAGGTATCACTGGATACGGGACGTCCTGAGCTCAAAGCTATTAGAACTCAGGAAAATTCACACCGACGGCAACGGTGCCGATATGTTCACCAAGGTTTTACCGAAGGAGAAGCTTGAAATCTGTCATGTCATAGTCGGGATGATAAAACTCTCTACATAGTCAGAGTGGGGAGATTCAAAGAACTATAATTGGCTTGATCCCAACTCAGGGTATGTAGGCAGTCATACAGATGCAGCCAGAGGTGGATCCTTTTGAGGATCCGATTTGGATGATTGATGGTCGGCTCAGATTTTCGGCTCAGATTTTGGGGAAATCTTCACCGATGGGGAGATTTGTTGAAGCCAGCAGGGCATGTACATGCATAAAAAACAAGGCCAGCCGAAAGTGTGAGAGGACTGCCACCGAAAGCTGATGGAACAAGGTGGTTGGCACTGTAGCAAAGTTGGTAAAACATGTCCAAGACGTGTGACACTGTTCACGCTTCTTGGACACTATAAAAAGGAGCTCCCAGACCATTGTTAGGCATCCCAGAAGTGTGAGAATAGAGAGTAAAGTGGTGTGAGAGTTTTTTGTAAAGCTTAGGGTTGTAAGCTTTGTAATTCTTTGTTTGTGTGATAATAAAGAAGAATTTTCTCTCCATTTACCTCTATTAATGTGTGTTTTATCACAATATTTCTAAACTGTTCCTATCAGAATATGAGACAAATGAGTCTATAAGAAAAAGAGTACCACAATCTAATGAGATGCAAGAAAGAATATTGCTCTGCAATAACTCTCAATAACATAATGAATGAGAATATAGCATTTTACATTCAAAAAAGGGAAAAATTTGACATGGTCATTGCGGGCATTATTCCCCATATTATGCCCAGTACAACAATTTATGTAAGGCTCAATATAAGAGAACAAATACATATAAATAACTAAAAATCTTATAGTACCTCTTTAATGTAAGCTTGCACCCAATTAATCCATACCTCCTTCCGCTCCTTGCCAATTTCTTACAAAACAACCTTCAGCGGAAATAACAATTCATCATCTGGAATGTTGGGATCAGTTTTGGCATGGGAAAGCGAAAGAAAGAAATTTGTGTAATCAACTTTATCAGCAGCCATATTGTTAAGAAGCTTGAAGGAAATGAGAAAAGAAATAGTTTTTATTAGTACCAGGATTTTGATGACGCCAATGAAAAAAAGGCTTAAAGATAAGAAGCTCAAAGACATGAAAACTTTTGCAAAGATGATCAATTTCGATGAAGATATGAAGATTTTGGATAAGAAGCGACTTTGTTTCGATAGTGTCAAAACTGTAGGGGTTTTTAGGGGTAAATCCGGTAACGCAGTGGAAACGGTGAAAATCATATTTTCAGATTTCAAAACTTTTTCTCGGATTAATTAAATAAACATATTTATTTAATTTTCCAATAATTAAATTATGAAATAAAATTCAAATAAATCATATTTAAGTGAATTTACGAAATTACCCTTCTTAAGGAATTTTGTCCATTTTAGTCCGAAATTGATCTAATCAATTTTGAATGATTCTAAATCATTTCTAAGATGAACTTAGCATGTTCAAAACAGCAAAATACCATAAGCAACATAAATCCCCAATTTGAGTCCAATGGCCGAATGCCTCCATTTGATGGCCATTTGTGTACTTTGTCATTTCATGCTTCAAAACACATCAAGATGTAATCCAATCAACATGAAACTTTATATGCATCATATACACATCCAAATACAGAACATATCCGAAAATCCCCAAATTTGGAATTGGTCATGAACCCTAATTTTTCAATTTCATCAAATTGGACAAATTAGACCATATCTGTTAAATCAATTGTTTCAATCATCATTCTTCCATCCAATACAAGTCTCAACACAATGAAACAACTCAAGATCAGATCTAGGTCATTTAAGAGTGGTTCAACAACTCTAGATTAGCAACATGGTTTCCAAAAACCTTAAAAGAAAGCTTATAACTACAATAGCCACAAACTTCCTTCATTGCACATGCTTCACACTTTACCAAAACTTCCATCAACAAAAACCACAAGAAATAAAGAAAGAAATAACCTGAGAACATCATATGATAAAGCCTAGATCCTAAGGAACAATTTCCTTTCTAATAGCAAGTTGGAAAAACTTACTAAAAATCAAGCTTTCTTTGATTTTTTCTTTCTTTCTCAAGCTTTCCTTCAATTTCTTCAATGGAGTTTTCTTTGCAAAATGACTTAGGTTTCGAAATTTGTGAAATGAAAATCAATTTATACTTCAAACAATTTGCCTTGGCCGAAATTGGCTAAAGGAAAAGTAAGAAAATTAATTTCATTTCAATTTCAAGTTAATTTGTAAAATAAATATCTAAAACTAGTTTATAAATATTTATTAAAGTCAACAATTGCAACTAAGATTAAAAATAATATATCTAAATCATAAAATATTTATATTTCAATTAATTTAATCATTTAACAATTAAATAATTAATTAATTAATTAAATACAAATATATTAATATATGTATTATATTTACATTAAATATTAAATACATATATACATTTAGTATATTAGTCAAATAACTCATTTTGACTATTAATTAATGTGTATTTAAATTAATCAAGTATTAAATATAAATACACAATAATTAAGGAAATGACTATTAGGTCCTTAAGCATGTACTTTGCGTTTAACCTTTAAACGACTTTTATAAATAATCAATATTATTTATTAAAAGTTGCTCTAGTGCTCTACGAGTATGTTTCATTATTGAGACTCTCTAGATTCAGGTATATCCGTCACGAAATCCAATTTCATGTCCATAATCTATCCACCCGTAGATTATGACGATCACGGATAAACTAGCTGAATCATACAGGTCGAGGTCATTGCATACGTATAATCTCTCCGTCACAGGTATCCAGATAATCCCAGAGATATAGATGTAAACGTCAAATCTCTATAGGTATTATCTCGTCGACGTATCTATTAGCAATCTCTAAATAACACTCGGAACTTACTTCCGATGTATACTGTGGCCACAGATTTAACAGACTGCTAATAATATATGGACTACCTATGCTCTGTACACAGAACTGACGGATCCTATCTTGACACACACAGGATATCCTGAGGATCGATCCACACCCAACGAACAGGCGGAGGTCTGATCTAAATAGATCGGTGACGTGACTGCCATCTAAGTGTGGAGGATGTCTCATACATCCACAGTGGTGTCTCAAGTCGAAGGACCACTATGCTACTCAACCCGAGAAGATTCTTATTGACGTTGGCGTACCATCCATTAAGAATCTTCGGTGAGCCGTTCAGTGTTTATCCACTATAAACACCTACACGTCTATACGAGTCTCCCTAGACTCAAGGTTCATTGGGATAAACCATCGGACCAAGTCTCGATATACGACATGTACTGGTCTCAACGGATTTGACTAACCGACCCGGTGTTAGCAAATCTTGACCAGGAACTATGCTTGATAATATACATATAGCAGTGACACTTCCCAATGTCAATTACAAACTAACTTTGTAACTGTGTACTGCATTATATATTATCGGGCCTTTGTCTAATATATACATATCACTAAACCACATTTAGTTTCAATCTAATCGCAATCAGATCGAATACGTATATAAGAACAAGAGGTGCAACCATAAATAAGTAATATTATGGAATAAGGGGATGTTCGTATTCATGAATCAGACATAAATACGGTCCGAATTGGCGCTCTGAGCACCAACCCCAACAATTTCTCCCACTTGCTCTAGTGCCAATCCACGGTATCATATACTCATCTCAATGTGCATCGTATGCACATGGCCCTCAAAAGCTCACCCAGTACTTAAGAGGTAGGCAACAAAAACAAGTCCGCTATGACATATTGAGTTTGTCAAACAAACTCCATCGTTTCCTTTAGTCAACATCATTCATATTTTGTAGAATCTAGATTATACATTAATATGACTCTGATGCTACATCAGTATTGTGCTATAGCTACTGAGTTGTCCAAGTATTTAAGGATCAAATCAAAAATACTATGAAGACAACCGTAAGCACAATCACAATTCAAAAAACTTCTAATTTAAAGGTCAATATGCAACTTCATAAGTCAATACTTCAAAAGTTGCATTTGATTCCACTAAATAGTAGAATCCTTCGTGACACTCCCACTGCATTATTTGTGACTCTTTATGACGTAGACTGTCTAACGTCATAATTAGTCTCAAAACTAATATGACCCTAATGGTTGCAGACTGTATTCTCCATGAATTAGAAACTCATTCTTAATATCTCAAAGATCAGAAAGAACGTGTTTCAAGATCCATCATATGGTCCTTAAGATGTCAAAATAACTCGTAACAATTACGATTAAATCGACATCGATAATCGCACATTATAAAGTATTTATTATGTCATCATCAAATGATACATAAGATTGATTAGACATTCTAATCAATATCTCTTTCGAAAAAAAGAATCATCCTTTACGAAAAATGAATACTTTATATAAGACACAAAATAACTGTCCAACAGTTATACTAACTGTCATACAGATAGCCTAGTTATGTCCTTATTAGATCATATCTAATGTACGAATAATAGGAGTATCTCACAAGTCTCCAAGTTTCATATCATATATAAAACTTTATATCAAATATAACAGAGACTACTCCCACTGCTTTCATGGAGTAAAGAAGACTTAGATAAATCTTTTATCTCATAAACATCTCATTATTACTATAATAATGACAATGTCGTTAAGATATATAACACTAGAAAGTAATATGTACGCTCCCACTAACCCTTTTAATCACATATGTATTCTATATACTTTGACAAGATCAGACAATCTGACGATATCAAAAATAGAGAACACATATTTCTGGAAGACTTATCCGAGTCTACAATAGGCTCTGTAAGCTAGCACACTAAACTGCGATCTCAGCAGAACACAAACTCTAGGGCCATTTCAGAATGAACTCTTCAAATAAGGAAATCACAACTGATCTCTTATTGAATAAGTCATCCAAAAACGCCACTTTGCATTCTTTAGCTAAAATATACAGTTTATTATCAACATTAACCAATATATCTTTAATTGTTCATTTAGTGTGACTAGAGATAAGTTTTCTCAGAATCTACAATAGATTGCTGAGTATAACATTTCTCACTGTCATACTGTAAAGGTCAAACCTTTAATAAGCTCACAATGCTTTCGCTGTGCAAACAATTAGCACATTTCATGAACTAATTCATAATGAAAGCTTAATCAAGTTCAAAACTTGATCGTAGTAAGCTATGAACAATCTAAGATCTATGGTTCAATGGTGAACTTCCAGAATCGATATCAAATATCGCTTCCATTAAAAGTCATAGGATAATTTTTCTTCAATAAGAAAACAATGGAACCATTAAGTATCAAATACTCGTGAATGATTCTGTTATCCTATTGGACTTGCACGAAGATGTATAAGGGTTGTTTCATCTTATTAATTACATAGTTCCATTTATCATTTATCATTCTCACATTTGACTTCAATAAGTCAAGTCTTTTCTACAATAGTTAACATCTGATGTTACACACCAAGTAATAAAACGATTTTATTACTTAGAATCGTAGGAAAGATATTCTATTAAATAGAATACAATATTCTATTAAACAGAATAAATGATAAACTTTTACTTATACCTCCGAGGTGTAAGTAATTTTCATTATATAACTATATATAAAAGAAAGATTGAAATCTCAAACTTTTCAAGATTCAAATTTTCTACCTATACATATCATATATGCAACTGTAGAAAATAATGGAACATTAATTAAAGAGATGAATTAGTGTTACTGGAGTATAACCCCAAGAGTATTGAAACTAATTCAGTAACATTAATATCAGACGAATCAAATCATATAAGATTCGATTGCTCCCACTACTCAATTCCACCAGGATGGAATCGTGGAAGAACAATATTGAATATGAATCATATTCACTAAATAACCTTAGAACTAATTGCTTTAAATTCATACGTTTGATCGTATCAAAGATCTTTGAACAGTTCAAAGACATGTTATGAATTTTGAGGATAGAATTCTCTAAAACCTTTAGATTGAATATATATTTGAACAAGTCAAAAATGTTCAATCTACGTTTCATCAGAACGGATTGAAAGTACTTGATACTTTCAAGACTTTCAATATGTGTTCTACAGAAACACGTAACTAAGTTATGACAATTCATCAACTAAGTTACGAAATAAAGAAAACTACCTTAAGCAATTATTATTTATAAAACTACATACATCAAATGTATCCGTTAAATAATTTGGTGGTCCAATGACAATCATTGGTTAAACGAGATCTTAATCACTTTCTTGAATACAATATTCATTAAATGGATAAGGATATGTGGTGTGATCTAGTATTAAACCATCCTTCACCATACGGAATAAGCATCCAATGCTTAAGTGATTAAACTCATAAAGCACCGTTCTAAATTATTTACTTTACCGAATAATTTTTCTTAATGTTTATCTCTACGTCAATGACACTACTAGTTATTATAAAATATGTAACAATTATTTATAAAGAACAAGTGACTATCCAATAGTCGCAAGTTCCGATATCAAATATCAAAACAATCGTTAACCAATATTTCAAATAACTAGACGGGAGATCTGGTATCCAATACCTACAGTTGTAGTATTGTGAAAATCGATATTTTCTATACACAAATATACGCATCTCCTTTCTTTAGCTTTACTATTTGCATTCAACTATTCACAACAATTGTAAATAATTGATTAGCAAATTGTGTCGCACACATTACCTCTAAAGGTAATTAAAGCTTAGAAACGTCATTACTAGATAAACAAATACCTAATAGGGCTTTCTAAATGCTAGTCAAGAATCTCGAGACATGAACTAATTCAAGTCAATTCTTACTGCATAAGAAACTATTGTCTCTAAAGTATTATATCCTAAAGGGGATATCTATCTAGATTATCTATTATGACTTAGAAACTAAGTCATTAACCATTTTTATTTTTTAAGAAAATCGGAACAACAGTTCCCGATGGTTTAGACTAATCTAATAATATCCTAGTCTATTAGTATCTAGAACCTATTCTAGAATAACTGCAACCAAGAGTCTAGTCAGATAATCATATCAAAATATGTGTGCAGTAAATAAAAGTTTAATTCTATCTACTATAGAATAAGGAAACAAACAAGCGGCAATTCCATAATAACATACACTGCCTAAGTTATGGAATATTTTAAACTTAGCAGTGTCCCCACTATTTTTACGTAATGTCGTAATCCCCAACGGAAAGACGAGAATTCAATAATTAAATCGAATTCCATAATGGGAAGAGGACCCCATGAATATATTTCGACTCACAGCAGAGGCACGGTCTCGCCTACGTATATTCACAGGTAGACAACTCATTGTCAATCACTCACTAGTGACTCCGAAGTTCTGGTCCTGGCTGTTTCTCGTTGTCGCTGCGGAGGCAGGCCCACAAGGAGACGTACCAAGGTCAAACTTGTCAATGATAAACTCAAGTTACTTGCGTAACCCTGACAGCTAGGGCACGTTCAGGATTCCGCTTTCGCTTGAATTTATCTAGTATCTAATATACATTCGGCATAAATAAATTCTATCAGCTACATCCTCACAGCAGAGGCACGGTCTCGGATGTAGTCAACGAAAAGATATTTATAAACCGTATTGACAAGACGGACCAAGAAACAAGTATTCCAAATACTAGTTACTTTAAAACCTTATTAAGTGGGGATATTACATTAAGTGTCATACACCCTAAATCTAATCAAATTAGATTATACAAGCATGTATAAAGTCAAGAAAACATGATTAAACATTGAATAAAACAAGCTAATCATTTATGGAGGCCTAGAATCAGACTCGCTCTGATACCATTTTGTAGGGGTTTTTAGGGGTAAATCCGGTAACAGTGGAAACGGTGAAAATCATATTTTCAGATTTCAAAACTTTTTCTCGGATTAATTAAATAAACATATTTATTTAATTTTCCAATAATTAAATTATGAAATAAAATTCAATAAATCATATTAAGTGAATTTACGAAATTACCCTTCTTAAGGAATTTTGTCCATTTTAGTCCGAAATTGATCTAATCAATTTTGAATGATTCTAAATCATTTCTAAGATGAACTTAGCATGTTCAAAACAGCAAAATACCATAAGCAACATAAATCCCCAATTTGAGTCCAATGGCCGAATGCCTCCATTTGATGGCCATTTGTGTACTTTGTCATTTCATGCTTCAAAACACATCAAGATGTAATCCAATCAACATGAAACTTTATATGCATCATATACACATCCAAATACAGAACATATCCGAAAATCCCCAAATTTGGAATTGGTCATGAACCCTAATTTTTCAATTTCATCAAATTGGACAAATTAGACCATTCTGTTAAATCAATTGTTCAATCATCATTCTTCCATCCAATACAAGTCTCAACACAATGAAACAACTCAAGATCAGATCTAGGTCATTTAAGAGTGGTTCACAACTCTAGATTAGCAACATGGTTTCCAAAAACCTTAAAAGAAAGCTTATAACTACAATAGCCACAACCTTCCTTCATTGCACATGCTTCACACTTTACCAAAACTTCCATCAACAAAAACCACAAGAAATAAAGAAAGAAATAACCTGAGAACATCATATGATAAAGCCTAGATCCTAAGGAACAATTTCCTTTCTAATAGCAAGTTGGAAAAACTTACTAAAAATCAAGCTTTCTTTGATTTTTTCTTTCTTTCTCAAGCTTTCCTTCAATTTCTTCAATGGAGTTTTCTTTGCAAAATGACTTAGGTTTCGAAATTTGTGAAATGAAAATCAATTTATACTTCAAACAATTTGCCTTGGCCGAAATTGGCTTAAAGGAAAAGTAAGAAAATAATTCATTTCAATTTCAAGTTAATTTGTAAAATAAATATCTAAAACTAGTTTATAAATATTTATTAAAGTCAACAATTGCAACTAAGATTAAAAATAATATATCTAAATCATAAAATATTTATATTTCAATTAATTTAATCATTTAACAATTAAATAATTAATTAATTAATTAAATACAAATATATAAATATATGTATTATATTTACATTAAATATTAAATACATATATACATTTAGTATATTAGTCAAATAACTCATTTTGACTATTAATAATGTGTATTTAAATTAATCAAGTATTAAATATAAATACACAATAATTAAGGAAATGACTATTAGGTCCTTAAGCATGTACTTTGCGTTTAACCTTTAAACGACTTTTATAAATAATCAATATTATTTATTAAAATGTTGCTCTAGTGCTCTACGAGTATGTTTCATTATTGAGACTCTCTAGATTCAGGTATATCCGTCACGAAATCCAATTTCATGTCCATAATCTATCCACCCGTAGATTATGACGATCACGGATAAACTAGCTGAATCATACAGGTCGAGGTCATTGCATACGTATAATCTCTCCGTCACAGGTATCCAGATAATCCCAGAGATATAGATGTAAACGTCAAATCTCTATAGGTATTATCTCGTCGACGTATCTATTAGCAATCTCTAAATAACACTCGGAACTTACTTCCGATGTATACTGTGGCCACAGATTTAACAGACTGCTAATAATATATGGACTACCTATGCTCTGTACACAGAACTGACGGATCCTATCTTGACACACACAGGATATCCTGAGGATCGATCCACACCCAACGAACAGGCGGAGGTCTGATCTAAATAGATCGGTGACGTGACTGCCATCTAAGTGTGGAGGATGTCTCATACATCCACAGTGGTGTCTCAAGTCGAAGGACCACTATGCTACTCAACCCGAGAAGATTCTTATTGACGTTGGCGTACCATCCATTAAGAATCTTCGGTGAGCCGTTCAGTGTTTATCCACTATAAACACCTACACGTCTATACGAGTCTCCCTAGACTCAAGGTTCATTGGGATAAACCATCGGATCAAGTCTCGATATACGACATGTACTGGTCTCAACGGATTTGACTAACCGACCCGTGTTAGCAAATCTTGACCAGGAACTATGCTTGATAATATACATATAGCAGTGACACTTCCCAATGTCAATTACGAACTAACTTTGTAACTGTGTACTGCATTATATATTATCGGGCCTTTGTCTAATATATACATATCACTAAACCACATTTAGTTTCAATCTAATCGCAATCAGATCGAATACGTATATAAGAACAAGAGGTGCAACCATAAATAAGTAATATTATGGAATAAGGGGATGTTCGTATTCATGAATCAGACATAAATACGGTCCGAATTGGCGCTCTGAGCACCAACCCCAACAAAAACATCTAAATATTAGCGAATCAAGTTCCATGAGCCCAAAAAAGCAAAAAGATGATGATAAATCCAAAATGAGCTAAAAGATTATTAAGAGAGCAAAGATGATAAAAAGAGTAAAAAAGAGGATGGAAATGCCAAAGTAAGAACCAAGTAAGATGAAGATTAAAGATGATGATTAAGCGCTAAAACTGATTATAAGCGAGTTTATTAAAATATTTCAAAGCTTTTAGGAATCATACATTTTGCATCACTTACATTTAAACTGGCTTAAAGTGCTTAAAAAATTATTTGCACACTATTACACCAAAATGAATTTCAATGCATCAAGCGCATATGAAAATAGCTTAGAAAAATTAGCAAATGAATGAATGAATTTTCAAATGATATTGCGTTAGATAGATATCTGCCTTTAGGTTGCTACAAATCATGCATGACACAATTCTGATATCTAGAACTAATGAATGAATGTTTGTACAGACTTGTCACCTTAAAAAAAACCATAAAATTCATTTTAAGGTTTTTTAAGTTGAGTAAATGATAGCTCTATGTGTTTAGTTTATGTAGAATTTTACGGAGCTTGATTTGGAATTTTCTAGAGTAAGTTATGATAAAAAAATCAAGTGTTGTCAAGACTGAAACATGCATATCAATATATGAAATAGACATACCGGTATCTGAAATCGGTATACCGGTCTCGGATTATGAGACTTGGAATTTTTCACACATTATGGAACAGGGATAATTCATACCGGTGTCCATACCAGTTTCTACACCGGTCAGTATTTTATTTGAATACTTTAGGGCAAATTTTTAAAAGCCGTTTGAAATTTCAGACCGACATATCGATATTGTAGACCGACATACCAGTCTCAAAATTGTATAACAAGAATTTAAGTTTTCTCCATATAAAAAGAAGCAAATTTTCGTTTTTCAAAGAGGGGAAATACATGGGAAAATATTTCAGAGAGAAATTACACTTTCTTTCATCTTTTACACACTTTTGAAAAACTTCAAACAAAATTAAAAAGAGTTTCAAATCTTCATATCTTTCACTCTCAAAATTGCAAAGCTTATTCTTTCATCTTCATATTTATTTTAGAGAGCTTATTACATTTGAGTATTTCTCACGCTTGTAAAATCTTTGTAATTCGTTTGTTAGTACCATGATTTTGATGATGCCAATGAAGCACAAAGACTCAAAGATAAGAAACTTAAAGACATGAAGACTTTGGAATAGAATATCAATGTTAGCGACTTGATTTCGACGGTGTCCAATTGTCTCAATATTAGCAAATCAAGTTTGATGAATTAAAGAGCCAATATATTGATAAAGAGCCCAAATGAGTTAAAAGATGATCAAAGAAATGAAGATTGATGAAGATCCAAAATGAGCTAGAAGATGATCAAGAGAATAAATATGATAAAGAGTCAAAAAAGGATTAAAAAGCCAAAGCAAGAGCCAAACAAGATGAAAATCAAAGATGATGATTAAAAGCTAATATTAAATGTAAGTGAGTTTATTCAAATATTTTAAAGCTCTTATGAATCATACATTTTGCATCACTTGCATTTAAAATGGATTAGAATGCTTAAGAAATCATTTGCACTTTATTTACACCAAAATGAATTTTAATGCACAAGTATATTGGAAAATGATTTTGAAAAATTACCAAATGAGTGAATTAAATTTTAAATGATATACCATTATATACATATGTGTCTCTAATTTTCTACAGTTCAAATGAATTATAATTCTGATATCTAGAAATTATGGTAGAGCCATATTACTACAATATGTTATGGATGTGTATTTTCTGTCGATCTGTCACATTCAACAAATTCCAAAAAATTCATATTAATGTTTTTTAGGCCGAATTTTTTATAGATGATATCTCTATATGTCTAGTTTATGTATAAACTTATGGATCTTAATTTGGAATTTTTTAGAGCAAGTTATGGTAAAAATACTAAGTGCTATCAGACTTGACTGGTCATTAGAAAGTTGTTGAGACAGACATACCCGTCCCAGAGATTGTAACAGTCATTTTTTGGAGCCGTTTGAGCTGTCAAATCGGCATATCGGTCCTATAGACGGACATACTAGTCTCAGAATTGGAAAACGACTATTAACGGTTAGTTTTATGTAAAATCTATAAATTGATCATTTTTCTCACTTCTAATAGATTTCTTGTACATATATTCATCATCTAATCAAGTCAAAACATTCTTTAGAGTTTATAAACATTTTCAAATTATTTTCTTTCCAAAATCAAATCTATAAAGCACATTGTTTTACATTTTCATATTTAATTAGTGAGATTAGTTTTCATTTGGGTACACTCACATTCAAATCTTTGAAATCTTTTTTGAGTTCCCAAATAGCCAAGAGAGTTATTAAAATATTCTATATCTTACACTCTCTACATTTGAAAAATCTCATATTTAAAAATCTCATATTTCATCTTCATATTCAAATTAGTGAGCTTTAATACATTTGAATTAAGATACTCACATTTTAATCTTTGTAATATTTTGTGAGTACAAAAATTGTGATTGCAATTTTTTTTTTATCAAACACTTTGTGTGAAATCCCATTGTATGAGTGGTGAGGCCTCTAAAGGGTGGAATTGTTATAAAAGATTTAGGAATCCTTGGAAGAAAATCCTAAAAGTTTGGGAGAAAAGCGAGAAAATTTTCATTATAAAGTGTGAAATCATTTTACATACTGGAAAGCTTCAAGCGTGGCTTGTAGTAGTGGACATAGGCAAAGAGTTGGCCAAACCACTAAAAATCAAGTGTCAATTTCTCTAGCACTATCTCATTTATTTATTGCAAGTTTTATATTATTCTTCCATATCATATATTAAATTTGCCATTATTAAAATTAATATTGTTAATCACTTTTTGCATAATTAAAATCGATATTTTATTTATTGTTCATTGTTGAATATATTAATTGTGGAAATTAAATTCTTAGCATAATCGGAAAAAATACTAACTAAGTTATTTTTTGGTTTCGATGGTGTTAAACGTCTAAATATTAGCGAATCAAATTTGATGAGACCAAATAAGTAAAAAGATGATGATGAAGTTGAAATTCCCTACAAGCAATAGCGACAAAGCAATCTCTATACCCAAGAGGGGGGGTGAATTGAGTTATCGCTACAAATGCGGAATTATAAAATCTTTACCGATTTTTAGCTCTTATTACCAAGTGGGGACTTATGACAATTTTCTTTATTCCAATTAATAGCCTATATGCAAGTTTTCTATTCAATATGTATAAGCATAAATAAACTTGCTATAAACAAAAGTATAGGGAAAGAGAAATACGACACCGAGATTTATAGTGGTTCGGCCAAACGTGCCTACGTCCACTCCCCCAAGCCTCGCTTGAAGATTTCCACTAGAATCGAGTTTTATGTGGTTCACTCGTAACCAAGAGTTTTTCGCAAAGGCACACTCCGAACCTTTTACAACTTTGAGTTTTGTTCGTAGGTGCACTCACAACCTTTACAACTTACCCAACCAAATGGGATTGCACAAACCGCAAGTGTTTTGATAAAGAAGAATTAAAACACACCTGGGCACTCACAAATAATAAGAAGATTGTGTGAGTTGCAAACCCAAGTGATCTAAGCTCACTAAATGTAATGAAGATGTGTGTGAGCTTGTATGAGTGTTTAAGTGTATGAAGGTTTAAGACACTCTTGTATTTGCCTTAGAGAATGTATGAAGGTTGTGTATTAAGTCTCTAACCTAAGGCAAATGAGTTGAGGTCCTATTTATAATAAAATGCAAAGCTTTCCCCAACTTAAAGCGAGACCGGTATGGAGACCGGCATGCCGGTCTAGGGCTCCAACGGCTATATTACCGTTGAGAAAGTGTCTGTTAGACCGGTATGGAAACCGGTATAGAGACCGATATGAGTCTCCCTGGTTTCAGTAAGTGTTCAATATGAAGAGCTTGACCGGTATGGAGACCGGTTTGGATCTCCATGGTTTCAGTAACTGCACAATAAAGGCTAGACCGGTATGGAAACCGGTATGGGGACCGGTCTGGAGCTCCCTGGTTTCAGTAACAGCATGTTCTGATGACCAGTCAAGACTAACGAAACTTGGTATTTTGGCCATAACTTTCTCTAGAAAATTCCAAATCATGATCCGTAAATTTCTACATACACTAGACACATAGATATAGCTTCTGTAAAATATTCAGCTCCAAAAACATTAATATGAATTTTATGGAAATTTTATAATGTGACATGTATGCAGAAAACGCACATATTAACATGTTGTAGTAAAATGGCTCTAGCAAAAGTTCTATGCATCAGAATTGTGTTCCGTTTGAACCGTAGAAAAAAAGATACACATATATATCTAACGGTATATCATTTGAAGTTTAATTCAACCGTTTGCTAGTTTTTGGAAGATCATTTACCGATGCACTTGTGCATGAAGTTCATTTTGGTGCAAATAAAATGCAAATGATTCTTTTAGCATTCTAAGCCATTTTAAATGCAAGTGATGCAAAATGTATGATTCCTAAGAGCTTTAGATCACTTGAATAAACTCACTTACAATTAGAGCACTATGATAAGACTTCACATGATTTCTTCAATTATGCGCAAGTCTTCACATTCTCGCTCTTTACCACATATGCTTCGACACTTTTTGTATTGCTTCGTGTTTGCACGTCGAAGTCTTATTTCTCGTGTTGCATCATCAAAACCAATTACAATCGATTATGCGACCAAGTCGCCAACAGAAGTCAAAATGAGCTAGAAGATAATCAAGAGAGGAAAGATGATAAAAAGAGCCAAAAAGAGGCTGAAAAACCAAAATAAGAGATAAGCAAGATGAGGACAAAATATGATGATTAAGAGCTAAAAATGATTGTAAGTGAGTTTACTAAAATATTTTAAAACTCTTAGGAATTATACATTTTACATCACTTGCATTTAAACTGGCTTAGAATGCTTAAGAAATCATTTGCACACTATTTACACCAAAATGAATTTCAATGCATCAAGTGCATATGAAAATAGTTTAAAAAATTAACAAATAAATGAATTAATTTTCAAATGATATTGCGTTGTATAAATATGTGTCTCTAGGTTGCTACGAATCAAGTGGAACACAATTCCGATATCTAGAACTAATGTTAGAGCCATATTACTATAATATGTTCATGGATGAACGTTTTTACAGACCTGTCACCTTAGAAAAATTCGATAAAATTCATCTTACGATATTTGATGCTGGTTTTTTTTTTTTTTAATTTTTATAGATGATAGATTTATATGTCTAATTTATGTAGAATTTTACGGAGCTTGATTTGGAATTTTCTAGAGTAAGTTATGGCAAAAAAATCGAGTGCTGTCAAGACTAAAACATGCATACTGATATCTGAAACAGACATACCGATCGCAGATTGTGAGACCTGAAGTTTTGCTTAAGTTCTGGAACCAGGACAATGCATACTGGTGTCAATATCAGTTTCTACACTGGCCGGTATTTTGTTTGAATGCTTAACGGAAAATTTTTTAAGAGCCGTTTGAAATCTCACACCAGCATACCGGTATTGTAGACCGACATACCGGTCTCAGAATTGTATCATAGGAATTTCAATTTTCTCCATATAAAAGAAGCAAATTTTCATTTTTCAAAGAGGGGAAATATAGGGGAAAGTATTTCAGAGAGAAATTACACTTTCTTACATCTTTTACAAAGTTTTGAAAAGCTTCAAAAAAAATTAAAGAGTTTCAAATCTTCATATTTTTCACTTTAAAAATTGTATAGCTCATTCTTTCATCTTCATATTCATTTTAGAGAGTTGATTACATTTAAGTATTTCTCACATTTGCAAAATCTTTGCAATTCGTTTTTGTGAGAAATCCTTGTGCATATTTGTAAGAAGTATTTGTATTTCAAATTATTCTTTTTTGTATGAAGGTTTTTAGAACCTTGAAAATCCAAAATTATAAACCTTGAGAGTTGGTGAAAACTATAAGGTGTGTGGAGTTTATTGAAGTTAAAGGTTATGGAGCCTTTGAAGAAAACCCCATTGAAGGTTTGCGAATGAGTCAAGAAAACTCTCGTTATAAATTATGGATTCATTTTACATAGTGGAAAACTTCAAGCGTGTCTTGTAGTAGTGGACATAGGCAAGGAGTTGGCCAAATCATTGTAAATCCGTTGGCAATTTCTCTATCTCTATCTCGTTTATTTATTGCAAGTTTTATATTATTTTTCCATATCATGTATTAAACTTATAATTATTTAAATTAATATTGATAATCACTTTTGGACAATTAAAGTAAAATATGTATTTTATTTATTGTTCATTGTTGAATAGATTAATTGCGGAAATTGAATTATAAGCATAATCGGTAAAGATACTAAATAGCTTAATATTGTAACGATTTTTAATTTCGCATTATTTATTCATTTACCTAATTCTAGGGGTGAGCACCAGTTCCGGTTCTTCCCGGAACCGGACCGATTTTCTGGGTTTGGAACCGGAACCGGTTGTAATCGGGTAGGTTCCGGTTCCAAAATGAAGGAACCGAATTTATCCGGGTAGGTTTCAGTTCCAAAATGATCGGAACCGGAACCGGACCATGGAACCGGTTTATATGAACATTTAGAGATTTATATGAACATATAACCATACAAGACATTTTATTAGCACTGCAAATCCAGTTGCTTATTTGATTGGTAATTCAGATGATGCTATGTTTCTGCATCTAGCCACCACCCGTTGTAAGAGACCAGTCCATGTCTCACCAGTGGTAATTCATAATTTTTTTTTTCAAACAAGTATGTTTTGCATGATCCAAAATTATGCACGTGAAGAATTGTTTACTTGATTGATAAGTGCATGAAAATGTACTTTGAAACACCACTTATTCGGATTTATTGTTCAGTATTTAGTTATATATTTTATATTTTATTATATAATTTTTATCATTATATTAATTTAGAAAGTATTTATTATTTAAGTAATTTAAGTAATTTCCCTATTTATTATTTGTAGGAATTGGAAAAGATGAAGCGAGAGGGAAGTCCACGTTGAAAGAAGAGTAAAGCATAAAGAAGAAAGCAAAAACGTGACCAAAAGAGACCAAAGAATCCAGCGCAAAAGAAATATAGGAAAGAGAGAAGCAGCTTATGAACAAATAAAAAGCAAATAAGTGTGGGCCCAAATCTAATTAAATTAGGTTTCATGATTCTTATAATATAAAAAGGCTTGTAAAGTCAGGAGGAAATGGGGGGCTGCGTGAACAAATAAATTAAACCAGCAGTGCCGAGAGCCAGTAAGCTGCTGTGCGTAAAAGAACAAACCCTAAGACAGCGAGAGAAGCCGTGAAGAAAATAAGGGAAAAGCTGCGCAACCAAGGGACAAAGGAAGCAGGCCGAGAGAGAACAACAACATCCAGGAAGCCGAAAGCAATCCAGGGAGCAGTGACAATGAATTACACGATGTTTCTCCAACCCATCACTGTTATTTCTTCCTTCGGCATGCGGAACTAACCTCCCAAAGCAAAGCTAAGGGCGAACTCTTGTACCCTATTCTTTTATTTTGTTATTTGATTCGTGGATGATTTTCATTGTTTAATACAATTATTATCTTATTCTTCTCGTTATTCTTTTGAGTATTTTAATTTAAAAACTTATTTTATTAATTGGCATATAGATTCAGTCACGCTTTTTCTATGTGTTGTTGGTAAAATTGGTTGTGATTGGTTAAGGTTGTTTTGCGAGTTCATCCTTTGCTGCAGTATTGCCCGAGGGTATATTGTCGTCGTTGGATAGGTTGTAACGATAACCTTGTGAGTTGTGAACGTAGAGAAGATAAAATAATAATTACCTTAGAACTTTAATTTGAGTAGAATTGAATATCCTCCAATTGTGGGTTTGAGACGTGAAATCCTCAATTGCGTAATAAAACGAATCAATAACGGAATAGAAGTAATAGGTACAAGAGGGGACCCTGAAGCTTTGCTATTTCTCTCCATTGATAAAATCTCTTAATTTTTCGTATTATTTAATTTACATCGCAATTTAATATTTAATCTTTTCTCTAATTTAGTTACCGTTAACGTTTTTGTTGAGTAGATTAGTCCCTGTACCCATCTCTCTGAGGAATCGACACCCCAGCTATACTGCGATAACCGCAAGTTATTTTTGGGCGTAATCATTGATCAACATGCATATTCTTCACAAATATCTTAAATATCTTGAAATTATTTTCCACTAACAGGTCATCCGATAAATGAAGGTATGTCACCCCCAAGGTTTCACAACTAGGCAACTTAATGCACTGATAACTTGCCTAATTGTTAATGAAAACAGAAAGGGTAATGAGGCTGGCGAGCATTAAAAGTCTAAAACTTCATTTTCTTCGTTCTTGAGCTTCCGCACTCTGATTTGGTCCCCGTTTTTTCCTACGGACTCATATAGGAATGTAGTTTTCATTAAAATATTTTAAAATAGGGTAATTCGGAACTGGACTGGAACCGAACCGGAACCGGATTGGAACCGAATAATAGGGTACCCTGTTTAATTGGGTAGGTTCCAGTTCCACTTAGTGCGGAACCGAATTTTTCCGGGTAGGTTCCGGTTCCATGAGGAACCGGAACCGAAACCGATTTTGCTCATCCCTACCTAATTCAAACCCCTTATTGGTATAGTTGTTATTCGATATTGCTTGCAGTCACTTTCAATTTTTCCCTTAAAAAATTCTTTGACTTAAAATATCTTCGAGAGTTGCAGGATCGTCTCGATTACTTTCGTCTTGATTTCTCAATCGTAATATTCAAATCAGAAGCATCATATTAATAGTTAATAGAATGTATATTCAATCGTCAAATTCAATGAATCTGTAATAAATAACTCAGAGAGCTTCCCATAACCTTGACTCTGAGTAGTGGATGACCATTGAATTCAATGAACCTCCTACTTAATTTGAAGGGGAGAACCCAAAACATAAGTGAATTAGGGAAGAATTTTGGGAGGGTTGAAGATGGAGGAGAAATTTAGGAAGGGCCTTGAAATTTAATAGATATAGATTATTAATAATAATAATATAATATTAGTGTTTATTCACAGTAAATTTATTGATATCTTAGTATAAATAATCTCCAATATTTTGTGAAAAAAAGATGCAAAATGATGTTTGTCACATTTTATTGACACTTTTTGATTAGTGTCAATAGAAATCATTTTCGACATAGTGAGGCTTGCCAAATTATTATATTAAAATGTTCATTACATATATCATTTGTTAGTGTCAAAATTAATTTTAATATTAGTGTTGCTACAAGTAGATATAATTTTAATCACGAGAGTTTCTAATTGATATTCACCCGTTATTTTATCATAAAAATCCTTTGCTATAATTTAATCTTTAGCCATCCCTATTTTTAAGATTTCCTTAGATTTCTTTATCTTATTATAAAGATTTATGTCCCCCCAAAAAAAAAAAAAAAAAAAAAAAAAAAAAACCTCCTAAATATTTATCTAATAGAGATGGATTCTTACTTTTTATTCATTATAATCTCACATGCAAAAACAGCTTTATTTAATGAGATCTCCGATACGAACATTGATATTGTTGGATACTTGGATTGATCACTCTTCTTATTCACAATAACACAACACTTTAGTAGTCACCACACTAGGGTGACATCTAAAGTTTTATTCATTTATTTTACATTAAAAAGATTGATGATCACATAGATTGTGCCATCAAAATAAGTCCATAAGCCTGTTGGTTGTAGCAATCAAGATTGTCACCAGTCTGAATCCCAAACTGCTCACTGAAATGTGTAAAATACCCGATACGGTTCGCTACTGCTTGATTCCATCCTTTGCCACATTCAATGCCGCCATTGATTATATTTGTGGTTAGACCGAACCCGGGAAGCCGGCCGGCGTTTATGTCATTTCCGGACGGCCTCCATTTGTCGATAATAACCTCATGGCACGACGGCTTTGGTGGTTGAGGAGTCATCCAAAACCAGATTGCGCACTTGAATGATAGTACTGGATCATTAATAAGAAGGTCTGGATTGTTCAATAAGTCCACCCCTATGGCTTCTCCACAAAATATATAATTATAATTCCTGAACATGCAAATAAAGTTATTATATATCCAATAATAATAATAATTGATAAAAAAAAAAAAAAAAAGTAAACGGTGAAAATGAACTAAACCCTCTTAATGTTTGGTGAATTAAGTGAAACATTTCTTGTGTTTTAAAACCAATCGGAACTTTTCTTTTATTTTAAAACCAATCGAAACCTTCCTCTATGTTTAAAAATTCAAAATTTTATTATAAGAAGTCCATAATCTCGATCAGTATTCGAGATCCCTAACCATTCACTTCGGAATTTGAAACTACTTTTCGTCTTGATTTAAAAAAAAAAAAGATCGATATTCTAGATAAATTTTCATCTCGAATCACCACATGGATGGACAAAGATGAGACTTGTTTGGGATAGGACGACTCAATTGCCATATTTACCTCATGTTTTATGTTAAAAATTAAATAATTTATAGCAAAATTACATACAGAGGGTTTTCACTTAATTTCACCAAATATACGAAGGATTTTACTATATTTTCCCGATGTAAATACACACATGACAAATATTTATTTAAAAGGAATGTCATTTTCATCTCCAATAATTTTTTTTTAAAACTTCTTGGAAATTGGAAAGTTCTCTAACAAATTTTTAATCTTTCACTTCATCGTCTGGTGGTAAAAAAGACAATGAAAAAACACAATTAAGGATACATAGATAGATTCACATGAAAAGTTGATCATATGAGACTGAGATATCAACAAATTAAAATTAATTATTATTATTTTTGGTTAAATTTTATTACAATTATTATTTCTTCCGCGATTGTTTTAAGACCAATTGTGAAATTGAGTATTAAAAATTTATCAAGGATATATTTAAATAGAGAAATAAATTCTAAAAAAAAGAAAAAAATGAGAATATCCAAACTTCCCTCGGTTATTGAAACTCCAAACTGTATACTTACCAAGTGAGTTGAATTGGACCTCGGCCATAATATTGCCCTGGCAAGGGACATGGATAAGCATAATTACAGTAATCGGCTGCAGGGTTTACTTCTTTTTTAAAGCAATATCCCCAAGTATATACGCCAACAGCTCCACCTGTAAGTTTAATTATCAATCACCACATTAGTTCATAACATAAAAATTTGTTCATGCTTTAAAATAGATATGATAATTAATTAATCAATTTTTTATTTATTTAATATTTAAAAGAATTGAAACAGACCGGTAGTTTCCTGGGAAGTTTGGGCAAAGAAAGCAGCAATTTCTCTTTTACGTATGGTTTCATTTCCAGTGTTACCAAAGGCTGGAAAAGAATTTGCTGCCTCAATAAAAGCATCATAAGTGTAGAAGCATCTGGCAGGGCATAGTTTATCATTCCTATTCTCAAGCAAGTCATTAAACAATTTTCTAGAGATGATCTGGCCGAGTTCACCGCCATCGCCAGCTGTGCCGCTGTCTGCAGGACAGTCGCCGCAGGCAATCTGATTACAGTTGCTTTGGCAGCCTTCACAACAGTGTTCTGTTGTTAGCCCACACCAGTTATGTTTACTACAACACTCCCCTCCTGGACATACGATGCCGTTTCCACAGTTCCCACATAAGCCTCCTAGAACAAAAGAAATAACCAGAGACAAAAGTAACAAGGTCCTCGGCTTCATTTTCAATACAAGAGTAAATATTATTTGCTTGGTGTGTCACAAGTTTTAGGTGGAGTGGTCGATATTTATAGAATATCTGTCCAGACTTTATGCAGTACCGAAGAAGGAGAAAAACTTGTATAAGAAATGTTAATGGCCAGTGGTAACACATGTTCTCCCCCAAAGGGGAGAACATGTGTTCGAGTCCTAGCAGGGACTTGCTGGGACTCTTTTGGGAATAGATTTCTCCCCGATTATTTGAGTGGGAGTAGATATTTTTGGTTAGGGCTTGTCTCTTGGTACACTTAGATGTCTGAGTGTGCGATAATTATATGTATTGAATATCCCAGTAGATTTCAGATTGTATATTTGTAGAATTGTAATTCAAAAAAATAAAAATAAAAATAATCAAAAACTATGTGAGATCTACTTATATTTTTTTAATAAAATGTATAAAAATAAAAATAAAAATAAAAAAAGGCAAAAAGTATATGTATCCCACCTACTTTTGGTTTTTTTTTTTTTAATATAAATTTCTGAAGGAGATAAATCCTCCATCAAAAGTGGCATAATTGTCAGCATTTGAGGTATGCACCTGTAGACCCGGCCGACGGTTCGGTTCCGGAACCGGAACCTTGAACCGAACCAGAACCGACCGGTTCGGTTCGGTTCCGAACCTTTTTTTTTTTAATTTTGTAAATAAATGAGATTAATTTTATAAATAAATAAATTATTACATTGAAGAGCTTGAGCTTAAATTTTTAAAAATTTAAGTTGTCTACGTATCCTCCAAGGGTGAGAGGAATCAAAGCTCACGTATTTCCATTACAATTTTAAGTCATATCCCCTTTGTAAATTTATAATTTTACAATTATCAATCATCATTATCAGTTGATCCTTCGGCTCCGGTTCCGCTTGCACTTGTTGTTGCACTTGCAGATGCATTATCGAACAAATCTTCAAAATCATCATGTGCATCTTCTTGTTGTCTCAGATCAGCTCGAGTCCAATCATCCACACAAGTTGTTGCTTCTAGAGTGCTTGGATGTAATGAAGATCGCCTAGCTTCCAATATATTGCCTCCCAAGCTGAAGGTTTGCTCAACCGCAACGGTGGAAATAGGTGCTGCCAATATATCTTTAGCAATAATTGATAAAACATGATATATATTTTGATGTTGGTTCCACCATTCAAGGATTTTAAAATTTTTACTAACTAAACTTTCAGTAGAAAACTCGAAATTTGTAGATAAATAATTATCTAATTCAGGGTTATTAGTTGTCGTATCCCTAGCTTTTTTATTTCGTTGCAATAACCAACGATCCTCTGCGCTAAGTCTTGTTTGAATTACCGGTTCGCTACTACTAGATTCACCTAATGTTCCTAAGTTATATCGTACAATATAATCATTAAATAAATCAATTAAATCATTTCTTAATTTCGTCATTATTCTTGTAATATCAATTTCATCTAATATTCCTAAATAACCATAGTAAGCTTGTAAAGCACCATTCAAACCTTCTAATTTAAATCTAGGATCAAAAACAGAAGCAATAAGATAAAGTAAAGGAATTTCTCTAAAATAATGCAATCATTTTACCTTCATAGCAGTAATGGCTTCGAACAAAACATGATCATTAGAATCGCTACTTTCAACATGTTCATCCAAAGTACCAACAATATTCAAACTTTCAAGAAGAAATAAATGTGTTGTAGGATAATAAACACCGCTAAAAATTAAAGTAGCATCATTAAAAAATTTTAAAATATCTAAAAAAATTTCACAAATATCCCATTGACTGTGATAAAGTGTGATATTTTGAACATGTTGAGAAAAAAAACTACATTTTGTATTGAAATGCTTGACATAAAAGAAAATAAGTTGAATTCCAACGTTTTGGAACATCTCTTGAAAATTTAATCGGTTTAATACCATTTATTTTACAAAACTTCATTCATTCTCTCCTAACTTGAGAATATGACCAAATACAGTTAAGTGTCGTTTTAATTGGATCGAGGAAAGATGATAATAATTTTAGACCGTCTTGAACACATAAGTTAAGGACATGACATGTACAACGAATATGAAAAAATCGACCCCCTAAATTTGGTTCACATAAGGATTTTAAATCATTGATGGATGCAGTATTTGCAGATGCATTATCAAATCCAATTGTTAAAATTTTTCTACTAAACCATATTCATCAAAAATTACCTTCATATTCTATAAATATTATGTGCAGTATGTTGGTCATCAAAAACTCTAAATGCAATAAGTCGTTTTTGCATGGTAAATGATGCATCAATCCAATGACAAGTCACACCCATGTATGAGTGTGTTTGCCAATGGTCACTCCAAATATCAGAACATATAGAAATACGATCTTTCATCTCTTTAAATATTTCATTTAAAATAATTTTTCCATCTTTATATAATTTAAAAATATGACGTTTTGTTGTGTTTCGAGTCATTCTACATGTAGAAGGGTTTAAAGCATTATGCACGTAATTAGTAAAATGAAGTTTTTCACCAAAGCTTAAAGAAAGATGTGCCATACAAGTTAATTTCACAAATTCTTCTCTATTTTTTTGCATCTGAATATTTAAATAAATCTACACCACTCGTACCTCTACTAGATGATGCGTACCTGGCCATTTGAGTTTGCGTCCTATCAATTCCAAGTTCAACCAGATGATGTCTTTCCAGGTGCTTGATCATATTGCTGTATCCACCAGAAAATTTATAGGTAACCCCACAATAGTTGAAAATTGCTCGTTGTGAATTATCTTCTAGGCGTTCCAAATGAAAATGAATTTTGAAAATATCCGATGAACGAGCCTTAACTTCTCTTCTCCGTGATTCTGCACCGACACTAGGGCCGCTCTCTTGGGTTGGCATATTTGACATTATGTTCTCAAATGAGCTTGCCATTTTTCGTTTGAGAAATTAGGAAGAAAAATAAAAAAAAAATTGACTAATTACGAATGATAATAACTAATTGAATTGAGATGAGAATAAGATAATTGTATGAATTATTGAGAATAGAGAATTGTATGAATTGAGATTGAGAATAAGAGAATTATAGGAAATGAGAGAGTTGAGAATTTGGTGTGTTGAAATAATGAAAAATGAATCTTATTTATAGAGTTTTAGAATTTTTTTGATACCAAAAATGCCCCTAAATATAACCGTTTTATTACCGTTATTAGGGATATATTAGTAATTTAGATTTTATTTTATAATTTTTTTAAAAAAAACAATTTTTTTTTATTTGGGTAGGGAGCCGTTTGGCTCCCTGCGGGCATGTTTTTTTTTATTTTTTAAACGGTTCCAACCGGAACCGAAACTGTTCCGGTTGGAACCGTAGAACCGGTAGAACCGTAAGGTTCCACCGGTTCGAGTTGGGGTCGAACCCCAACCGAACCGGTCGGCCACGGTTCCGGTTCCGAACCGGAACCGTGGCCGGGTCTATGCACCAGGACAAAGCCCCCACTTCAGCGTGGCATATTTGGAGCCTGTACAGAGAGGGACAAGATTTGTCACTATCCAAAATCAGGTAAATAATATTTAAGTAATTAATAAAATAAAATCGATTCAAAAACCAGTTAAAAAATCTAATAATTTTAAAATATGTCCCCAAGATTTTTAAAACATCAATAAATATAAGATTATGTGTAAAAATATTAAAAACGCTCTCACAGTTTAAATGTGAACATCTATCATGATTAAATAATTAAAATTCAAACAATGGTTTGATTTTATTATAATGCATCACCTAAGTAAAGTCATTGTATGATAATTTTAAATATAAGTTAAAATACTTCCGAGAATATACCAATATCGATTTGCGAAGAGAGTTCACTCAACACGATCCAAAATTCTCGAGATATCAACCACGCTCGTCGCTCTCCAATTCATCACAAGTACTACCTGGATGATTGATATTAAGGGATGAGCATACTACACTCTCAGTAGGGACTAAATAACTCACTTTAAATGGTTTTATAAAATTTATGCATGATTAGTAAGATATATAGATTTATATGTGTTCAGTAAAAACAAATATCAATGATGCGAAAGTTAAGAGAAAATTTATAGTTTATACATATGCACAAGTACAACTAAAATATGCATCATCAAAACTAATTAATAATTTTAAAGAAAAACCATGTAAATGGAATGCCACATAGAGCTACGTAAACATGTGCCACAACGGGGCCACATAACAAATGTCATAATGGGACAATATAGGCCTATAATGTGTGCTGCAACGAGGTTCCACATGATCAAATGCCACAGTGGAAAAATATAGGCGTATAATGTGTGCCGCAACGAGACTCCATATGATCAAATGCGACAACGGGGTAATAATAAACAAACCATGCGCATGTCGGGACTTACACCCAGGTACGTGTCATCGCCGTCCAAATAGCGCCACTCGGAGCCATGTAATAGCTTCCACAACGGGACAACCGAGG
The DNA here is from genome assembly GCA_019454045.1 of Zanthoxylum bungeanum. Lineage (NCBI taxonomy): Eukaryota > Viridiplantae > Streptophyta > Magnoliopsida > Sapindales > Rutaceae > Zanthoxylum > Zanthoxylum bungeanum. The sequence goes on along the minus strand of SKCR01032778.1, from coordinate 125,812 downwards.
TCTATAAGATGGACCATAGCGAGGCTCCACCCAAGCAAATACCGCAACTGGGTAATATAATATCCGAGATATGCGCCATAACATGGCTCTACATATACCAATTTTACATATATCCAATTTTATTTTTTATTACCAATTTAGTTCCTTTCCAATTTAAATATATACTATCATCCATATATTTATAAAATTAAAACAATTAAACCAGAATGGTGGCGTCGTGTCGCCCAACGTTCCATTTCACATTCCATAAAAACATGACGAAATTAAAACACATTTTACGTCATTTGTATATGCATAACATAATGATATAAATAAATAAATTTAAATCACAATTAAGGTGTGAAACTGAGTCCCTACCTCAACCCGATGTTCAAAGCGCAAATCCAATCTCACAATAGTGCTCAGCATGTCAAATCTATTCTATTGGTTACAATGCTACAAGACTCTCCACAGGCCCACTCAACACTCAAAAGTAGCATCTCGAAACTTGAGATGTAATACATCCAAATTAAATATCCCACACAATTTTGACGGAAATTTGACATGGTTCTGTTTAAAATACGGACTATCCATTTACAACACAATACCACAAAAATGCTCACCCATGACTTATATTATCCATCAACATCAACCATTCACATCCAACTCCATAATTCAACAATTAATACAAATAAATGGTTCAAATCTGTCAAAATAAATATAAATAAATAAATGTAAATCGCAATTAAGGTTTGAAACTGAATCACTACCTCAACCCAACTTTCAAAACGCAAAACTTGTCTCACAATAGTACTCAGCATGTCAAATCTATTATGTTTGCTATAATAGTCTTCTCGAGCCTACCCGACACACCTTCCTAAGTACGTGGGTCCCGTTGATCGGCGACCACCAAATGGCCACTCAAAAATAGCATCTCGAAACCTGAGATATCATACATCCAAATTAAATATCTCGAACAAGTCTAACGAAAATTCAGTATTGTTTCGTTTAAAATACAGACTATCCATTTACAGCACAATATCACAAAAATACCCACCCAGGGTCTACATTATCCATCAATATCAATCATTCACATCCAACTCCACAATCCAACAATTAATATAAATAAATTGTTCAAATCTGTCAAATTAATACTCATATAACTCGACATAACTTAAATAGAAGAAAAGTCAAAGTTAGAGTTTATTACTGCGTGACGTGTTCGACTCAGCAAACATGAAGTCTCGCGATCATGATCTGCTTAGAACACGATCACAAGTTCCAAACTATTAAGATGTGAGCGATATAGATGTCGTTCTGATCCCGTACTCGCTCAACACGTTCTCCAAGGAACACTGACTCGCTTTGAAAATCAGACTAGATAATCAGAGACTTTCAACAACTAATATTTATACAAAAATGCTCGTATCGATGAGGGTAACAAGTTGGTGTATCTGATTCGTCGATCCAATAGTCGGATTCTAAATTCTGGCCAAAAGACCGAATTGTCCTCCATTTTTACAAAGGAATTTTTGCAAAGGTGTCGGGTCGAGACATCAGCGAACAGAGCAGTTTTCTCCAATTTTGATGCGAACTTCAAACTACCATATCTCCTTCGATGAGACTCTGGTGTTCTCACCTCCGGCACCATTGGAAAGACGTCATTGAGTGCTTCACGGTAGTCTAGCGCATAGCTGCGGACGACAAGCAGCGGTGACGGTCAGAACGATGACAACTCTAAGAGTATAAGAGAGCAGAAAAATAGGGAAAAATTTCAATTTATAGGCAAAAATAGTAACACATGTCACACGTTGAGTGGGCCACGTGTCACGCATTGAGTGAGCCACATGTCACGTTTTGAGTGGTCTATGTGTTAGTCTCTTGGAAAAGATCATTAAGCCCCCTGAAGTTTTAGAAAATCACGATTTGAGTTCAAATTTAAAAAATTCTCCATTTAGTCTATAAATTATTTACAAAATAACTTCGAAATTTTAAATTTTTTTACAATTTAGTCCAAATTTTTGATAAGTCAAGGTTAACACAAAGACTAAGTTTGACAGGATTTTTTTTTTTTTTTGTAAAGACCGTAATACCATTATAAAAATTTAGGGCCATTTCAAGGTTATTTTGAAAAATTATATTAGACTGACTTGAGTCTTTATTATTTATTTGGGGCTTGACAATAATTTTATAAGGGTTAAATAGTAAATTTAACTACTAACTCGGAAAAAATCATGATAGAGATACACTCATACACTCATAATACATTCTACACTCATTATTCAGGTGAACGATACCATGTGAGCGAGTAAATCTTTGGCGCAACAGTGGTATGGGTGACGTGGTACCACCAGTGAATTAAAAAAAAACATGTGTAATTTAATACCTAATTTTTAGTTGTTTTTTAATTTTTTAGCACGCGTGGCAATAAATGATTGGCTTGTTGCATGGATGACGTGGTACCACTGTTGCACCAAAGATTTTCTCCACATGAGCATATGAACAGTTGTATTTTTCATATAAATGGTATGCGTATTATTTTTTATGGTGAAATTTACATGGTCTAATTAGACGTCAAGATGTATTCTAAGGATGAAATTGTCAAAATGCCCTTTAAAGAATAAGTGAGGCAATATAATAGTCAAGGGTAAATTTGAGAAATATTCGGGGATAGACTATGAGACCGCCTCATTCCCTTAGGAGCCTTGCAACATTCCAAGGATGGCCTTGATATCATAAGGTGAATGCCAAGTCACTAATTGAAATGGCTGACATAGGAAGGTGAAGATCACCACTAGGATGTCACCATGTCAGCAACAGAAGTATCACTATTGGTCTAACTCACCACACTATTTTATTGTCCCCCATTTAGATCCGGCCAACTGTCGGAACCAAACCGAATGATTCTCGATTCCATAAGAATGAGGAATCGAGAACCGGACGGTTTCAGTTCAATTTTTTTTAAAAATGAAAAATAATTTTTTAAAAAAAAATTATAATTAGATATTACTACCAAATAAATATAATAAAAAAATTATTTATTTAAATTTTATTATTTTAAATTAAAAATTTAAATTTAAAATAAAATAAATAGCTTGAACTTAAAAAAATATTTATTTGAACTTAAATTTTATTATATTAATATTGGAACCGAACAGTTCCAACGGTTCCGGTTGGAACCGTCCGGTTCCAACGATTCGGCTAGGGTGAGAACCTTAACCGAACTGTACAGAACAAATTCAGATTCCGATTCCGAAATCGAAATCGAAATCGAAAGAAATCAGAATCGGACGATTTCTTCCGGTTCGATTTCAATTCCAAACTGGAACCGTGGCTCGGTCTAGTCTCCCTCCCTCTCTCAATTAAGGGTGGCGGGCCAGGCCAAAATTTTAAAATATATATATATATATATATATATATATATATATATATATATATATATTTAATATGTTTGAATCATTTTTTAATATTTAAATTGTTAATTTATTAATGAAACTTGTGATTTATTTATAAATTGTCTTTGTATATAGTGTAACTATATTTTATATTTATATATTTTAAAAATTAAATTTTTTTTTTAAATTCGGGCAAAAAAAAAAAAAGCCCGGGCCTGGCTTTTCCCGAGCCCGGGCTTTTTTTTTGTTGGCCGGGCTCGGGCCTGGCCCATTGCCGCCCTTACTCTCAATTGTCTATCCATAAAAAGAGGGAGACTACCTATATAGATGGCCTGCTGCTGTCAGCAGCCTTGTAGCACATGCTGTGTTGATGGTGTTTTTTAGGCACTATGATATTTAAGCAGCACGGCAGGGGTAAAAGGGTAAATTCCCTCCTTAGTCAAAATCATTAAAAATGACCATAATGACCGACCACATAAGTAAGGGTCGAGCACTTAATGGTAGGTGACCGACCACTTCGGTTCGGATGACCGAGCATTATCAGATCGGCGGAAGCATTCTCAGTTCAAAGGACCATCATGACCGACCTCATGAAGACCGACCAGATAGCGAGATATGCTCCAGAAGATGACACCCTATTCTTGCGGATAAGACGACAAGTTATCCTATTTTCATGGGGAAAACTGGTGAGACAGAGTCCTAGTAGGATAAAGAAAGTAAATATTTTTTGATTAGGAATCCTTATGGGAAAAGATAATAGTTTTGACTAGGAATCCTTATGGGAAAAGGGAATAGTTTCAACTAGGAAATTCTTATAGGAGAATGAATCTGATTTCTACACTATTATAAATAGAAGGGTAGAGTGTGCATAAAAAAAGAGAGCAAGAAGGAACAAGGGAAGAAAACAAGGGGAGAGCATTAAGAATCATCATCAAGATCATTACGATCAGACTTGTAAACACAAGAGATATCAGAGAATCATTTCTCAGTAATAAAAGTATCATTCTTTTTATGCCCGTGGACGTAGGTCGGACCAAGATCCGCCGAACCACGTTAAAACTCCTTGTCGATTGGCGTATTTATCTGTCTTCTGCTAAGTTTGCTTTTGGTCCCCCATAACCAAACAAATTCACTATTGAGGGAGGATTGTCTCGGGGGTAAAAAACTCTTGTTGCCCTTGAGGCCAAAATCAGCCGTCAACAGTTGGCGCCGTCTGTGGGGAAATCAACAAAAAGCAGTTCACGATGGCAGAAGGAGGAAATCACCAATCGTCGGGGAATCCGGCTACAGATTGGATAAAGAAGATGGAAGAAAATATGAAATCCATGATGGATCGGCTGGAGAGAATGGAGGAAACGAACAACGAAAGACCCGAAGTCGGAACCAGTCGAAGAAAAGGTGAAAAAGCAGAAGGGAAAATGGTGGTAGATACAAGTGAAGACGATGGACCCAGGAGGAGGGGCCCCTACGGGATAAAATCCGTAGTTGTTGAAAAAGATTCACAAACAAAAGGACACATGGGAAGAAGAAGAAAGAAGATCATCACCGGATCCCTCCTATGACAGTCTCCGCGACTTCAGAAGAGATGACATGGAGCATAGCGAAAGTGTGCGGGAAATTCCAAGGCATGAGGAACGCCGCACCCGGGGCAATAGACGCACAGAGGGGCACAGGATACGACATGGAGACACAAGCAGTGAAATAAAGTCTTGGTTGAAAAAGGAGATGACCAAGTGGGGGGTAGGCCTCAAGACTGATGCAGGGGATGCCCGGGATAGTGAGGAGGAATCTCCCCTCACAAAAGAAATAAAATCAGCAAAATTCCCGAAAAGGTTCAACATGCCGACCATGACGCCCTACAAAGGCCATACCGATCCAAAATCTCATCTTGAAAGCTTTGTACTATTGATGGAAGTCCAAGGAGTGACAGGGGACGCCGTGTGCAAAGTGTTCCCCCTAACTTTAGGTGGACCCGCCATTCTATGGTATAGAAGTCTAGCCCCAGGGAGCATCGGTAGCTTTGCACAACTTAGAAAGTCGTTCGTACGACACTTCAAAGGGGCATGCGCCCCTAAAAAGACAATCGGAGAGTTAAGACTCATGAAGCAGGGAGACGACGAGCCCCAAAAAACCTTTATTGAGAGGTATCATAACATGGTGCTCGAAGTCGGGGGGTATGAGTCTCCCGAGGCCTTGGAAAGCCTGAAGGGAGCCTTAGAAGTCGGAAGACTTTGGACCCACCTAAGGATCCAAGGCACCCCAGACTATGCAACCGCTCTGGAGGTAGCCCGGAAGTTCGTCTCATTAGAAAACGAGGAAAAAATCTCCCGAAGAGGGACGACCATCAGAGAGAGGACGATAAGGCCAGAGGCCTCCCAACGAGCAGACAGGGAGCCCAAAAAACCACCCCCAAAGCACAAGGAATTCAGCTGATACCTCGGAACAACCAGGAAAGAGGAACCCCAACGTAAAGGTTTTTCCCGAAATATCCCGCAGAAGAACTGTAAGGAGGGCAATATGTCCCCAAATATGAATAAAACCTTCTATTTTCAAAAGAAATAATTTTTTTTCCATCCGCTTTCTTAAAACAAAGTTGAAAGCCATATAAAAAAAAACGGGGGACATACTCAACGCCCATTACAGAGGACAGTTGGCGCCGAGGCCCATTCAACAATCGGCTCGGGGCCGGAGTTCGTTCCGCCGAGGCCTCTTCATCGGCTCGGGGTCGGGTTACGTCCCACCGAGTCATGTTCATTGGTCTGGGGACGGGACATTCCCCCAGAACCAAGTGTCTCTGTTAGCTCGGGGTCCTCGGAATATTCAGGGACATACTCGATGTATATGATCCGTGAGAAGCATAGCACGGGGAGGGATGATACCCCCGTGGCGATTGCTTACTCCAGTGTTACCGAACATAAGGAGGAATGTGCCCTTAATGTTTCGAACATTCTTTGATCATCACATACCCGATGTAATGGATCCGTGGGAAAGCATAGCACGGGGAGTGATGATGCCCCCTGATGAGTGATAAATGTATCACTATTTCCCACTCATTTAACTTAATATTTTGTATATTTTCTTGAGTTTTGTGAATATTTTGATGTGTTTGTGTGTTTTTTGTAGATAAATAAAGTTTCATGACATTCTGGAGGTGATTTGGAGCAAAACTGTGAAATTTGGTGAAATTTGGCAAAAAGGGGTATTTTGGTAATTTGGGACGTCCCGACACAAAGGGGTATTTTGGTAATTGTCCCGACACCGAAATAAAATTTCAAGACATTCTGGAGGTGATTTGGAGCAAAACTGTGAAATTTGGCAAAAGGGGTATTTTGGTAATTTTGGACGTCCCGATGCAAAGGGTATTTTGCTAATTTTGGGCGTCTGCCACGTGTCAAAGATTCAACGAGCCGTCTTTTTTAGCACACCACGCCACGTGTCGAAATTTCAGCGATTCAAGAAATAATAATAATAAATAATAAAAATCAGAAAAATAATAAAAAATTCAAAAATCAAAAAATAATAATAAAAAATTAGATTTTTTTGCCTATAAATAGATTTCGAATTTTTAGTTTCAAATGTACCTCTTCCTCTGAAATCCTTATAAATAAAAGAGAGTTCTTCTTATTTGCTTCTTTTATTCAGTTTTATTTACGCTTTGTAGTAGTAATTCTATCCATCCATGAGGGGGTAACCTCTCCATGCTGAGGTAATAAGGTAATTCTTTTACTATTGCTTTTTAGATTAATCTCCCTTAAAATATGATATATCAACTATTTAAAATCAGATTAATAAAGGATACCGCCATTCCGGACGGTTGGTTATTTAATTTAATCTGGTTAACCTGACTTAATGAGGATACCGCCACACTGGACGGTTGGTTTAAGTTTATATTTCTGTTCCGCCTTATGGCTGGTATATTTGAATTTGACTTAATCAGGATACCGCCATTCTGGACGGTTGGTTTATATCACAAGTTAATATATTATTATTTTATGGGAGATATCTAAATAGTAAATAGTAGAAGTTAATTTCTTTTACCTTAGCATTTTATTTATTTTTTTGCATTTACTTTTTAGTAATTTTTATGTCTTTTTACTTGTCCTAATTATGTGTTATAACTAAGTTAGTTTTCTAGGGTTGTGATAAAATCTAATATCACCGATTTTAAAAGGGTTAGATTATAGTTTTGGTAACTAAAAGAATTATTTGTTGAGTCATAACCTTAATGCCTTTTTATTAACTGATCACTAATAAAATTGATTAGATAAAACTTAAAATGAACTAGACATAGGGATTTTAAGTTTAAAGACATTATACTCAACAACCCACGATCTTCCTTAAGGATAAATAACCCTTTAATAGATTTCCTTACAGGATAGACATATACCTGTCGGGCGGGGGTAGTCATAATTGGAACTTAACCTTAATGAATCTAGGTAATTTAATTGACATAGACATATGGTTCAATTGAATTATACTAGGTATTTGTAAATGATCATTCGAAAGAGGCTTTTACATAATTTAGTGTTCCAGATAATAATTCAATAATTTACCCAACTATGATTTAACTACTTCATCTTTTAATTGATATTAGAAAGATTAACAACCCTAGATCTTTGAGTCTTTTATTTTCCTTAGAATTTTCTTTTGTCTTTTTATCTTTATTTATTTAGCAAATCTACAAATCAAATCATTCAAGCAATCAATTCCTTCTCCCTCAATTAGATATGTAAATAAATAGTATCAACAATTAATAACAATAGTAGGAATTAAGTCCTCGTGGGATCGATATTTTTATACTACTTGAACGATACGTGCGCTTGCGTTATACGTGTGTGTTTACGCCGGTCAAGTTTTTGGCGCCGTTGCCGGGGACTTATTTTTCTTGAGTTGTTAATTTTGAAACTATCAAATTTACTTATATCTAATTTTCTTTCTTTTATTTTGTATTTTTATTTCTTTTGTTTTCAGGTGATTAAAAAAATGGAACACTACTGGGAGATTGAAAGATTACAAGCTTTACAAGAAGATACACCCCAAATCTGGGAGCAACAGTCCAGTTTTCTGAGGCCTGTTGTTCAGCCCAACGAATATCACTGGATGCCAGAATCAAGCAATACTACATTTGCTCAACAGAATGAAATGGGGAGATGTGTAATTTGTGATGGCAACCACCCGAGCGATCAATGTATATACCTTTCAGAGTGGCAGAATTTTTGGAATCAACTAAGGTACGAAGAATCATCACATTTTCCATCTTATCCACCATCTTCCTTCGATTCTTATCATGAACCAGATCCATCAGAGGAAGATCAATTAATTCACATGTTCAAAGAACAAGCAGTTCGATTTGATGCACAAATTCAGAGTAACGCAGGATCCATACAGAGAATGACAGATCAGATCAGACAATTAATAGAAAACCAGAGCTACATACCTCAAGAACCAGTTTCAGATGACACAGATGAAGCCTCAGAGTACCAAACATTTCACGATGACACTTTAGCGAAAGAGGAGGCTGAGGAGAATAAAGAACGAGAGGTATCAGTTCAGGAACCCGAACCAGCAAAGTTTCGATTTGATTTCTATTTTTCAGATTCTGACGAGGATGAAACTGAGCTGTTTGTACCAACTGCATCAAAAATTGAGGATGAAATTATGTATCCTCAAAATGAAGATCTTGGAGATTCCATTGCACAAATGTTTGATGAAGATCTACCTGAGCCAATCATTTCAACCAGATCAGAGGATGAAGACCTAAAATCTGACATTTCTTTTCATCCTCAGGTTAACAATTTTGAAACATGTATTTCACAGATGACAGATGAAGAGTTGAATGCAGAAATTTTCAAATACATCTGTGAAGAAAAGATGGAGCAAGAAACAGAGCAAATGGAGGAGCAAATGTCTGACTTTATTAAAGATCCAGAGCATTCAGGAAAAACATCGCTGTTTTGGGGAGTACAACCAAAGATATCACCCAGAAGCTTGACAGAATGGAATTTCCATTCCAAGTCAAGCACCATACAAGACCTCCTGATTTTCTTTCTTTCTTTTCAGGAATCACTGGAGCAACAAAGATAAAAAATGTGGCACGAGCACTGAATGAGACAACATTCTTTTTGCCACTTTACCGTTGGAAAAGACCCTTCAAAAGCAACGCTCACGGGATTGTCTTCGATAGGACATCCAAAACGACGCTGAAACCTCCTTAACAGATGGATTTCAGTCACGTCTGGCTGAAGACGAAAAATTTAGCGCTGGCAGGGAGGCAACCCATGCAATTTGTTGTAATTTCTGTTTTCATATTTTGTGTATTTTGTGTGAACTTTTTAATTTTGTGTGTTATTTTTGTAGGGAAAGGCACAAACGGAGAATTTTAAGACAGAAGGAATTGTGTTTGGCAATTAAAGAGGAGAAACAATTCATTAACGATGGCTGAATAAGGAATAAAATCTTAAGACGCATCCTAATGAATTTATATACCAAACATGGCGTATTGCATACACAATTCTGTTGCCTTAATTATTACTTTGATTCGCTTTTCTTTTGTAATTATCTTTATTTTCGTAGACAGGATCCAGACCTTTTTGACCTTTCACGATTTCTTTTGTTGTTTAGCTACAAGCTTCCTCTGGAAGATACTTGTGCTATTATTGTATTCGCCCTTTTTCAGGTACTATAAATTCAGCCCGTCATTGCACTTTTGAAGGCATCCTGAGTTGAGAAAGAAATACATAAAAAATGGAAGCCACTTCAAGAAGACGAGTTGAGAACATCTGTGTGTTTTGCGGTAGTACTGTTGGTACTAAACCACAATACATAGAAGCAGCACAGGAATTGGGTCGAGTCTTAGCAGCAAGGAATATGCACCTAATATATGGCGGAGGCAATCTTGGACTAATGGGGATCGTTTCAAAAGCCGTACAAGAAGGATGCAGTCATGTTTTGGGAATCATCCCAAAACCTTGGCAGAGGCGAATCTTATTGGATCATCAAACGGAGAGGAACTGATCGTGCCAGGTATGTCTGAACGACTGGTAGAATGATTAACCGTTCTGATGCTTTTATTGCTTTGCCAGGTGGCTTGGGTACATTGGAGGAAATTTTTATAGTACTATCTTGGGCGAACCTGAACATACACCAGAAACCACTTGGATTGCTCAACGTTGATGGGTTTTATGATTTTCTTTGTGTGTTTCTTGATGATGCTCGAAGAAATGGGTTCGTGTCAAAGCCTATGAAAGAACTCATCTTTACTGCCAGAACTGCACCGGATCTAATTGACCAACTCGTAGCCTTTGAACCACAAGTTGACCCTATCATTTCAAAGATAAAATGGTCCGAGGACGATCGTGGTAAGAAGCGTCGAATAAATCTGGATCTTAACCTTTAATTTCCTGTAGAATTTCAGCTAACCAGGTACGATTTTCTAAACTCTTCTTCTACTGTTTAAGACATTGGGGACAATGTCTCATTTAGGTTTGGGGGTGAGGTATAGTTAATAGTACTTGTTTGTATTGTGTTTTTATTTTTAGTCCAAAATTTTTCAAAAAATTAAAAAATTAATAAAAACAAAGGGCATATTTAAGCTAGGTGATGGTTTTGTGTCTTCCTTCACTCACTACCTTTTTATAAGGAAAAGCTGTGGAGGCACCTAGATAATCATTCACTTGTAGCGTGTTGTGACAGACTAGTTTGGAGGACTCGTTGTTTATTCCTGACAACAAGCGATAAGAGCCTAAGGGGCTTGGGTATTTAAGTGAGCCTCGCTCCACCTTCCTCTGGGGAATCTACAACGGGAAGTCCATTCGACAGTTAGTCACACACCATAAACTGAGCCTTTGATTAAACTCTTAAAAAAAAAATTGTAAATTATAATTATATGACCAGTAAAAATGTTTTGTTGTTATGTTGACTAAAAAGATGAAATTGGTAAGAAATAGCTGTGTAAGGAATTCCCACTCCTGAGACGTATTTCAAACCTAATTCAAAACAAGTTAATTTTTGTTTATTCACTTTTGAATTATTAAATCTGTAAATTCTCCATAAAACTGACTAAAATGGATCTTTATATACTTAGTTGGCAGATATTATCAACATACATGGTAACATACAGACATGAGCTAAAATTGAAAAGTTTGTAATATCCAGTACTCTAGTTTAATTGGAGAAGCATCTAAAAAAATAGTGATGGAATAAAAAAAAAAAAAAAAACATCTGAGATCCGAGTTATTAAGTCTGTAAGGGTATTTTAATACCTAGTGCCCTAAAACCAACTGGTTTGGGAGTCATTGGCCCAAAGCTCATTACATGGATCAAAAAGATGATAGAAAATAAATTTATATATATGTATATATATCTGAAGTCTGAGTAATTAAGTCCTTAGGGGTGTCTTAACACCTGATGCCCTAAAGCCAACTGGTTTGGGAGTCACCGACCTAAAGCTCGCTACATAGATGGAAGATATTGTATATAAATAAAAAATAGAAAAAAGAAAAAAAATCAAAGAAAAAAATCAGAAAAATCAGAAAATTTATTCCATTACTACAAAAGATGTGAAATCTGATAAAACTTTAGGACAAAAATATTACTCTCTTATCAACTGCACTTATAACCGTTGTGGGCAAAAATGAGTTGTTTAATATTTTGTTGGCTGTGTATATGAAGAATGGTAAAAATAATCGGAGAATTTACTTATTTAGTAATTTAGAATGAAACAAAACAACTACTAAACTTGGAGTAGAAGTTTCATCTAAATGAGTCACTGACTTCTTTATTCTCTTTTCTCTTGTCTTTTTGCTTTTGTATGCATTAGTTTCACTTCCTTTTTACTTTTATAAAATGTTTGTGGGTATCATTGCTGTAAACCTTCACGAGACTACAACTCGTCCACTAGGGACACCTAGGGGTTTAAAGGCTTGTTGCATATGCTAAATGCAATCGTGATCCCTACGAAAGTGGCTTAGTTAAATTTTATTATGTTATTTTATTTTGTATTTTGCTCGAGGACTAGCAAAATATTAGGTTTGGGGGTGTGATGAGTGATAAATGTATCACTATTTCCCACTCATTTAACTTAATATTTTGTATAGTTTCTTGAGTTTTGTGAATATTTTGATGTGTTTTGTGTTATTTTGTAGATAAATAAAGTTTCATGACATTCTGGAGGTGATTTGGAGCAAAACTGTGAAATTTGGTGAAATTTGGCAAAAAGGGTATTTTGGTAATTTTGGACGTCCCGACACAAAAGGGTATTTTGGTAATTGTCCCGACACCGAAATAAAATTTCAAGACATTCTGGAGGTGATTTGGAGCAAAACTGTGAAATTTGGCAAAAGGGGTATTTTGGTAATTTTGGACGTCCCGACGCAAAGGGTATTTTGCTAATTTTGGGCGTCTGCCACGTGTCAAAGATTCAACGAGCCGTCTTTTTTAGCACACCACACGCCACGTGTCGAATTTCAGCGATTCAAGAAATAATAATAATAAAATAATAAAAATCAGAAAAATAATAAAAAATTCAAAAATCAAAAAATAATATAAAAAATTAGATTTTTTTGCCTATAAATAGATTTCGAATTTTTAGTTTCAAATGTACCTCTTCCTCTGAAATCCTTATAAATAAAAGAGAGTTCTTCTTATTTGCTTCTTTTATTCAGTTTTATTTACGCTTTGTAGTAGTAATTCTATCCATCCATGAGGGGGTAACCTCTCTCATGCTGAGGTAATAAGGTAATTCTTTTACTATTGCTTTTTAGATTAATCTCCCTTAAAATATGATATATCAACTATTTAAAATCAGATTAATAAAGGATACCGCCATTCCGGACGGTTGGTTATTTAATTTAATCTGGTTAACCTGACTTAATGAGGATACCGCCACACTGGACGGTTGGTTTAAGTTTATATTTCTGTTCCGCCTTATGGCTGGTATATTTGAATTTGACTTAATCAGGATACCGCCATTCTGGACGGTTGGTTTAAAATATCACAAGTTAATATATTATTATTTTATGGGAGATATCTAAATAGTAAATAGTAGAAGTTAATTCCTTTTACCTTATCATTTTATTTATTTTTCTGCATTTACTTTTTAGTAATTTTTATGTCTTTTTACTTGTCCTAATTATGTGTTATAACTAAGTTAGTTTTCTAGGGTTGTGATAAAATCTAATATCACCGATTTTAAAAGGGTTAGATTATAGTTTTGGTAACTAAAAGAATTATTTGTTGAGTCATAACCTTAATGCCTTTTTATTAACTGATCACTAATAAAATTGATTAGATAAAACTTAAAATGAACTAGACATAGGGATTTTAAGTTTAAAGACATTATACTCAACAACCCACGATCTTCCTTAAGGATAAATAACCATTTAATAGATTTCCTTACAGGATAGACATATACCTGTCGGGCGGGGGTAGTCATAATTGGAACTTAACCTTAATGAATCTAGGTAATTTAATTGACATAGACATATGGTTCAATTGAATTATACTAGGTATTTGTAAATGATCATTCGAAAGAGGCTTTTACATAATTTAGTGTTCCAGATTAATAATTCAATAATTACCCAACTATGATTTAACTACTTCATCTTTTAATTGATATTAGAAAGATTAACAACCCTAGATCTTTGAGTCTTTTATTTTCCTTAGAATTTTCTTTTGTCTTTTTATTTTTATTTATTTAGCAAATCTACAAATCAAATCATTCAAGCAATCAATTCCATTCTCCCTCAATTAGATATTTGTAAATAAATAGTATCAACAATTAATAACAATAGTAGGAATTAAGTCCTCGTGGGATCGATATTTTTATACTACTTGAACGATACGTGCGCTTGCGTTATACGTGTGTGTTTACGCCGGTCACCCCCGTGACGATTGCTAGCTCCAGTGATATCGGACCTAAGGAGGGATGTGCCCTTAGTGTCCCGAACACTCTTTGATCCATTCATCATTTGGATCCAAGAGAGGCGCATCATGGGGATGCATTGTGCCCCTGTAGCATGTGCCTGCTCCAGCGCGGTAAGGAGGAGCCCTCGTGTAATACACAGGCTCCACAGTGACCTGGCGTATAGAGGATGTGCCTTTACCATTTAAACGCTCAACTGATCCAAATCCTGGTTCGTCGGGACACTGAATTGAAAGATTCAGAATTGTGTTTTGGGGGCCTCGGACATGACGCTGTTTTGAGGCATCCGTGCTGTTGTTTACATTTGTAAAAAGTTTGATTTTGGGACAAGCGCTAAGTCGCCCCCGCCCTTTAATTTTATTTTTCAGAGTTTTGTTTTCGTTTTCCGCTGGTCTGGTAGGGGGACACCCGTGCCGGACTCAGTAGGGCTTCAAAAGGTTGATTCACTTCCCTTCTGAATAAGTCCCACCTGATTAATCGACTCGGGGCTGGATTCCTTCCGCCGAGGCCACTTAATTAATCGGCTCAGGGCTGGATTCGTTCCGCTGAGGCCACTTGATTATTTGGCTCGGGGCTGAATTTCGTTCCGCGAAGGCCACTTAGTTATTCGACTCGGGGTCGTGTTACGTCCCACCGAGTCAGCCCTTTGGACTGGGGACGTAACATTCCCCCAGGTCCAAATGTCTTTCTCAGCTCGGGGTCGGGGTACGTCCCACCGAGTCAGCCCTTTGGACTGGGGACGTAACATTCCCCCAGGTCCAAGTGACTTTCTCAGCTCGGGGTCGGGGTACGTCCCACCGAGTCAGCCCTTTGGACTGGGGACGTAACATTCCCCCAGGTCCAAGTGTCTTTCTCAGCTCGGGGTCGGGGTACGTCCCACCGAGTCAGCCCTTCGGACTGGGGACGTAACATTCCCCTAGGTCCAAGTGCCTCTCTTCATTCGGGGTCGGGTTACGTCCCACCGAATCAGCCCTTCGGACTGGGGACGTAACATTCCCACAGTTCCAAGTGCCTCTCTTCATTCGGGGTCGGGTTACGTCCCACCGAATCAGCCCTTTGGACTGGGACGTAACATTCCCCCAGGTCCAAGTGCCTTTCTCAGCTCGGGGTCGGGGTACGTCCCACCGAATCAGCCCTTCGGACTGAGGACGTAATATTCCCCCAGGTCCAAGTGTCTCTCTTCATTCGGGGTCGGGTTACGTCCCACCGAATCAGCCCTTCTGACTGGAGACGTAACATTCCCCCAGGTCCAAATTCATTCGATGTCGGGTTGCGTCCCACCGAGTCAGTCCTTCGGACTGGGGACGTAACATTCCCACAGGTCCGAGCATCTCTCACAGCTCAAGACAGGATCACATGCCACCGAGCACATCATCGTTAGCTTAGAGGCAAAATTTTCTACTCATAATCGAGATTGGACCAGTCACGGGTCAGGACCTCCAAATCTCTGGTACATATATTACAGAGGAGGAGTCATTTTTTGTTTGGACAACAAGAGGAACTTCATCTCCTGATGGGACGATCCAAGTAAGCAATTTGCTTTGAGGTGGAGAATCATTCTGAATATGGTTAGCATCTCCAATAACCGATGATATGAAGATAGAAACAGAAGACTTAGTTGATGGCGAAGGCAATTTCTCTGTGATTTCTGGAGCGACCACCAGCAAGGCGATCAGCACACCATCTTTTTTATAGTTCCCGGCATCAACTCACAAACTCGTTGTTACCAAGAACTAGGGGATAGATGTTGATGGTGTTTTTTAGGCACTATGATATCTAAGCAGCACGGCAGGGGTAAAAGGGTAAATTTCCTCCTTGGTCAAAATCATTAAAAATGACCATCATGACCGACCACATAAGTGAGGGTCGAGCACTTAATGGTAGGTGACCGACCACTTCGGTTCAGATGACCGAGCATTATCAGATCGGCGGAAGCATTCTCAATTCAAAGGACCATCATGACCGACCTCATGAAGACCGACCAGATAGCGAGATATGCTCCAGAAGATGACACCCTATTCTTGCGGATAAGACGACAAGTTATCCTATTTTCATGGGGAAAACTGGTGAGACAGAGTCCTAGTAGGATAAAGAAAGTAAAGATAGTTTTGATTAGGACTCCTTATGGGAAAAGGGAATAGTTTTGATTAGGAATCCTTATGGGAAAATGGAATAGTTTCAACTAGGAAATTCTTATAGGAGAATGAATCTGATTTCTACACTATTATAAATAGAAGGGTAGAGTGTGCATAAAAAAAAAAGAGCAAGAAGGAACAAGGGAAGAAAACAAGGGGAGAGCATTAAGAATCATCATCAAGATCATTACGATCAGACTTGTAAACACAAGAGATATCAGAGAATCATATCTCAGTAATAAAAGTATCATTCTTTTTGTGCCTGTGGACGTAGGTCGGACCAAGATCTGCCGAACCACGTTAAAACTCCTTGTCGATTGGCGTATTTATCTATCTTCTGCTAAATTTGCTTTTGGTCCCCCATAACCAAACAAATTCACTATTGAGGGAGGATTGTCTCGGGGGTAAAAAACCCTTATTGCCCTTGAGGCCAAAATCAGCCGTCAACATGCTGCATCTGCACTATCTAAGGGTTGCCACGTGTAAGGCAAAACACATCCATTTTATCCCCCATCATTGGGAGACGCAGGGCCGGCCCCGGCACAGTGCCACAAGGGCTACTGTCCAGGACCCAAAAATTAAGGGGCATCAAAATTGAAAGAATTTTTCAAAATTGAAATTATTAAAATCTTACTTGCGGACTATTATGACTCAAGATTTGCTAAATGGATTAGCAATCTTATGCATTGAAAATGATGAGATTGAAGACTTGGAGTATGATGATATAATTGATTATTTTGCTTAAAAAAATGCTAGAAGATAATTTCTTAAATGTTGAAATTTCAAGGAGCTTTGAAATTGTTGTATATGATTGTATTTTTTATTATCGGGTTTAGGTACTATGTCTCCCATTTGTATATTTTCTCAAGTAATATAATTTGGGCGTGAGGGCCTAGCCAACCCAGCTTCGACTGGATTTCAGCCCTCGTTAAATATTATATTTTTAAACATATATTTTCATAATAAAAAAATGGCACATTTTGAGCTTTCATATCGGACACCCAAAAATTCAGAACCGGCCTTGATGAGACGGCATGAGTTAAGCACCAAAAAAGATGAAAGAAGAACAATTAATCTACATTGGCCGTGTCCATAAAGACTAGGATGTTATTTGACAACCAAGTATAAAAAAGTCGAGTCGTTCTCTCTGAACAGTTGAAGATTTTTTTGAGCTCCGTTCGTCTTTTTCTTCTCCATTATTGAACCTATTTTGAGTTGAGCTAAAAAATAAACTTATTTCACTGGTGGCTTGAGCTCCAAATGATTTACGTAAGTAAAATATTTTCAATAAAAATTATTTTTGCAAAGAAAAATATTTTTCAGTATTTGATTATGGTATGAAAATAATTTCAAAAAGCGTTTTCAGATGTTTGGCGTTTGGCGTGTCAAATATTTTTTTCAAAAAAATTCATGGTAATTAAAAGTAGGGATAGCAAAAAGATCTGGGTCCGACCTGAATTCGCATTGTCCTGGAAGACTGAGGTATGAAAATACCCAAAACCACAAAAAAAATTCGGATTCGGGTTGTGAAATTCAAGACCCGTATGGATTTGAACACGGGTATTTCCGGAAGTGGGTTCAGCTGGAATCTAAATGAAAGGCCCGACTTCAGAAAATAATTCCAGACTAGGACCCAAGTATATTCAGACACGGATCTGCATAGACTTGGACAACCCGAGTTTAGAAATAACCAAGTCAAAAAAAATTCGGACCTGGATAGGAAATCTAGACTAGATATACGGGGGTTTGAAATTTCGAGATCCGAATCTAGAATTTTATTAATCTTATATAAATATAATAGAAAAAATCGAATTTCTAGATCTGATCCGGAGATACCCGGATCCGTATCCAAATAGGTATGGTTTCAGGGACACTAGCCAAAATTTTATTAATTTTATACAAATATAATTGAAAAATATATTATAAATATATTTTTTAGATCCGATCCGGGTATATTCGGATCTGGATCGAACGAGTCTGAATTTCGGGGAACTGGATTCATAATTTTATTAATTTTATATAAATTTAATTGAAAAAGATTAAAAAATTCATATTTTCAGAATAAAATTGAAAAAAGATTTAAAATTTTAGATTTCTCTATCCGGTTCGGGTATATCTGGATCCGAATCCATACATGCTTGGAATTTTGGATCCTGATTCCATAATTTGATACAAATATAATTGAAAAAAATTAAAATATATGTATTTTTTAGATTCTGGTATTCCCGAATCGATATTCACGAGGGTCTGGAATTTTAGGACTTGAGTCAATAATTTTATATAAATATTATTAAAAAAAGATTATTATTTTTTTTTTGGATTTTTGGATACAGCCTATGTATAATGGATCCAGACTGAGTAGATCCACATCCAGGTCCTTATTTTTTTCCCGGATCTTTGCAGATTCGGATCCAAGTTTGAATTTTGTCATTCCCGGAAGTGAGCTATTGAAATTTGGACAAAAAAAGGATTTGTAAAATAACTTAAGAATTTTAATTCCGTAAGTCATTTTCTAAAAAATGACTTAACTTTTTCATTGATGAATTAAAATAGTTTTGAATTTGGTAAGTCCTTTTTATTTTTTGAAAAATGAATTAACTTTTTATTGATAGGAAAATAATTTATACTATCAAATTTTTCATAAGTATTTTGATCTCTATAAATTGTAGGGGTGGTAATTAGGGTCATGATTCGTTTATTCGTTCTATTCGATTCGCTTTAAAATGAATACGGGTTTGAAAAAATGGATTTGTTTAATAAATGGGTCAATTTAATTCTATTCGTTTATTAAACGAATCGAATACGAATTTAAACTCATTGATTTGTTTATTCGTTTAGGATTCATTTTATTATTTTCTTTTACTAGTTATTATTATTTTCCAATTAAGATTCGCGAAATTATGGTTGATTACCATAGAAAAAATAATATTTTCAATATTTTATAATGTAGTTTTAGTAAATATATTAATTACATATTTCATATGTATATATTTATGAAGAATTAATGTAAATCAATTATGGTAATCATGTTATTAAATAATATTGTTGATGGTGTTTTCAGGCGCTACAACATTTAAGACAATACGACAAAGACAAAAGGGTAAATCCTCTGTCTGGTTGAGATCATGTAGCCGACCCGACCACAACATGTGAAGACCGACCACTTTGGTTCAGATGACCGAGCACTATAGAGGTCGGCAGGAACACTCTCAGCATAAAAGATTGTCATGGCCGACCTCATTAATACCGACCAGACGACGGGCCGTGTTCAAACAGCACCCCATTCTTATGGATAAGATAAGAAAGATATCATACTCTCGCAAGGAGAAGGAGTCAGATTCCAAAAGGGAGTACGGAAGAAGAATGCAGTACCGGATCAGGAAACCCTACAAGAAGAGAAGATTGAGTCCAAATAGGATTTCTTATGCAAATAAGAGTCTGATTTCTGTATTATTATAAATAGGAGGGTAGAGCATGTGTAAAAGACATCTGAAAATCATCACAAGAGTGAGGGATTAGAATCATAAAGCTCCGATTTGTAAGAGCAAAGAAGAGACCCGAGGAGTGAATTTGAGTAATAAAACAGTACCACCCTGTTCTTGTCCGTGGACGTAGGTCGGATCTCAAAATCCACCGAACCACGTTAAATCACCTCGTCTGATTGGCGTATTTTCTTGCTTTCCGCTAAGTTTGCTTTTGGTTTCCCGCATAACCAAACAAATTCACAGTTGGAGGAGGATTGCCTCGGATGTGATATTCCCGTATTACCCCGAGACCAAAATCCACCGTCAACAAATATCATGACTAAACGAATATTCATATTCGATTTGTTTAATAAACGAATCGAATACGAATCCTGATATTAGGATTCGTTTAATAAACGAATCGAATACGAATCCGTCACTTTTTAATTCGATTCATTTAAGATTCGATACAAATTTAATTCGTTGATTCGTTTTGCCACAAAATGTTTTTCAAAAATTGTTTAATTGCCAAATACACATTACAAATGAATTTTATATACATTTTGAGTTGATCCGTGAATAATATTAAAAACCAATTGGTGTCCGTACAGATTGCAACATCTTACTACCATACAATTATATTTAAAAAAATAAAAAATAAAAAATAAAAAATAAAAAATAAAAAATCTTGATTGGCATTATTTTCTTTGATTAATTTGTGGAGCCGGCAGTGACTGTCGTCTTTTCTCGTCTTTTCTCGTGTACTCAAAAGGCAAAGTAGGATGTGAAAGAAGAAAAACACGTGCTAAACGAGCATATAGTCATTTTCATTGAAGTCTATGAGTGGATTGCAATTATTTCAAACTAATGAATTAAAATGGTTTTGCGAATGAATGGAGATAGCATGCACTTTTACATTATAGAAGCGAGTTATGAGTGTTATTTAGATATCGATAATTTATACGTCGATATGATTATATCTTAGGAGATTTGATGATTATATCTATGTATCTGGTTTAATTCAGATACTTGTGACAGAAGAATTATATGTATATAATGATATCGACCTGTATAGTTCAACAAGTTTATCTGTGATCGTCATAATTTACAAGTGGATCATACCCCAACTTAGAGAGCCTCACATAATGAAATATACATGTAATGCACTAGGGTAACAATTATGAATAATATTGATAATTTATAAATCGTTTAACGGTTAAAAGAATAAATACATGCAAATGAGCATTTCATTCATTTCATAATTAATGTGTATTTATATTTAGTACATGATTTTATTAAATACACATTAATTAAATGTCATATATGATTTTTTGACACATGTAATTAATATATGTATTTTGTTATTTAAAGTAAAGAAAATACATATATATATATATATATTATATATATATATATATATATTATATATATATATATATTATATATATATATTTATATGCCATAACCCAAGAAAATATATTTTTCTAGATTTCAGATCTAGTTTTGTTCTTTGTTGAGTGTTGTACATCACATATACAAGACAATAAAAAACGTGAAGAGATGAGTAATTAACTGGCTTTCCGCTCCACATCTTTATCGGTGTCTTCAAATCATTTACTGTTGCTGGAGATCTATTTACAATAAAGCATGTTGTAAGCATGTTGTATGATCTGCTTCTGCCCAAAAGCACTTTGGTAGACTAACTGTTCTGAGCATAACTCTTACTCTTTCCAGCAATGTTATATTCATCATTTATGTCACACCATTTTGTTGAGGATTGTATGATGTAGTACTTTGCCTTTTGATGTCTTCTTATTGACAATATATATCAAAAAATTTGCTGCAATATTCTCCTCCATTATTTGTCCTTAAACACTTGATTCTCCTTCCAATTTTTACTTCAATTTGTCCTTTAAGGTTTTTGAAAGGTGACTTCACATATGACTTATTTTTTATCAGGTACACCCAGCATCTTATAGAAAAATCATCACCAAATAATACAAAATATTTTGCATTCCCCAGAGATTGAACCGGTGCGTCCCAAATATCAGAGTGAATCAATTCTAAAGTGATTTTACTCTGAGCACTTGACTTACTGAATTTTAATCTGTTTTGCTTACTTATAACACAATGATCATAAAACGGTAGACTAACCGCTTTCAAGATTTGGAGCAACTTTTGATTGACGAGAATCTTCATTCTCGGTTCTAAAATATGGCATAGTTTCTGATGTCACAATATAGAAGCTTCCTATCCAGAATCTAGTGATGTCACCAATGCAGTTGCTTCATGAATCGAGTCTCCCAAGAGCATATACAAGTTTGCTGATATTTTTTCAACTTTCAAGACTGTAAGTGCTCATTTTACCATCACGTTTTCAACAATGGTCTTGTATGTGAGGTCATCTAAGTGTCCAACTGACAAAAGATTTTTCTTCATTTCCACAGCATATTGAACATCTTGTACAGTGCAGATAGTACTATCATACATCTTTATTTTGATGGCTTCAATCCCAATATTCTTCAAGGCATGATCATTGCCTAGAAAAATTGATCCTCCAGAGACAGGTTCGTAATGACAGAACCATTCTCTCCTAGAGGTCATGTGTCATGTTGCTGCAAAATCAACCAACCATGCACCACTTAGCTATTTTTTGCTATTATTGGACATTATTACTACTTCACTGTAACACGCCACATTTTTCAGAATTACTTGGAACACATCCTTGAGATTTTGTTGCAACATGAGCTTTTTATGCATCTTTCTTCATATTCTGATAATTTTTCTTGACGTGCCATTTCTTGCCATAATTGTAGCTGACATTCTTCTTACTTTTTGGTTTCAATCTACCATGGTTTTGACTCCTAATTGAGTCATGTTCCGTTGATCTCCCTTTTTTCATCGATAATGCTTCTACTTGTTGTGAACCAGGTGATATATTTTCCTTATTTTTTCACCTACACTCATCTTCCAGAGAAGCAGCTGCAACATCGTCAAAGACTAGATTACAAGTGACAACATTACTTGTCATATTGATGATAAGTTGATCATACGAATCATGTAGAATTTAAAGTATAATCTTCGCACGTTCATTTGTAGATATACTATAATTCAACACGGTGAGTTGAGAAAATAGAGTATTCAAATTATTGATGTGATCCGTCATGGTTGTAGACTCACTTATTCGAATAGTGTAAAGTCTCATCTTCAAGAAGATTTTGTTATGTAGTGACTTGACCTCGTACAATTTGGTAAGTGCATTCCAAATCTCATTTGCCGTCATCTTCTCTGCAACGCCGGATAAAACAGAATCTGCTAAGGCTAGATACAAGTTTCCCATAACATTTTCATCAATATCCTTTCATTTTTCATCAGTCATTCCATCCGGTCTCTCTCCAATTGCCACTAAGCAACTGTATTTTCTCAAGATTGCTTTTATTTTAAGTTTCTATAGGGAAAAATTACTCCCGTTAAACTTCTCAATTTCGAATTTTCCTGCCATGTTTCTGATAACGATTAGCTTCTCACTTGAACCGGCTTTTACTATTTCACCGTGAATATGACCTTATACAATACTTGAATAGTGCCATATACGTGAATAGTGCCATATACATGAATAATATTATATCGTATATACGAACAATCTCCATGAACAATAACTTTAAATCTGAAACGTTGATACCATTGTTAGTGGATTATGGGCTGGAGCTAGCAGGCAAGTAAAGTGAAATTGAGAATAATTGTTCGTTCAGGAAGTGTTTCCTACCATATAACAATACCATAATAATTAGGAGGCATAATCTACCATAAATATTAACAATAAAATAAAATAATGAGACACAAATTTAACGTGGTAAAATCCTCGATGTGAGGGAAACATCCACAGGAAAATCTAGAAGGATTTCACTATACTGGAAAGAATTTTACAACTTTCCTCTAAATACAAGGAGTGAACAATCTCACACTCTCTTAGAATAAGAGAATTACAACTCTCTCACAAACTCTTAAGAATGAATAATATTTTTCTCTATTAGAATACATAGGATTTGGTTGAGAATGAAATGGAGACAATAATGAAATGAAATCTCTATTTATAAACATGAGATTTACCATGTAAATAGTGAATTTTAATTTTTTTTTTATATATGGGACCCACCACATAAATAATTTATATTTAATATTTTTATATATACATCTTTCGATGTCTTTTTAACTTAATCACCAAAAGATACTTAATATCAATTGGTAATTTCATATATATATCCTACTTGATTGGTAATTTCACAATTTCTTTAGTGCTGACGCCTGACGGTTTTATGTTTCTCACCTTATTTTTTTATGTATTGGTTTCATGCTAAAGATAGAGTTTGAGCATCCTCTCACAATTATTTTGATGTGCTTTGTTTGAAGTTGACAAGTAGAATTTGAGCATCTAACAAGCCAGTCATGTTCAGAAAACTTTCTTTTAGGGAATAATATATGTTTTGTCATGTGCACATAAGGCCCAGTTGTCTAATGCTTATTATGCTTATTATTTAAATTGTTGGTTGTTTATTATTTAATTGGGTTGAGTCAGAGTCCAGTTGAATTAGTTTAAGTAATTGAGTCTACTAATTGTACGTGGGCATCAGCCAAGTATTTAGGCTTAAGAATAGGTCTTCAAGTTGGGTTGTTAGCTAAATATCAGCGTCGTGGGGTCGGTTATTATTATTTCCAGTTGTATTTAAGTCTTTCATGTTAATGATGAAGATATGAAAACAGTTGCAATTAGTGAGTATTGGAGGATGTGGATTCCTCGAATTAATCCAACACTTTCTTAAGCTTGAACCTGACATGTTTCAAGTGGTGCCTTCTAGAGAATACCTTTTCCTATTTAAATGACGAAAAATTACACTCTTCTTTTGTGGTTTTTATTTGAATTAACAATGTTTCACTTTGAATCATTGAATAAATTCAAAACTTGAATCAAAAGACATGAATAGAAATGATACTATTAAAGGTCACACCCAAATGAAAAGGCGCATTTATTAAGCCATGAATCATACATAAATATATATTGAGGAATACAGAGAAAACATCCTCTCACAATCTTCTACAAAAATAAAGAAAGTTTTTCTTTCTTTGTATATAAAATCCAAAGTATTGTTTTGCTGCAGAAACAATATTTTGTTTCTATAAAGGCTTGCAACATTTGAGGGTATTTGGGATTGCTTTCGGACGTGCATAAAATCATTAATAGTAAGTTACGTATGTGTATCATTTCCACAAGTATCAAGTTAGAAGAGATCTCCGGAAATAGCCAATTCAACCCACACACATTATTTCATTATAAAGAGAAAAGAAGCTTTCTCTCACTATTTCATTATTTCATTTCCACACATTATTCACTATTTCATTTCCACACGTATGTGTTTAGTGACTTGGTAGATGTAAGAATTTTTTTTAAATATATAAAGTGTATATATAGGGAATGAAAAGATTTAACTTTTGAGTTTAAAGGGTTCCTTGGAAATGATACATTTCTTAATGAGAAATGACATAACCCTTAGGATTGAAAGATTTCATTGGAGGGTCATAACACCTAAAGGAACATATGTTTTGACATAATAGTACCTTTACAAAGGCAACTCTTCATGTCGATAAAAAGGGTCATTGAGTTCTTCATTTGCAATCATCCTAAAATTCACATTCATCATCTTCTTCACTTATCCTTAGGCACATTAGAGAGTCTAATGTTTTCACATATAAAAGAGAATTTCCACAATTATTCATAGTTCAAATTCTTGAAGAAATAAGTGCCCTTTTTACAAGAAACAACGAAGTATCATGTGAGAACGTTAGCCACAAAAAATTCTTAATTAGTGCATCGAGGTGGGGCTAATAAGTTTTTAAGGACATAGATTTTTCTCGACTTAATTTAAGTTCCTCATCTTCTACATAATATTTTTCAGGTTTTTCTAACTCTTGTATTTGTATTCAATTTATAATTTGTATAATTTTATTTAATAATTTTGATTGAATAATATATGTTAAAAGTGATAAATAACACATTTCGTCCGACGGTAGACGCCCAACTAAACACACCATAAATGTCTATTGGTAATTTCGTGGGTACTATTTGATTGGTAATTTCACAATTTCTTGTGTGGTGACTGTTTTATGCTTCTCATCTTATCTTTTATGTTATTGGTTTCATGCTAAAAAACAGTTGTTTCAAATTTAATGAATTAAAATAGTTTTGAATTCTATAAGTCATTTTTTTGAAAAATGACTTAATTTTTTTATTGATCGAAAAATAATTTATACTGATCAAAATTTCCATAAATATTGCAATAAGAAAAACATTTTTCCAAAATTGTTTCATTGCCAAATACACAGTCCCTTAATTACAAATGGACTTCATAGACATTTTGAGTTGATCAGTGAATGACATAAAAAACCAATTGGTGTCCGTACAGATTGCAGCATCTCACTACTATTCAATGATATTAATAAAAAAAAAAAAAAAAAAATTTCTTGATTGGCATTATTTTATTTGATTAATATGTGGAGCCGGCATTGACTGTTTTCTTCTTCTGGTCTTTCCTCTTGTGTACTAAAAAGACAAAGTTGGATATGAAAGGAGAATAACACGTGCTAAACGAGCATATAGTCATTTTCATTTAAGACTGAGTGGATTGCAATTATTTCAAACTAATGAATTAAAATGGTTTTGAGATAGCATGCACTTGTATTGTTTTTATTCTATTTTATCTCTCATGTGATAAAAAATAATACAAAAAATTAATATTAAATGACAAATATAATATTTTCTCATACTAATTAATTATCTATGATTTTTTATAAATTAAAATTAATTTATGAAAAAAATCACTATTTTTTTTATATCATGAATCTAAATGGTAAAACAAATTATAAAAAGGGCTAAAGTTTGATTTTACGTTTGAGCAAATGATAAGGGCAATTGTCCCTGAAAATTTATTTTTATCTAAGGTTCTGATCCTATGCAGAATTAATATAATAAATCAAGGCAAGTCCTGATTATTATTTTTATGGATCTCTAACAAACAACCTTAAATCCACACAATTATAATATAATGTCAAATATTAAATCAATAACATAAAATAAAATGGCAAATAAAATCAACACCACAAATCAATATAATAATTTTGGTGATGAAGTGAAAACTCGTGCGAGTAAAAAATCACTCTGAGTATCTCCGATACCAGCCCAAAATCCACTATAATAGAGAAATACTTACGGCGATGGTAAAAGATCTATGGTGGCAACCGACTCTAGTACCTCTAGACTGTAAGAACTCGAAAAACTCCTCGAGCTCGTACCTCACGGTTTCTTTAGAACCTCTCAAGTCTCTGAGCGGATCAACTTTACAAGCAGTTCGGAACTCCGACTACCAATCTTCCTCCTTGAGAACTCTGAAGGGTTAGGAAATTGGGTTTGAAAATTTTTTTTTAATGGTAAATCAAAGAACGATCTCACCAAAATAGAGAAGACAAAAAAACAAGGAAATCTTCAAGGTGAGAACAAGTAGGTTGAAAAGCTAAGAATTTGTTTAGGCTCAAGATAATATGTTTTCAACACCTTGGGGATGGTGGCTATATGTTCTTTATATAGGTAGGGCAAAAAGAGAGGTTTCCCAATAGAAAAATAGGTTAAAAAGGCAACTAGGATAACTCATTTCTGCACGGGCGTTCGAACGCCACTCGAACGCATCTCGAATGCATGCTCGCTGGAAGATTTCGTTTGAACACATACTCGAATGCACCTCGAACGTTCTCTCTAGAATGTTTCGTTCGAACGCACTAAACGACGCACCAAGCACGAGAACATTCTGACAAGTTTCGTTCGAACTCAACAACGAACGTGACACTAAAGCCACATGTTTGAACGCTTCAATGAATGCAGCACTAACGCATGTCTGATATTCATGCACAACTTTTCCAAAAATCAGTCCAATTGCTCAAAGTTCTTCAAATTAAAACTCAATTGAACTTATTTTGTTACGAACATTGCCAATAAAAATGGAACTAACAGTCCCTAAGGGATGTGGCTTGGTAGTGTAGGGTTCAGGATCTCACCTTAAGGTTCTGGGTTCGAATCCAGAGAGTTCGTTTCTTGTAAGAGTCTAGGACAACCGGAGATTTTACATGCTCCGTTTAGGCCCAAAATGGGTGGTTTGGCAAAAATGATAAGGACAATCTAAGAATTTTTATTTTTATTTTATTTGAAAACATTGAAAATCCCGACGCCAAAGCACCTGACCTGAACTTAAGCGGAGTGCCTCGAATGTAGGACCTGACAACCAAGTCTTAAATTCTTTTGCCAAGTCACACTCATTGGGAGCCAATATAAGAATATGCTTATATTCTTTTATCAAATTTTAATGACTCCAATATGGATGACGAAGTGTTTCCCCGTTATTCAAAAAAATAAATTTGTTCATTTATTATATTTATCTTCATCCATTCCTCCATTATTTTAAAATAGTTTTAATAAAAAAATATTTAGAAAAAAAATTAATGAAATTATGAAAAAAATTAAACTTTTATTATCATTTTTACAATGAGGATTTAGACTCAATTATATCTTACCTCTTTATAGTTGGGTATCGAATGGTAGCCAATATCCACCCAACTTATCTAGCTAATGTACTAGCTGATGGTGCTGCTATAGAGATGGTGTCGACTAACCAATTTGAGGTGGTGAAGTGTCCTCGTCCCGAGTAATTCTTTGGTGTAATGGAGGTATGAGTGATGTAATATTACTAACAAATTTATAAATAACATGTATGATTTAATAACTATTTTTAGTTATTTTTAAAAATTTTAGCACCCATGATAATGAATTACTGGATTGTTATACGGATGACATGGTACATCTATTGTATTACTATTAGAATAAATATAACAATAACTTTTAGGGCTCTAATTTTTTATAGTTATCTTTATTATATACATGTATGATTTAATAATATTTAATATTAGTAGAAATATACCAATAATATGTTGCCTACAAATTTGTGGAAACTTGTCTATCACATTTATAAATGTAAAACAGAAAAATAAACTTATGCATGTACAAGAATTACGTTAAGTACGGTTGCACCTCGTCGTAATTACTCAATATAAACTAATGGACACATTGAACTTCCTCTAGTGTTAGCAATTTGATACCTAATGATCCGAACAGTCTGTAATTTTGACAGAACTTTGTGATATCTTACTGATTAATTTCATCTCCATCATAGTTTCTTACCCGATGGTTAAACAGAGTTTCAATATTTTACAGGTATATCAAACAAAATATTATTACCTCACTGATTATGACTGCCTCTGTTATTGACCCTTTAGGCTGCACTTTGTTTCTCACATATTATTTGTAACGTCCTAAATCCCTTTAGTTATTACATAATGTCCATGATTAATAATTTTAACATAAAATCAAATATAAAAAAATATAATATTGCCAATTTAATATTACTTTCAATGGGATACATCCACCTATAATAAAAAGGAACTCCCCTTCTATTTTCGGAGGGCAAATCCACAGCCAGATGTACCATCACGTCAAAAAAAATGAGTGACAATATTCGCTTTAACTTGCATAGGATGATCATGATTCCTCGCTCAAGTTCTTCAATGACAGATGTGCTTAATGTCATTTGACACAGTTGTTTAAAGAAGCCACATGGATCAAGTATGGTGTCACATACATTTGACGGAAGATAATGTCAAATGCCAACGAGAAATAGAATCTTAAGAAGCACAAGATAGTCGTGATTTTTTAACTTAGTATAGTGTCATCCCTGACCCAAATTCTAGTATTCAATGCATAATCGTCAGGGAATTTCACCATTTTTAGCCAATCACAAAACGATTTTCTCTCTGATTGAGTTAGCACGTAACTAGCAGGTGGCTTTATAAGACCTTGAAGAGTGGCCCTTAAGTGCAATTCATTGCGAATTCTCGGATCTTGTAGGTCCAATATAGTATTTTCAGTTTCTTTCGTCTTATCCGGAATGTTCAACAGTGTACCCACCAAACTCTCGCAAATATTTTTCCTATATGCATTACATCCAAATTATTTCGTCAACTCAGAATCCCTAAATACTCTTAACTCAAAGAAAATACTCATTCTCATCCAATTCAACTATTTATGTTGACGTTTTCGATTTTTATCTCTATTATTAGGATGTTTCCCCAGTGTGGCGTCTTTGAGACGTTGATGTTGGCAAAGTATGTCAAATACAGACAATCCACTGGGCATACTCTGAGGTTTTAGTAGACCGTTGAATAATTTGCTTCTCCACCAAGGATGACTCAACCCAAGAAATCGCATGTACCATGTGTATCATATTTTATTCCGTAACCGCTGCGAAGGTGTTTCTCTCACACAAATTGGACATGCCATGTAACCCTTAGTACTTCATCCAGATAATGAACCATAAGCAGGAAAGTCATTACCGGTCCATAATAATACTACATGCATATGAATATACTGTTGAGAAGCTGCATCATAGATATGCATACCGACATTCTATAATGTTTGTAATTCTTCGATTAATGGTCTCAGGTAAACATTCATATCTTTACCAGGGGAACGTGGACCATGGATAAGCAATGACATAAATATGAACGGATACTTCATACATTTCCATTGAGGTAAATTGTATGGTATAATAATTACATGCCACATGCTATAAGAATTGTACATATTCCCAAACGAGTTAAAACCATCAGAGGCAAGGCCTAACCTAACATTACGAGGATCCTTAGTGAAACGGAATACATATCATCGAAATCCTTCCATTCGGTTCCATCCGCATGATGTCTAAGTATGCCCTCAGCACCGACCGTCTTTTCGTGATGCCACCTCATGTCAGACGCGGTGTGTCGTGACATGAACAACCTCTGCAGTCTGGGAGTTAACAAGAAATATCGTAATATCGTCGAGGCACTTTTTTCCCACGACCACAGACTTTATATCGCAAAATGGTATGAAAGATACATTTCGACGCTAAAGGGTAACAGTTTTAGCGTCGAAAACTTAATCGACGCTAAATGTCTTACCATTTATCGTTGAATTAAACGTTTCGATGCTAAAAATATATTTTCTATGTCGAAATACTGATAAGTGTGGTTTATACCCACTTATTACGGCATTTTTAGCTTAATGTTTTGTTATATTTCGAGATATTTGAATATCATTTATAGTTTATTTTCTGTTTTAATTTGTAGGAGCATTAATACATGGATCCTGGAATATTTACAAGTGTTTTGGGAAGTTTCGGGAACACATGACGAGTACAGGAGCTTAGGCGCCATGGCACCACAAACCCCATACAAATTCCAGAGGAATAGGCGCCATGTCGCCCATTATTAGCAAAGGCGCCAATGCGCCATTACCATTATTATAAATGGCGCCAAGGCGCCATCATGATTATT
The DNA here is from genome assembly GCA_019454045.1 of Zanthoxylum bungeanum. Lineage (NCBI taxonomy): Eukaryota > Viridiplantae > Streptophyta > Magnoliopsida > Sapindales > Rutaceae > Zanthoxylum > Zanthoxylum bungeanum. The sequence continues at coordinate 94,452 of SKCR01032778.1, read as the reverse complement.
ATTAAGGGCGCCTTGGCTCCTCAAAATCAAAGGACAATGGCGCATTGGCGCTAGTTGAATTAAATGTAAAGGCGCCTTGGCGCTAGTTGAATTAAATATAAAGGCGCCATGGCGCCCACAAGTTAGCAGAGTCCAATACATTTTCCCGAGGATTCAGCACCATGGCGCCCACTTAAGGAGCTGTAGCGCTGCGATACCTACGCGCTCCAGGATAGTGATTTTAGGGTTTCCAATATCCCTAATGATACCCAATGACTCCCAACCTTCACTATAAATATAACAGTTCATCCAGAATTAAAGAAGAGGCTAATATACTGCACAAAACACAGAAACAAATATTTTTAGAGATCCAATGAGAGGATTGAAGAGCAACAAGGGGAGATTAAGGCGGTGACGTCCGAAGAGGAAGAGATTCAATTCGGGTTTTATCTTCTTATTTCTTTCTTAGAACTCTAATGATTTCCATTAGATTCATGACTTGTTTATTAATGTATTTATCTTTTGTCATGAATTAACTCCTTAATTCTGGAGAATGATGTAATCTATGCTTGAACCTTGTATTATATTATCAATTTTGTTATAAAGTTTTATTAATTTATTTATATTCTTTTGAGTTTAATGCTTCTTGATTGTTGACCACAATTGAAGATGATGAATGTTTAGAATCTATCACTCGAGAGAGAGGATTTTGAATAGATCTAGAGAATATAACTTAGGATTTTATAGAGTTCGAGAGAATCTGTAGTCCTTTGAAGTTGTTAATATAGAATCACAAAGCGTAATGAGTTGTTAACTATTGGATTTTTATAGAGATATCGAAGTCTATAGTTGATGATCTTTTCACTCGGCACTCGAGAGAGGGAGTTGATATTTTAGGAGTCTTGACTTATAAACAATATAACTGAACATGAATTAATTGACATGACAAATGCATAGATGACAGCTTGGTGAAATCAGGATCCAGAATCTCTATCGTATTAGTTCCTCCTATTTTATTATTTTTATATTTCATTTATTTAATTAAATCTTTATTAATTATCGTCTAAATAAAGTTAGGATTATCAATTGTAGTACTTAGTGCGAGTTAACGCAATCCATGTGGGTTCGACACTCTTTCACCGATTTATACTAAAACTTGACACCGTACACTTGCGGTACGATATAAAATATCACAACAAGTTTTTGGCGCCGTTGCCGGGGATTGTTTGTTTAATTCACATTAATACTACTACCAAGTAATTTTAGTTTTAATTTAGAATTTTATTTTTATTTTTATTTATTATTTATTATTTTATTATTTTTATTTCCTTTATTTTTGTCTTAAGTTATTTTTTGTTTTTATTTCTTATTTTTTATTTTATTTTATTTTTTTTTGTTTTATTTTTTTCTTACGAGGTGAGTTTGAAAAGAAGCAATGACAGATTTTGTTAGTGCACTGATAGCTCAAGTATCGTCCCTCACGACTCATCTAGCAGTATTGACAAATCAAATGGGTCAACCGTCTATTGAAGCTGCTTCTGCTAATGGAATGCTTTTATCCAATATAGGAGCAGGATTTGAACAAGTAAATATGTGAACAATTGAACTTCAACAATTGTAGAGGTAGTCCTATGCCTAATTATTATCATCAGAATTTTTCATATGCTGATATGGAGAACGTTTTACAACCTCCTCATGGCCTCAATTATCCAAGAGCTGAGCATAAACTTTCCTTAGAAGACCTCATGAGCACGTTTGTAGCTACAGCTTCAGAGAGGTTTGAGAATAATGAGTCAAGGCTGGATAACATCGAAACACGAATGGGCAATATAGAGGCAAATATGAAATCTGTAGAAGCGCAAATTGGGTTGCTTGTTTCTTCAATGGCCAATCAACAGACATGGGTGTTTCCGAGTGATATTGAAGTCAACCCCAATGAGCAATGTCAAATCATAACATGTAGGAGCGGAAAAGAGTTTAGAGACACCTCTCAAGACTTAGGCAGTAAAGAAAATGAAATGGTATTTCAAGAGGAAACAGTAACAGAAGAAGAGAACAAAGGTGAATTGATAATGAGAGATCAAGATGAAGAAGTCACCTTCAGTGTTTTCAGGGCCACACCGAGTTCTCAAGGTGATGCAGACTGTCACATGATAGATACAGTAGAAAAGGGAGTTGAAACCAGACAGAGTGAATCAGTATTTCAGCAACCTATGAGCATAATGCAGCCATGTATAAAGGAAGATTCTCTGCAGCTAAACTCGAAACCACTACCAAAGGGCCGTAAAAAGAGGAAAAGAAAAGTCAGTGCTCACTTGGAGATGACCCCTGGAAGGTTAAAAAGGAGGCCGAGCCAATTTTTCCGAATGTGCAGTCCAGAATTTCCAATTAGGGGGAAATCTACATATCATGGGGGGCCATCTATGGATAAATTACCACATTCTGCCAAGCTGTCTTTTTCATGTCATAAGAACCGGTGGATACCAAAGAAGAAAAGAAGAGCAGAGAGATACCCGGTTCACTACGTTTAAGCCACCATAACCATTTTGGGTGGTTGCGTCTGGCTGAAGACTTTAAACTTAGCGCTAGCGGGGAGGCAACCCTTGCATTTGTTTTATTATTATTTTCTTTATTTTTAATTTTTATTTTATTGTGTGTTATTTATTAATTTGCATGTTATTTATGCAGGTAGCACGAGACACACAACGCCCGCGCAACCAAATTCTAACCTGCGAGAGTCTGATCAACTCCATGCACGGGGTAGTGTTGTTCCTCACTCTTGTTCTTTAATTTTTTACCTTACATTGAGGACAATGCAAGTTTTAAGTTTGAGGGTGTGTGCATGCTGTTTACTTGCTATTTAGTTGTTTAAATTTATAAAAAAAAAATTAATATTATTTGTTTTAGTCTTTGATAGTAAAGCATAAATCATGTGATAATATTGTTTGTTTATGGGTGAAATTTTAGAAACGATAAGTGCCCAATTTACTTTTATCTGATGCCTTGAATAATTGATCTATGTTAGACTCATAAGCACTTAAAAATAGGTTTTTAACAATGAAAACTTAAGTAGTTGAAAAGATGACTAGTTAAAGAAATTGCATGTCGATGAATGACTGTTTGCTTAGATATCTATCTTGATTTGCTAGTGTTATGAAGCATGGTATAGCTAAAAAGAAAAATGTCTCTAAAGAAAGAAAATAAACCACCTATAACCGATAAGCGTGAAGCTACCCATGGGCGAGTATTAGGACCACCATGAGGAGAAATGCTACCTTAAAGGGTATGTGAGTTTAAAAAAAATTGAGTGCAAAAATGAGAAAAGAAAAAAAAAATCATATCATACTGAGCACGAAATAAAGCAATTACAGAGCATAATTGAGATATATAGGTTGGTTTGACCCATCGATTCTAATTTTTAAACGAAATCATTGAGTTGACTTACTTAGGAATTAAGCTGTGAATGAACCTTTACACACACACACACCGTGAGTCTAGCTTAGATAATTTATTCGAGAATTTGGATTCGAGTTGCAATTGCGTACTTTGAAGGTTCTTTAATTTCAGTTATAAGCTTTCTTTGAGGAAAATTTTATGCGCAACTGTCGGGACTATCTTTTGTTATTTTTTATATTTTTTGCATGATTGTGTGTGAATGACGTTTGTGGGTGTCGTCGTTGTAAGCCCTCACGAGACTATAACTCGTCCACTAGGGCCGCCTAGGGGTTTAAAGGCTTGTTGCATACGCTAAATGCAATCGTGATCCCTACGAAAGTGGCTTAGTTAATTTGGTAATTTTTAATTATTTATTTGAATTTATTTTTTAATTTATCTTTTGCTCGGGACTAGCAAAACCTTAAGTTTGAGGGTATTTGATAAGTGTGGTTTATACCCACTTATTACGGCATTTTTAGTTTACTGTTTTGTTATATTTCGAGATATTTGAATATCATTTATAGTTTATTTTCTGTTTTAATTTGTAGGAGCATTAATACATGTATCCTGGAATATTTACAAGTGTTTTGGGAAGTTTCGAGAACACAGGACGAGTACAGGAGCTTAGGCACCATGGCACCACAAACCCCATACAAATTCCAGAGGAATAGGCGCCATAGCGCCCATTATTAGCAAAGGCGCCAATGCGCCATTAACATTATTATAAATGGCGCCAAGGCGCCATCATGATTATTATTAAGGGCGCCTTGGCGCCTCAAAATCAAAGGACAATGGCGCATTGGCGCTAGTTGAATTAAATGTAAAGGCGCCTTGGCGCTAGTTGAATTAAATATAAAGGCGCCATGGCGCCCACAAGTTAGCAGAGTCCAATACATTTTCCCGAGGATTCAGCACCATGGCGCCCACTTAGGAGCTGTAGCGCTGCGATACCTATGCGCTCCAAGGATAGTGATTTTAGGGTTTCCAATATCCTAATGATACCCAATGACTCCCACCTTCACTATAAATATAACAGTTCATCCAGAATTAAAGAAGAGGCTAATATACTGCACAAAACACAGAAACAAATATTTTTAGAGATCCAAGGAGAGGATTGAAGAGCAACAAGGGGAGATTAAGGCGGTGACGTCCGAGGAGGAAGAGATTCAATTCGGGTTTTATCTTCTTATTTCTTTCTTAGAACTCTAATGATTTCCATTAGATTCATGACTTGTTTATTAATGTATTTATCTTTTGTCATGAATTAACTCCTTAATTCTGGAGAATGATGTAATCTATGCTTGAACCTTGTATTATATTTATCAATTTTGTTATAAAGTTTTATTAATTTATTTATATTCTTTTGAGTTTAATGCTTCCTGATTGTTGGCCACAATTGAAGATGATGAATGTTTAGAATCTATCACTCGAGAGAGGGGATTTTGAATAGATCTAGAGAATATAACCTATGATTTTATAGAGTTCGAGAGAATCTGTAGTCCTTTGAAGTTGTTAATATAGAATCATAAAGCGTAATGAGTTGTTAACTATTGGATTTTTATAGATATATCGAAGTCTATAGTTGATGATCTTTTCACTCGGCACTCGAGAGAGGGAGTGGATATTTTAGGAGTCTTGACTTATAAACAATATAACTGAACATGAATTAATTGACATGACAAATGCATAGGTGACAGCTAGGTGAAATCAGGATCCAGAATCTCTATCGTATTAGTTCCTCCTATTTTATTATTTTTATATTTCATTTATTTAATTAAATCTTTATTAATTATCGTCTAAATAAAGTTAGGATTATCAATTGTAGTACTTAGTGCGAGTTAACGCAATCCCTGTGGATTCGACACTCTTTCACCGATTTATACTAAAACTTGACACCGTACACTTGCGGTACGATATAAAATATCACAACAAATACTTTTCGACGTTATAAATCAAATCATTTAGCGTCAAATATTTGTTTTCGACGCTAAAATGACTTTTTAGTGTCGAATGGTGTTTCGACGTTAAAAGTAGTTTTTCTTATAGTGATTCTTTTATCAAATTTGTTCATTTATTCTATTTATCTTCATCCATTCCTTCATTGTTTTAAAATAATTTTGATAAATATATATATATATATATAGAGAGAAAAAAAATTGCTGAAATAATGGGGAAAAAATTAAACTTTTATTATCAGTTTTACAATGAGGATTTAGGCTCAATTATATCTTACCTCTTTATAGTTGGATATCTAATGGTAGCCAGTAACCACCCAACTTCTCTAGCTGATGGTGCTGCTATAGTAGGTGGTGTGGAATAACCAATGGTGAAGCGTCCTCGTCTTTAGCTATTCTTTACTGTAACAGAGATATGAGTGACGTGATATCACTAATAAATTTTTAGCCAATGTTTTGACATATATGATTTAATATTCATTTTTAGTTGTTTTTTTAATCAATATTTTAGCACCTGTGACAATTAATTATTGGATTGTTGCACGGATAACATGAAACCTCCGTTATATTGTAGATTTTCTCGCTCGTCCACGTTATGAAGGTCCCGACTGAAAATTTCTACAGAAGTTTTCTTGTAACTATGATCTAACTTAACACATAAAATCTTTTTATAACACTTTAAAAAGATACCATAATAAAAAAATTATATTATAGAACCCAAGTCCCTTCAGACTCTATTTTATACCGAACCTCCTGTTACAACTCAAAATTCATAATGGAATTTGACGAAAACATTCTCCCTGTTGGACACTATTTCAAAAACATTACAAATACACAAAATGTTTTTCATTTATACAACTAGTATTGATGAGAACATAACAAATTTAATATAAAAGAATAAAACAAAAATACAGCTTATAATTTGTAAAATCGGACAAAAAAAAGCATATAATTTAAGAAAATTCAACAACTATACTATTACCCGTCTAATCAATCACGCACACATAAAGCATCCTAGTTAAAAGATAAATCTACTCAAAAATTAAAAAAAAAAAAAAATAACAAAAAAATCAGAAAAGATAATAACAAAAAATTCAGGCGGCAAGGCAAGATGCATTCCTAATCTGGTTTCATAATTTAACATTTACTGACGGAATATATGTCGAGTATAATTATTTATGTAAATCAAAGAAATTTTCATCGGTATTTATTTTAGTTTTTTAATTATGACATCATTTATTGCCAACTAAATATAGACGGAATAGCAACCCAACTGAATATTTCTGTCTTTCAAAATTAATTTTAATGAAATATATTGATTCCTAAATTTTTATTGGTATTTGATCGATAATAAAAGCGTCAATTTTACCGTAAAAAATTTCCATCGATAAAAATCCGTCACTAAATAACGATGTTAGAGGCATTTTGAGTTCATCCATGATAGATATTGAAAACCAGGGGAGCCCCTAGAGATTGCAACATCTCTCACTGCTACCATACAATGATGATAATAAACAAAAGTAAACAAATCTTGATTGGCATTTGCTTTTTTTGTTTAATTTGTGGAGCTGGCAGTGACTATTTTCTGCTTCTCGTCTTATCTCGTGTACTAAAAGGCAAAAGTAGGATAATGAAAGAAGGATAACACATATGCTAGACGAGCATTTAGTCATTTTCATTGAAGTGATAGATTCCCTTAAAATTAATTTATTAATTAATTAATTTAAAAAAAATCACTTTCTGTTTAATATTATATTATCTTCTTATTGTGATTGTCTTAACACGATAAATGAAAAGGGCTCCAGTTTGATTTTACGTTTGAGCAAATGACAAGGACAATATAAGAATATGTTTATATTCTTTTATCAAATTTGTTCATTTGTTCTATTTATCTTCATATATTCCTCCATTGTTTTAAAATAATTTTAATAAATAAATTACACTTCTATTATCAGATTTACCATGAGGGTTTAGGCTCAATTATATATTACCTCTTTATAGTTGGGTATCTGTTAGTTCCAGTTTTATTGGCTTATATCCGTGATAAAACAAGTTCAATTGAGTTGTAATCTTTCATGAAGATCTTTGTGCAATTGGACTGGTTTCTGGCTGCTGTGCATCAGACATGCGTTCGTGGTGCGTTCGTTGAAGTGTTCAAACGATTGGCGTTAGTGCTGCGTTCGTTTGTGGGTTCGAACGTGTTGCGTTAGTGACACGTTCCTTATTGGGTTTGAACGGGAGCATTCCAGATAGCAAACGTTCGAGTCACGTTCTTGGTGGGTTCGAACGAGGTCATTCCAGAGAGCTCACGTTCGTAGTGCGTTCGATTGGCGTTCGAACGAGACTTTACAGAAAAGGCGCGTTCGTGTTGCGTTCGAGTAACCGTTCGAACGCGACTGCGATCTGAACGTGTTTTTGGCCTGCAAAACCCTAGCTTTTCACCCTACCTATAAATATAACACTTATCCGCCATTCTCATTGTGTTGAAAGAGCTGAAACATTTTTCCCTTGAGTCAAATACTCTCAAAGCTTTCAACTCTCTTTGATTCCACCATTGAAGACTTATTCATCTTATTGTCTTCTCCATTAATGGTGTGAATCCTTCTTTGATAAACCTTCAACACAACATAACTCAAATTCTCTAATCCTTAAGAGTTCTTTAGGAGGAAGTTTGGTAGTCGGAGTTCCGGTGTTCGAAGTGATACAATCTACTCAGAGACTTCAGAGGTTCTGAAGAAAACCGTAGGTCGCGGACTTAAGGAGTTGCCTTGAGTTCTTGCAGTATTGAGGTACTTGAGTCGGTTAAGTTGTCACAATGGGTCTTGACCATCGCTGTAAGTTTATCTCTATATAGTGGATTGGGCTGGTAGCCGATATAACCGGAGTGGTTTTTTACTCGGAAGAGTTTTTCACTTCGTCACCAAAATTATTGTGTTGATTTTGTGTGATTGATTTACCTTTCCGCAATTTACATTTCGTATTAAATTAATATTGTGGAATTTATTGTTGTTGGATATTGTGGTTGGTAGTTGTTTTTCCATAAACACATTAATTAGGACTTGTCTCAATTAATTGTGATTATTTCCGCATAGGGTCAGAACTTTGGATAATCCCGAATTTTCAGTATCGAATGGTAGCCAGTAGCCACCCTGATGTACTAGCTGATGTACTAACTGATGGTGCTGCTATAGTTGATGGTGTCCACCGGCCAATTTTGAGGTGGTGAAGTGTTATCGTCTTCCTTAATAAGGTCCCGACTGAAAATTCGATAGAATTTCTCCTGTAATTATTATAATCTCCTATTTAATAAAGAAAAATTACATATAACACTTCAATATATACAATAACAAAAATAACATTGTACAATCTGTCTTTTCAAATTTTATTTATTACCGAACATCTTGTAATAACTCAAAATTCAGAACAAAGATTATATATCATTCTTCTTTTGAAAGTGAATTTTGACAAATCAAAATAACATAATTATGATATTTTGCATTTACTAATCTTATACTTTTAAAAGTTAAGAATATTTGAAATCTCATTTCACATTTTTCGAAATTTAATCAATAATCAGATATTAACTTATATGTTATATCTACCGGACACTTTAAGTTTTCCGAGAACATTTTCTCTTTTGGGCATTATTTCAAAAACATTACAAATACACAAAATGTTTCTTCATTTATGCTACTTTTATAAATGAGAAAATAACAAATTTGATATAAAATATAAAAGAATAAAACAAAAATACAACTTATAATTTGTAAAATGGGACAAAAAAATTAACATACAATAATTTAAGAAAATTCAACAATCATGCAGACACATAGCATCGTAGTTCAAAAATAAATCTACTCACACCAAGCTTCGTTTTTTTGTTTCTTTTCAACCCCAAAAAAAAGGTAACAAAAAAAAAAACAGAAAAGAGAATAACAAAAATTTCAGAAAGAATTAAAAAAAAAAACTCAAAAAAAATTCAGGCGTCATATGCGGTAGCGAACGAAGACAAACAATGGCGAGGCGAGGTGCGTTTCTAGTGAGAGATCGTGAGTCACTCCTAATCTGATTTTATTATTTGATATTATATATATTATTTATGTATATCGCCCGAATTTTCACCAGTAAAAATCTATCGGTATTCATTTTGTTAGGGATTTATGCTGCGATGGAGGCTAAGGCTTTGCCTATAGTCATTGAGTCGGATGCGTTGAATGTGGTTAATTTGATACTTGGCAAATCGAATATTGCCAAAGAAATTGCTTGGGTGATTAAAGATATCCAAGAAATGATTGCTTGTTCGAATCAGATATTGGTTCAGTTTAGACCCAGAGTCTGTATCGCAATTGCGAATAATCTAGCTAGGAGTCTAGGCTTACTTTTTCAAGCAAATTTTGTGACATTTGGAAGAAAGTATTCCCTCATTTTGTATCTTCTCTTTTCTAGTTATGAATGAATTTCATTTTCAAAAAAAAAAAAAAAAAAATTAATTATGGTGCCACTTATCGCACATAGTAATAAATATTACCCGACGCAATATTTCTGTCTTTCAAAATTAAATTTAATGAATTTTACTGACTGAATTTTCCGTTGATATTTTGATTGACAAATAAATAGTGCCAATTTTACCGTGGAATAATTCCAGAATATTAGGTTGATTGGTAATTTCGTAGGTAATATCAGGTTGGTAATTTCAGAATTTCTTGTGTGCTTCTCACCTTATCTTTTATGTATTGGTTTCATGCTAAAAAACAAGATCGACGTAATATTATTATAAAGCCAAAAAAAAAAAAAGAACATAATTAATTATAACTGATGAATATCACATGCAAAACAAGAACATCATTAATTTCTTTGATGTAGGCCCTTCATCGTGTTGCGATTTAAAAAATAATTTATAAATAGTATTATGTAATTTTTTTCATTCTATAATATAATTATGATGTGTTTTTTTTTTTTAATGTTTTGATGGTGGATAAAACTAACATTTTTAACTTTTTCAAAACTCAATTTTGAAAAGAAATCACGATTGGTAATCTTAATTTTTTATCATTAAACAAACACTTAAAAAAAAGAGAAAATGATCATAACCCTCCCTCATGTTTGACAAAACTAATCGAAATCCCATAATATTTAAAAACAAAACAAAACCCACATGTCTTCCAAAAATACTATTTCTTAGTAAAACTATCAGATAGAAATGACAATCGGGACGTCCCGTCCCCACCGAGTCTCATCCCGATTATCATTCGGGATGAAAAATTTGTCTCGAATTTTGACCGATATTTTGAATTGCCATGAAAAATTATCCCAAATTCTGGACCAAATGGTAGGGAATCTTGAATCTTGATCAGGATTTTATATCGTACCGCAAGTGTACGGTGTCAAGTTTTAGTATAAATCAGTGAAAGAGTGTCGAACCCACAGGGATTGCGTTAAACTCGCACTAAGTACTACAATTGATAATCCTAACTTTATTTAGAAAACAATTAATAAAGATTTATAATAGATAAATATACAAATAATAAAATAGGAGGAACTAATACTATAGAGATTCTGATCCTGATTTCACCTAGCTGTCGCCTATGTATTTGTTATGCCAATTAATCTTTCTTCAGTTATATTATTTATAAGTCAAGACTCCTAAAATATTCACTCCCTCTCTCGAGTGCCGAGTGAAAATATCATTAACTACAGACTTCGATATCTCTATAAAAATCCAATAGTTAACAACTCATTACGATTTGTGAATCTATATTAACGACTTCAAATGACTACAGATTCTCTCGAACTCTATAAAATCATAGGTCATATTCTCTAGATCTATTCAAAATCCTCTCTCTCGAGTGATAGATTCTAAACATATATCATCTTCAATTGTGGCCAACAATCAAGAAGCATTAAACTCAAAAGAATATAAATAAATTAATAAAACTTCATAACAAAATTGATAAACACAATACAAGGTTCAAGCATAGATTACATCATTCTCCAGAATTAAGGAGTTAGTTCATGACAATAAAATAAAACAATGAATAATAAGTCATGAATTTAATAGAAATCATTAGAGTTCTAAGAACGAAACAAGAAGATAAAACCCGAATTGAATCTCTTCCTCTCCGGACGTCACAGTCTTTGTCTCCTCTTGTCGCTCTTCAATCCTCCTCCTTGGATCTCTAAAAATATTTAATTCTGTGTTTTGTGCAGTGTATTAGCCTCCTTTTAATTCTGGACGAACTGTTATATTTATAATGGGGGCTGAGAGTCTTTGGTTAGCATTAGGGATCTTACAAACCCTAATAATTAAATCCTGAAGCGTGTCTGATATAATGCACCCGCAGCGCCGTGGCCCTGGTTGAGTGGCGCCACGGCGCCGAAGTCTCGGGAAATTTGTATGGGTGCGTGCAACTTGGGGGCGCCATGGCGCCTTCCTTTATTTCTTCATCAGGCGCCATGGCGCCAAGATTAATTATAACTTGGTGGCGCCATGGCCCTTGTGTAATTATGGCGTGATGGCGCCACCTGCTATGAGATAGCAAGGCGCCATGGCGCCTTACTTTGGTTCATTTAATGGGCACTTCAGCGCATGAGACATGGCGTGATGTTGGGACGCCAGTGCAATTCCTGGTGCTCAGCAACTTGTGTCCTATGCTCCCGTATGGTCCCCAAAACACATGTAATTTTCCCAGAATCCATGTATTAATGTTCCTACAATTAAAATATAAAATAAACTATGAATAATATTAAATATCTCGAAATATAACAAAATACTAAGCTAAAGATGTCGAAATAAGTAGGTATAAATCACACTTATCAAACACCCCCAAATTTAAGGTTTTGCTAGTCCCGAGCAAAAGATAAAATAAAAACTAAAATTAAATAAACAAATAAAAATAACTAAATTAACTAAGCCACTTTCGTAAGGATCACGATTGCATTTAGCATATGCAACAAGCCTTTAAACCCCTAGGCGGCCCTAGTGGACGAGTTATAGTCTCGTGAGGGCTTACAGCGACGACACCCACAAACGTCATTTACACACAATCATGCAAAACTATAAAACAAATAAAAACATAGTCCCGATAGTTGCACATAAATATATCCTCAAAGAAAGCTTATAAATGAAATTAGAGAACCTTCAAAGTACGCAATTGCAACTCGAATCCAAATTCTTGAATAAATTATCTAAGCTAGACTCATGGTGTGTGTGTGTAAAGGTTCGTTCACAGCTCGACTCATAAGTAAGCCAACTTAATGATTTCGTTTAGAAATTAGAATTGATGGGTCAAACCAACCTAGATATCTCAATTATGCTCTGTAATTGCTTTATTTTGTGCTCAGTATGGTATGATTTTTCTTTTCTTTTCTTTTCTTGTCTCTTTTTGCTTTTCTCATTTTGCACCTTTTTTTTTTCAACTCACCTACCATTTAAGGTAGCATTTCTCCTCATGGTGATCCTAATACTCGCCCATGGGTAGCTTCACGCTTATCGGTTATAGGTGGTTTATTTGCTTTCTTTAGAGATATTTTTCTTTTTAGCTATACCATACTTCATAACACTAGAAAATCAAGATAGATATCTAAGCAAACGGTCATTCATCGACATGCAATTTCTTCAACTAGTCACATTGTCAACTACTTAAGTTTTACAGCTAAAAACCTAATTTTAAGTGCTTACGAGTCTAACATAGATCAATTATTCAAGGCATCAGATAAAAGAAAATTGGACACTTATCGTTTCTAAAATTTCACTCATAAACAACTAATATTATAATATGATTTATGCTTTACTATCAAATACTAAAACAAATATTTTTTTTTTCAATAAATTTATACAACTAAATAGCAAGTAAACAACATAAATAGCAAGTAAACAACATACACACACCCCCAAACTTAAAATTTGCATTGTCCTCAATGTAAGATAAATATCAAGAGCAAGAGTGAGGAACAACACTACCGTGCATGGAGTTGATCAGACTCTTGGTTAGAATTTGGTTGCGCGGGCGTTGTGTGTCTCGTGCTACCTGCATAAATAACATGCAAATCAATAAATAGCACACAATAAAATAAAAATTAAAAATAAAGAAAACAATTATAAAATAAATGCAATTAAATGCAAGGGTTGCCTCCCCGCTAGCGCTAAGTTTAACGTCTTCAGCCAGACGCAACCACCCAAATGATTATGGTAGTTTAAACGCAGTGAACCGGGTAATCTCATCTTCATTCTTCTTTGGTATCCACCGGTTCTTATGACATGAAAAAGATAGCTTGGCATGCTATGGTAATTTATCAATAGATCGTCCCCCAGGATATGTAGATTGTCCCCCAGTTGGAAATTCTGGACTACACATTCGGCAAAATTGGCTCGGCCTCCTTTTTAACCTTCCAGGGATCATCTCCAAGTGAGCACTGACCTTTCTTTTCCTCTTTTTACGGTGCTTTGGGAGTGGTTTCAGGTTTAGCTGCAGAGAATCTTCCTTTATGCATGGCTGTATTATGCTCATAGGTCGCTGAAATGATTCACCCTGCGTGTTTACAACTCCCTTTTCTACTGTATTTATCCTATGACATTCTACATCACCTTGAGGGCTCGGCATGGCTCTGAAAACACTGAAGGTGACTTCTTCATTTTGACCTCTCATTATCAATTCACCTTTGTTTTCTTCTTCTGTTACTATTTCCTCCTGAAATACCATTTCATATTCTTTACTGCCTAAGTCCTGAGAGGTGTCTTTAAACTCTTTTCCGCTCCTACAGGTTATGATTTGACATTGCTCATTGGGGTTGACTTCAATATCACTAGGAAACACCCATGTCTGTTGATTGGCCATTGAAGAAACAAGCAGGTCAATTTTCGCTTCTACAAATTTCATATTTGCCTCTATATTGCCCATTCGTGTTTTGATGTTATCCAGCATTGACTCATTCTTCTCAAACCTCTCTGAAGCTGTAGCTACAAACGTGCTCATGAGGTCTTCTAATGAAGGTTTCTGCTCAGCTCTTGGATAATTGAAGCCATGAGGAGGTTGCAAAATGTTTTCCATATCAGTATATGAAAAATTCGGATGATAATAATTAGGCATATGACAGCCTCTATAGTTGTTGAAGTTCCGATTGTTCACATATTGTACTTGTTCAAATCCTGCTCCTCTGTTGGGTAAAAACATTCCATTAGCAGAAGCAGTTTCAATAGACGGTTGGCCCATTGACTTGTCAATACTGCTAGATGAGTCGTGAGGGATGATACTTGAGCTATCAGTGCACCAACAGGATCTGCCATTGCTTCTTTTCAAACTCACCTCGTAAGAAAAAAATAAAACAAAAAATAAAAATAAAAAATAAGAAATACAAACAAAAATAAAAATAAAAATAAAAATAAAACTTAAGACAAAAATAAAGGAAATAAAAATAAAAAATACAAATAAAAATAAAATTCTAAATAAAGCTAAAATTATTTGGTAGTAGTATTAATGTGAATTAAACAAACAATCCCCAGCAACGGCGCCAAAAACTTGTTGTAATATTTTTATATCGTACCGCAAGTGTACGGTGTCAAGTTTTAGTATAAATCAGTGAAAGAGTGTCGAACCCACAGGGATTGCGTTAAACTCGCACTAAGTACTACAATTGATAATCCTAACTTTATTAGAAAACAATTAATAAAGATTTATAATAGATAAATATACAAATAATAAAATAGGAGGAACTAATACTATAGAGATTCTGATCCTGATTTCACCTAGTTGTCGCCTATGTATTTGTTATGCCAATTAATCTTTCTTCAGTTATATTATTATAAGTCAAGACTCCTAAAATATTCACTCCCTCTCTCGAGTGCCGAGTGAAAATATCATTAACTACAGACTTCGATATCTCTATAAAAATCCAATAGTTAACAACTCATTACGATTGTGAATCTATATTAACGACTTCAAATGACTACAGATTCTCTCGAACTCTATAAAATCATAGGTCATATTCTCTAGATCTATTCAAAATCCTCTCTCTCGAGTGATAGATTCTAAACATATATCATCTTCAATTGTGGCCAACAATCAAGAAGCATTAAACTCAAAAGAATATAAATAAATTAATAAAACTTCATAACAAAATTGATAAACACAATACAAGGTTCAAGCATAGATTACATCATTCTCCAGAATTAAGGAGTTAGTTCATGACAATAAAATAAAACAATGAATAATAAGTCATGAATTTAATAGAAATCATTAGAGTTCTAAGAACGAAACAAGAAGATAAAACCCGAATTGAATCTCTTCCTCTCCGGACGTCACAGTCTTTGTCTCCTCTTGTCGCTCTTCAATCCTCCTCCTTGGATCTCTAAAAATATTTAATTCTGTGTTTTGTGCAGTGTATTAGCCTCCTTTTAATTCTGGACGAACTGTTATATTTATAATGGGGGCTGAGAGTCTTTGGTTAGCATTAGGGATCTTACAAACCCTAATAATTAAATCCTGAAGCGTGTCTGATATATTGCACCCGCAGCGCCGTGGCCCTGGTTGAGTGGCGCCACGGCGCCGAAGTCTCGGGAAATTTGGATGGGTGCGTGCAACTTGGGGGCTCCATGGCGCCTTCCTTTATTTCTTCATCAGGCGCCATGGCGCCAAGATTAATTATAACTTGGTGGCGCCATGGCCCTTGTGTAATTATGGCGTGATGGCGCCACCTGCTATGAGATAGCAAGGCGCCATGGCGCCTTACTTTGGTTCATTTAATGGGCACTTCAGCGCATGAGACATGGCGTGATGTTGGGACGCCAGTGCAATTCCTGGTGCTCAGCAACTTGTGTCCTATGCTCCCGTATGGTCCCCAAAACACATGTAATTTTTCCAGGATCCATGTATTAATGTTCCTACAATTAAAATATAAAATAAACTATGAATAATATTAAATATCTCGAAATATAACAAAATACTAAGCTAAAGATATCGAAATAAGTGGGTATAAATCACACTTATCAGTAGGGAATCTTGATCAGGATTTGAGACTTTTTATGCTAAAATTGGTATTTGAGACAAAAAATTATTTCGAATCTCAGTCCGTTTTTTATTTGGGACACCAAAATTTTCATTCGGGATTAAAAAATCTTCCTGAATCCCTGACCATACGGGATGAGAACCCGATCAGGATTCATGATTCGAGATTTTCTGACAACCCTATTATTAGAGAGGTTTTGTTATAACAATTGATGGTTTTGTGTAATTTTTAAACATTATGGGTTTCAATTAATTTTGTCAAATGAAATTATGCTCATTTTCCCATTAAAAAAATTGTATTATTGGCCAAACTACAGTTTTTTAATCTCAGCACAAGTTAAACGATAATACTGAACATAACCGTGACAAATGCCTAGAAGTGATTGCTATTTTTTTTTAAATGAATTAAAATAGTTTTGATAAAGGGTGTCATTTAATTTAGGTGCTAAAATTTCTTTCAGTGAAAATGAAAAATCTAGAGTTCAAACATTTTTTTTCTAAATCTTTTCCTTATATATTGTATCTCCAGCCCACTTAAACATCAAATAAATCGTATCCCTAAGACTTAAACTTGTAATTTTTTGCTTCCATCATAAGAGTTAAGCCAATTAAACCATCTAAAATTCGAACTTATTGACATAAGTAAAGAGAAAATTGAATTGGCATCAAATTATAAAAAATAACCTAAGTCATATTGTTTGCACAATTTTTTGTTAATACGTGTGTAAGGTTTCAAACCTCCTGAGAAAAAGTCCCAGAAATGAGTGTTTGATTCCAAGAAAATACCTCCAATGGGCGCAAGCACACAAATTACAACCCTAAGGATTACAAAGCTAAGACACACATTAAACTTAAACTACTTGCTCATTTTGAGTCTTTTTTCTTTCTTTTGTTACGCCTAAGCCTTTTATAGTATAAAGTCCCGCTAATCGCTCAAGTAATTTCACTTTCTTCAGCCCATTAAACCCCCACGTTTCTTACTTGCATGTAACTGCTAGATCATGCGTGCAACCACTGGGTCGTGCGTGCAACTGCTGGGTTGTGTGCTCTGATAACCGCTAGATCATGGGGATTACTGTCAAACTGTGCAATAACCGTTAGGTGAGCCTATTCGTGACTGGCCAACTGCAAAGCACCTTCGCATATTCGTTCTCCTTTCATCGTTCTTCACTTGTTGGGAGGTTCTTTCTTCGTTCTTCACGATTCTTTACCCATTGGTCGAATCGTCCTGGGTCGAGTCGTCCTGGGTCAATTCATTCTTCATTATTCGTCCTGAATGACGCCATGCCTTTTCGTCATTTAGTAATTATTTTCCTTTTAACACATATATACTAGTTGCTAATACACTAACCCGAATGATTGTTCATGTTGAACAATCTAATATAAAAGCATCTAATAGATCATCTAATGCACGTCAAAAGCGTGTCAGACCTCTTGGTTCAAAAGATAATGTTCCTCAAAAGAGGAAAATAAGAGATCGTGATCTTATTATAAATAATGCTCGAGCTATAAATGTATCATATTCTCATAATCAATAATTCCATAAGAAATAGTAATCTGTGAAGAGTAACAAGTCCCTAAAGAGAAAAAAGTACCCGAAGAGACAAAAATCTATGAAATGACCCAAGTTCCTAAAGAGACACAAGTCCTTAAAGAGACAAGAGCCGCTAAAGAGGAAAATTGTACAAATTATACTTATATAAGAGTGATGTGGGATCATAATGAATTAGTCATTGATAATGTATTTGCATTCACAATAGTTACTGAAATTACAAATAAATTTGAACCTCAAAATATTGATGAATGTAGACAAAGACGTGATTGGCTTCAATGGAAATAAGCAATTCAAGTAGAAATGATTTCTTTAGCCGTAGTCCAGACATCTGAAGATGTCAAACCTGTTGGATACAGATAAGTATTCATAAAGAAACATAATAAATATAAGGAGATAATTATATATAAGCGTGCATAAGGTTTCCCCTAAAGACCTAGTATTAACTATGAGGATACATATTCTCCAGTGTTTGATACCATTACGTTTCAAATTTCAATCAGTTTGGCAGTCTCTAAACAACTAGACCTACGTCTTATGGACATAGTGACACTATATCTATATGGGTCACTTGACACTAATATTTACATGAAAATCCTTAAAAGATTGACAATGCTCGAAACATATAAATCAAAATATTGTAAACTGTGTTAAATCTAGTTACAACAATATTTAAACAAATTAAAATGATTTGGACGCATGTAGTACAATCATTTGAGTGAATATTTGATAAAAGAATAATACATAAATTATTCTATTGATAAAATAATGATACATAAAATGTTCTATCTGCCTATGTATATTTATTAGAAAGTCTGAATTTGGATTTACTATTATAACAGTATTTGTCGATGACATTAACTTAAGAGCTTCAAAAAACTACTGAATATTTGAAAAAAGAATTTGAGATGAAAGACTTGGGAAAAATAAAATATTGTATGTGTTAGGATTGGTGCTCCGAGTGCCAATCCGGATCGTATTTATGTCCGATTCATAAATACGAGCAATTATATTTTCCATAATATTACTTAATTTAATGGTAGCACCCTTGTCTTTTATACGCTTATTCGATCTAATTACGATTAGATATTTGTTTACGATTAGATCGAAACTGAATCCGGTTCAGTTATGCGTGTATATTATAGACAAAGACCCTAGGATTTACAGTATAGTGCGCAGTTACAACGTAGTTTGTAATTGACATTGGGAAGCGCACTATTAGTTGTATATCCTTAAATAAAGTTCCTGGCCAAGATTTGCTAACACGGGTCGGTTAGTAAAATCCGTTGAAACCAGTACATGTCGTATATCGTGACTTGATCCGATGGTTTATCCCAGTGAACCATGAGTCTCGGGAGACTCGTATAGACATGTAGGTGTTTATTTGATAAGACACCGAACGACTCACTGAAGGTTTCCTAATAGATGGTACACCAACGTCAATAGGAACCTTCTCGAGTTGAGTGAGCATAGTGGTCATTCGACTTGAGATACCATTGTGGATATATGAGCTATCATCCACACTTTGATGGCAGTCACGTCAACGATCTATTCATGATCAGACCTCCGCCTGTTCGTTGGGTGTGGACTGATGCTTATGATATCTTGTGCGTATCAAGATAGGATCTGTCAGTCCTGTGTATAGGGCATAGGCATCCTCACGTGTTTTCGATCTAGTAAATCCATGGCCGTGGTATAACGTCGGAAATTAGTTCTGAGTGTTATTTAGAGATCGTAAACTGAAAGTCAACTGTATTATACCAAACATATTTGACGTTCGCATCTATATCCCAGGTATAATATGGATAGCCTGTGACGGAGGGATTATACGTATGCTATGACCTCGGCTTGCATAGTTTAGCGAGATTATCTGTGGTCGTCATAATCCATGAGTGGGTGGATTATGGACACGAAATCGGATTTCATGACGGATAAACCTAAACTTAGAGAGTCTCACAATATGAAGTGTACTCATTGAGCACTTGGGCAACTCAATATGAATAATACGGATTATTCATAATACTTCACCGGATTAAATGAGTTAATTCGGATCGTTTAATCGGTTAAACGATAACACATGCATTAGAGGATTTTGTCCGCTAATAATTATTGTGTATTTATATTTAATACATAATACGATTAGATACACATTAATTATTCATCAAATGAGATTTTGACACATGCCATAAATATATGTATTTGTTATTTATTGTAAATAAAAATACATATATAATAAAAATTACATTAATTAATTATTTGGATATTTAATTGTTAAATATTTAAATTATTAATTAATAATCTTTTTTCATTAATGTAATGGAATTTGTTTAATTATTATTGGTTGATGTGGCATGAATTAATTACACTTTATTTTTGTCCAATTTTGATTGGCTAATATAAAGTTATTTTGACTATTAATTTTATTAAAGTTGAAAAGGACAAAATTGCCCCTCACTTACCCATTTTCGTTTTTCCTTCTTTTTAAATGAAAGAAATTGTTTTCTTCTTAATTCCATGACCACCATGAACGTCCAAGCACCTTAAAAAATGGGTTTGAAAATTGTTTGAAGAATCCATGAAGATTTGAAGAAAAATCAAGAAAAAGTTTGGGTTTTTCAAGAGATTAAAAGGTAATCCACTAACCCCATGGCTTAGAAATTTGATTTCTTGTTTCTTGATGACTTAAAATGGTTCTAGGGTTCTTACAAATCTGAAAATTTGGGGCTTTGTTGTTTGATGGATGAATGGGAGGTGATTGATGCATGTGTGAAATGTTTAAGGAAGTAATAGTGTAATTATATTCCAATTTTGTTCAAATTATTGTTGGACAATAAGTTTCCATTCTAGAGTTATTGATTCACTCTAAGATAGCCTAGAATTGTTCTTGGTTGCTTCATGTGTGGTGGCTTTGGTTGGTGATATGATTAATTTGATTAATTGTGAAATTTTGGATTTAAAGCATGAAAAATGGGCAAATTATGTTTTCTGGTCAGACCTGTTAAAACTGGAATTTATGTGATGATTTTGATGTCTTATGAATGTAATGGATGTGTTTTGGGAGTTGGCATAATTGCCGGAATGTGTTTCGGACTTGAAATAAGCGAAAACGGCGTTACCGGGTGGATTTTTAGCCAACCGGGTGACGACTGTGAAAAGAGTGATTCCATCACTGTTTGGGCAGCCCATGAACTGCCCCAACACTATTGGAGCTGACCTGGGAAGTTTCCATAAGTATCGGGTAGTCGGTTCGGTCAAAAACGCATTTTAGGCAATTTTACTGAAAAACGATTTTCGTAAAAGTTTCACGAGTTTTCACCATATTTATATTGATATTTGATATTGAATAAATAGGTTTAGGTGAAATATGAATTAATTATTCATATTAGATATTGAATAATTAATTCGGTATTTTGAAAAAGTTTAAAATACGATTTCGCCCGAACCCGCGCTTCCGCTGCGCCCCGACGCCCAAAACCCCAACAGTCTGCACTTATAGATCAAACATAAAACTAACAGAGTATTTATCCATTAGTCTGTCTATGTTGAGAAGATTTTAAAACGTTTCAATATGGATAATACACATTCGTTAAGTACTTTCATGGTTATTCGATCTCTCGATCCTAAAAATGATCAATTCTGTCTTAAAGAAGATGATGAAGAGATACTTGTTCCAGAAGTACCATATCTTAATGCAATTGATGTCTTGTTATATTTAGCTCAATGCACTGGATCTACATTGCATTCTCAATAAATTTATTGGTAAGATTTAACTTTGTAGCAATTCGACGACATTGGAACAAAAAACTTGGGATTATTCTATTCAAATGAACTAATACAAAATCCAGATCTTGTTGGTTATGCAAATGCAGGACACCTCTATGATCCTCACAAAGCACTTTCTCAGATAATCAAATAGAGAACGTATATAATTAAGGTAACTTATCCATTATATTAATAACACATGCAACTTGAACTTTGTTACAAATATTTCAACAGTAATATATAAAGATAATACTGCATGTATTGCAGAAATTATAGAAGGGTACGTCAAGGGAGACATAACCAAACACATCTCACCAATGCTCTTCTACAGTCATGAGCTCCAGCGGAGTAAACAAATAGCTCCATTGATAATTTTACGAATTTATTTACCAAAAATTTATTGACATTAACTTTTGAGAAGCTTATACATAACACTGGCATGCATCGACTTAGTATATTATCCTAATGAGCAATTCATCAAGTGAGCGTATTCATTGAAATGAAGAACTACAGTTAGATAAAAATATATTGTACTATTTTTCTTTCGTCCAAGTTTTATCCTGTTGGGTTTTACTAGCAAGGTTTTAATGAGGCGATGTTATTGACATCTAGAGATCAAATAAATTGTGTGAGATTAAAGTAGTTGGGCCCAAAAGGGAGTGTTATAAACTTGTATACTTTATAATATGGTCCCACTACTTTAATCCCTTATTGATTATATAATTATTCGTTTAACTTATTCCATATTGATTAAGAATAATTATCCCACCCCAACTCCTTTCTATAAATATAGATGAACTCGTGTAATTTTATTCATTCGATAATAAAGCTTGCAGCTTTATAATGTATTTATTTTCTTCTATTTTATAATAGAATATACAATTTTATTTATTTTATTTATTGTTTTTGTTTTGATGTCTGTATTTTATTTATTTATTATTTATCTTTTGATTACTAATAGTTAAGATAATAAATAACTAATTCAAAATATCATGTTATAGACATGTTATCCTAATTAATATTATGAGATGAGATTTAATTATTTACGTTCATCTGGAATGTATGTCATGTCATTGAGCATTCAATAAAATAAGTAGAGAATTAAGATGACAATTTATTAGTTGTTTTGAAAGATCGTCGGTCTCTCATCATACCAACATTTGGAAAGTCTAGGTTCTCTCGAATGAATTAAATTTTATTTTTAATTTTTTTAATGGACATTTATATTCATAATATTTTTCTTCAAGGATCCTAACTAACTTCATGTGTATTTGAACTTGGTTCTTGCACCATATATTGATGGTGCGTTTAAGAATGAGATGAAATCAGAATGAGCTATAATGAGAATAGTAAATCAAAATCATAATAAATTGTTTATTTAACTGTATGAATCATAATTGGTATAAAGTAGTATTACCATTAATGTGTTTACTTTGTCTAGTAATCGGAATGAATTATTAATAATTTACAAAAATAGCTGTAGGCGCTGATTTTCACCGAGGCCTACAATTGAGATTTCGTAAAGGGGGCACTGGCGATCCTGCAAAACAAGGGAAGTAGGGTGAGCGTGGAGGTACTGCCCACCAGTGTGGTGGGTGCCGAAGACACTCCGACGCCCAAGTCAGTAAATGAGCGAATGATGAGGTAGATTATAGGTCAAGGTTAAGTGCGCTACCTTGGACTCTGTCAGATGCCGTGAGGGCGGTGAATGAGGGGTTTAGGGAGCTATGGAGAGAGTAATCTTGAGTTATGCAAGAAGTCGGAACCCCTTTCTATTCTCCATGTCTTCGTTTATATACACGCTTCCAAGAGAGCTCGGCCATTTACTGCTCCTTAATTTCTTGTCCGTTGGGGGTCCGTTACGATCGTGACTTTATGAGGGGTATTTAGTGCAGTTGTCTGTTGGTAGGCTGAAACGGATGGGTTGTGAATTGCATTTATGAATCTGGGCGTTATGTGAGGGTGAGCCCTGATTATGCTCCGAGCACGTGGTATCTCATTGGGCCTGGGTTTGTGAATCCATGGGCCTCTATACACTTTAAACATTGGGGCTTCCTTTTGAGGTAGAAGCTTGGGCCCGGAGTAAAAGGACAAAATTGCCCTTGGCCCAAATTTGGCCCGTACAGTTTGTCCCCTACTCTCTAAGTCAAAGAGTCCTTGGCTTGGAGAGTACTTGACGTATGTGTCGCATGGGACGAAGCCATAGTTTGTAGGCATACTCGAGTGTTGATGCCGCCTATTGGTTAAACGAATGTAAAGTTATGAGCCTGACTCTACAGGAGTCTTTGGGGAAGTACCCAATCGATTGAACCAGATGAAGGTCAAGCAACATGTGTATTCCATGTCTACAACTTGACTCGACATGAGTCAATTGGGGATGTCCCCGGTCAACTGGTTTTGATGAGTCCAGGAAGATATAAGTCATACGACATGTGTAATCCATGTCTACAACTTGACTCGACATGAGTCCATGGGGGATGTCTCCGGTCGACTGGACTGATGAATCCAGGAAGATATAAGTCATACGACATGTGTAATGCATGTCTACAACTTGACTCGACATGAGTCCATGGGGAATGTCCCCGGTCAACTGGACTTGATGAGTCCAAGAAGATATAAGTCATACGACATGTGTAATCCATGTCTACAACTTGACTCGACATGAGTCTATGGGGGATGTCCCCGTGTTGGAATTTATTCAAGTCCACAAGATCACAAACATGCATAAAAACAATTCATATGAACACATCAAAGGAGGTGGCGGAATCAACTCACATTGAATTCGGTTTTGATGGATGAAGAACAAGATGCGTTTTTAAGCTCCCTCCAAGCTCGGCAATGGCTTCCTTGACAGTGGGGCTGCTCGGTTTTGGACTTCTTTGCATCTCCAAAATTCGGCCATGAGTAGATCCATTGAAGCTCAAAGTTTCAAGCTTCCATGCTCACAAACTCACTTCCCTATCACCTTTGTATCACTCCTAGAGTGTGCTAGCACAAGATTTAGCAACAAAAATGGTCATCTTTCTTCTCCATTTGCTCGGCAGAAAACGCAACAAGAAGAAGAAGAAGTCTGATGCCTAAATCGTGAAGGAGAGAAAGAGAGGGAGATGAAGAAACCGTATGCCCTTGCATGTGAGAGAGAGAAAATGATAAGTTTATATATTTTAATTTTATTTTCAAAAAACAAAATAAATATATAAATCATTATCAAATATTTTAAAAGTAAAAAGCAAAAGTCTAATAATGCTTTTCTACTTTTCACACATCATATCTACTTTACTTTAAGTCATATCACATCACTTTAATAAAGTGACATGTTGTCAAGTCACATCACTCAAAGTGACAATTGATTTGACGCATGATGTGACAAACGATTTGACGCTTGATGTGACTCGCGAGCCGCGCTCGAATTCGAAATGCGAATGCGCTCGCAATCACTCTCGGGCTCGGGTTCGCTAATTCCAAATTAACGAATTTTCCGTCGCGTCGTAATTAAATGATTACGCCTAGCGAATTCATTATTCACGTCGCTAACGAATTAATTCTAAATTAATTCGTTCGCCCGAATTAAAATCTAATTTTAATTCCGCGTCAAAATCCAATTTCGATTAATATATCGAATATATTAATTTATCGATTAATTCCAAATTAATCGTTCTCTCTCTTTAACGATATTTTATCCGAGATAAAATATCTCCGCTATTAATCCCAGATTAATTTTCTCTCTCATCGAATTAATCCCAGATTAATTCTATCTCTCTCTTCTAATTAATCCCAGATTAATCAAAGTGCGAGTAATACGTCATCGGTGAATCTTCGGGAACCGACCCATGAGATCTCCGGATATGTTGGCAGTAAATACGGTCGTCGGACTATCCGAACACGTAAGTACCTCGTACTACGTTTATACCGATTTACAAGACAAGGTTAGCCTCTAGCAAAACGCCATGCCTACCCAATTCTCCAGAAATATTCTTACAGGAATATATAGATCTGTATCAAGCGTAGTATACCGTAGTATTGTGTATATCGGCCCAGTATCGGATAATCACGTGCTAGGGCTGGGGCTGGATAAGTGTCTGCCCCGTCCGAAACACATGTCGGATGTTTGGTAACATAGTCTCTATAATCGGATATACATGACCTGGTCACAATATCCCGATTGGTTGCGCAACACTCAAGAGCACTAGTACCATATCCTGCGTGACATCTACTCCAATATGACTGAAGTGACACTTCCGTCTCGACATCACACCCAATACACTACGACTCCCTGATAAACCCAGAAGCGGTGTACACAGAACCGGTTAAAGCCCTGTACCACCAAGACCAAAGTCTACCGATTATCGCAAGTATTAGCGATGCAAGTCTCAGGTTAAGACTATACACACCTACCTCGATTCGGCCTCCCATAGACACATAGTCATAATACCAATGGGATTCCGAGGGGTCTATCCAGAGCGAAGCTGTTTCCCGTACCATCGGTGAAACACGACCTCCTATCGCACTTGCATAAGTATCCAATACTTATATATATGAGAACTATGCCGTTGTGCCCTCACAACGCGCACAAGTGCAATACTAGCCTATTCCGCATTATCGATGTCCAGTCTCGATAATACTTCGGCTAGGGATATTTAATGATTAATCCTTCGGGGATTGATACTGTCTCATATCATCTCAATCCAGGAACTAATCATATGGACCTCTCTTCATTTATACATCTATGGTGATCTAATCACAAATGATGAGAGTGCAATTTCCTTGTCACATAGTTAATTTGTACAGCAACACCGTGATCTGTACAAATAGTGACGCTATGGGTCATATTATCCAACAATCTCCCACTTGGCACATAGCCAGTCACTCGAGTGTCTAACACTCGAACTATGTACAATTCGCTCAAATTGCTGAGGAAAGGTTTTCGTCAGCGGATTTGCTTAATTATCGTCTGACGCGATTTACACGATCATCACATCGCCACGATGTATGATCCGAACGAATCAGATGATATAGAAGTATATATCTGGATCGTCGATGAGACCTTTAATTCTTTAGCCTATGCTGATGCCTAGCTCAGCTGCTAACAGAACTATATCTAATCTAATTAGATTTATTATCGATCCAAATGGCTTCTATTGCTGCCTCAGCTGCAGCAATAATCCGCATTTGTTGTTAATTCGGCAACAGTTATCTTGCTCGGAATATTTCCAGCTCACTGCACCGATATTCAAACTGTATAGTACCGCAGTATTTACCGGTTTGGAAACTTGCAGCAGTGATCCCAGTCACTTCAAGTTCTCCATCTCCATAGTTTAAGACAACATCTTTAGTTCTCTCAGATACTAACAGATGTTCTTAATCTTCAATCCAGTGACTATCACTTGGATTGACCCGATTGTGACTCCATATGCTCAAAGCGTATGAGACACCAATACAAGTACATTTTAAATGTACAATTTCTCAGAGAGTGTTGCCAACTCCAAATCTAGCCCAGCAGATCTTTATTCCTTGAATAAAGGTTGTTACTCACAGAATTCTACGGAGAATTTCTTATGAAAGCCAAGCTTTCACCGATTGTTTTATGGGAATTTCATTGTCAGTGCCCTCTCCCACTAACCTCCTTATATACACAAGAATTATTTCGTTTTGAGTCAAAACGTCAGTTCCAAGAACCTTATGCTTGCTTCTATCCAAACATATTGATATATTTCGGATTCATGACACTTTGTCATAATAGGGAGTCGATACCTCGTATCACTTCCTTTGTTCTTGTGTATTCGAAGATTAATGGTATAGTTTCATCATTGATGAACTATATATGTTCCATTAAGATTCAGTGCCTAGAACAGTATTACTCCGATTTTTCATCGAGTTATATTATCCTCCCACTTGCCACTGCATATCGGTATTCCTCTTGGGAAAACCGCATGGAGAGCAACAATCTAATTGTTCTCTAGTGAGGTGTTAAGTACAATACTTATGGTATCCCTAGGATGACCTACAATTGGCACTTATCATATTTGGGTTTTAGTTCGGTATCATCCAAACATATGCCAAGCATGCCCAAATAGTCAGGAATGAGAAACCCAGTTTCTTTCCCGTTCATATCTAATATGATATCTGTCAAACAGATTTATATGGAACCTTATTCTAAATAAGTTTTGCACTGATAATACATATCCTTTTAGAAGGAAATAGTAGCTCAGAGTGACTCGTGATTAGCCTTATCATGTCTAACATGATTCTGTTAATCCGTTCGGACACACCGTCTAACTGACGTGTCTCGGGAGGAGTCCTCATATGAAAGAATATCGTACTCTTTCATGTATGTACGAAACTTACTGCTTAAGTATTTTCCATTACGGTCTTACCGTGGCGGAATAATGCTATAGCCGATCTGTTTGTGTATTTCGTGTCGAAACTTTAAAGTTTCTGATTTGTGTTCTTCAAAAGAAACACATAACCATAACGTGATGCCACATCCGTTAAGGTCACGAAATATTCATGTTCACATCTAGCCTAGCTAGATATGGGCCCACTAACTTCACCATGAATAGGGCTAATAGATCGGTGGCACTTACACTATTACCAAGTAAATAGTATTTTAGGTACTTTACCTAATAAAATAGATTCGCAGACCTTATTTGAATAGTCAAATCAGTCCTAGTATCCACTCTTCAAAAGTGTGGATATACGAGTCTCGTTAAATTGTGTCCGAGACAACAATGCCACGAATAAGTCTCTATTGATCAAATCAATTTAAGCTATTTATTTGTCAATTTATATGTTTGAGATTTTAATTATATATTCAAAATATAAATTCTGTTATTCACATCTAATGTGTTTATCTCAGTATCATCTTTATATAATAAAACACTCAGTGTTCTATAATATAAAGGTTTTATCCGCAACGGATTAAACACTGATAAAGAGATAATGTCTCTAGTCAAACTAGTTACATTATAACAGTTCCTAATTCAAGCATATACCCTAAGGGTAGTTCCTAAACTTAGGTATCTACGGTCGAAACAGCGATTTTCGTCCCGTTTCCGATTCGCAGAGCAATCTCAGCTTGAAGTCAGTATCCTGCTCAAAGCAGATTCTGAATATCAACACATATATTTTATGTACCACACTAAGTATTTAAAATCTAATTTCAATACTAGCTGTGAACATAACTAAGACAAACATTTTTAAAGTTAGAGCCTCGCCCTTTCTTTAATTCCTTCGTGTCTTCCATATCCAAATGGTAGTCACTTTGGGATATGTCAATTATCCTTTTTAATATTTTAGGAACCTTAGGCCAAGCCTTGGGTTTTTAGAATATTGAAAGGAATGTGCACCTCGTGCTACATGCCCAATTGCAAACTTTGACTTTTCTCCACTAGAATAGTCAATTAATTCTCCAAGAATTATTAATTGCAATTTTAATACTTTTAAATCTAAAGATAGATTTATTATAAGTATATTAAATTAAGCATTAAAGTCATCATCACAAAAATCTTCCAAAGATTTTATGCTCTACTTATCTTGCTTAATTTTGGGCTAAAGGTATAATGAGTTATTTTATCAAATAAAGTAACTTATTATATATTCCCAATTTGAAAGTTAAATTATTTAAAATATTTTAATCCTAGATTATATTTTAAATATCCAACTTTTCAATTTTATCTTGATTACAATAGTCCAACTATTTAATCAACGATTAGTGGTACTTTATATATTATAATGATTATAATAGTCCAACTATATAATCAAATATAATCCAAATTAATTAACCTCAATTACATTGATTACTATAATCCAATTATAAAATCAACTGTAAACTGAAATTAATTAATTCAAATATATTGATTAATATAATCCAATTATATATAATCAATATAATACAGTCCAACTGTTTATTAAAACAACAATTTAAATATTAGTCTAACTAACATTTAATCTAATGACTAAATAATTTAAATGAGCGCATATGGCGAGTAATTGAACGAGTATTGCAAATTCAATTCTTGCCTCCCACTATTTTTCGTCGAGCCTCTAACCCTCTGTCGAGTACTCGGGAAACCGTGTTTCCTAGTGGGCTAGGATCCCGTTAAATATCACACAATCTTGACTTTGGCCAACAAATTGTATGATAATTAACTAGGTAGATCTCTAAGATCAATTGGATCTCATCCAACTCCTAGATCCAGTAGGTGGACATCCAAGTCCCAAACATATATCTTATATATGCCTATACATCGAATGTATACCCTAACCTATTTCCTCTGAATCAACTAGGCCTTGGCTTTGGCACAACAAACCTAATGATTCCAGTCAAGCGCGGACCCATTGACATGGAAGCTTCGTAATCAATGTCAATGGACAAGAAGTGGTCTTGACTTTGGCCAACAAACCACAACTTGGACACGACACCGATATGGAACAAAGCCTCGTGATTAAAACACATCTTTGATGGACAAGGGCTTGACTTTGGCCAACAACCCCTGCCAATCTCGGATCTTGAGTAAGAATCACTCAATGGAAGGAAAAACGCATGATATTTAGCGAGGGTTTTTCGCGTGCAAATTGGCTACCAATTTAATTATCTTTGTTAAGGTCTCATCATCATACACCCTTAAGCATGCATTCTAAACACATAATAAAGCGAGTATGAAATAAAATAATAATGATATGCGGATGGATATTTTACATTGATCCTAGATCAAATCTCTCACTTTCTCTCTCCCGCTAGCACTTGTATTACTTCTACCCGTTACACTACACTTCTAAAGAACCTCTTTTACATGGAGGGGAATAGGTGAGAAGAGAATACAAAGAAATAGGAGATAAGGCTGGACACGCAGGTCCAATTTAATAAATCAAATTTATTACAATTTCCAAAATCGCCCAACCCGACTAATATCCATCCGATATACATTATTCAAACATCACAACCATGTATTCATACAAGCATGTTATCAATCAATCAATCAAATTAATTAATCTTGATATTAGTGATCATCCAATGTTCAAACAAAGATTTGATTTTTGTTCGAGTCAAACTCGTTTGTGAACACGTACTCAAAGTACAATTTCTACGAATTAAATTAAATTACATAATTAAATCCAATTTAATACGTATTTAATTCTAATTCATTATTTAATTCTAAATTAAATATTACACTTTTATTAACGAACCTTTACGACTTAAATTCCAAATTTAATCGCAACGGGTCTCAAAGCCCGATTAACATCTAATGTTTTATTTAATTAAAGTCCAATGGGCTTTTAATTAATTTCTATAGGCGTGGACTTTTGGTCAACTCGGGTCAAACCGAACAACCAAAATCCAATCCGGGAGTTACCCCATAAGCCTTTAAATTAATTTTGGCCCATTAGGCCCAATTAAATAATTAAGGTCCATTAAGTCATAATTGGACCTTTTGGATTCGGTTTTGGGCCTAATTGGATCCAACCAATTTTGCCTAAACCCAACTTTGTTACAACAAAGCCCAAAAGCCCAATTACAACCCAACAAGCCCAATTTCCAAAATCAAGCCCAATTAATTAATTATAAAATTCCAAATTTCACAATTAATTAACCTAAGTGTAATACACAATCAATTACCCAATTAACATTTCTAAAATATCAATTAGCCTAATTGATCATGCACTTTAACAACCAAATAGTGTCCAACACAATTCAATCAAAATCAAACCCAATTAACATGCTTTCAAGTCTCGGCAATTAGGGGTTTTTCAATTCGATTCGGTTTCAATCCAATTGAGTCCAAAATCATAATTTCCCAAATCAATTCAATTCATCCAATGAATTAAAACAACAAAATCACAATGAATTTCATGTCCTTAAAGATTCGGCCAAGCCACTTTAAAAGGGAAAAATGTTCCAAATCAAAATTCAATCCAATTGAACTTCAAAACAACATTAACCAATTGTTTTAAGTCATCCAATGATCAAACAAAACAAAATTACCAAGACATTAGGGTTATTCCAATTTTCGGCCAAGCCTTCAATTTGGGGAAAAATGAATCCAATCCAATTTCATGAAATTGACCACACACAATCTCAATTAAACATGTTCTAAGCATACTTAAACATCCAATTCAATAAAAACATGCTTAAACACATTTTGCCCAATTTCAAGTTTCAAATTCAACCTAAGAATTGGGGAAAATTGATCTAATCCAATTTTCTTGAAATTGATCATGCACAACTTCAATTCAACCTCATTCAAGCATAATGCATCAAACAATTCAACCAAATCATGCCTAAATCGAGTTTACCCAAATTAAGTTTTGACCAAAATTTGCAAATTGGGGAAAATCAATCCAATGATTTTTTGTCAAATTGATTACATATATCTCAAATTAGATCATATATAAGCATTCTTACACAATCAATTTGTCAGAATCAAGCCAAAATCAAAAAGCCCCAAATTTGCCAAGAACCCTAATTTCGGTTTTCATGCATCAATGGCTCTAGATACCAATGTTGGAAGTTATTCAAGTCCACAAGATCACAAACATGCATAAAAAATTCATATGAACACATCAAAGGAGGTGGCGGAATCAACTCACATTGATTCGGTTTTGATGGATGAAGAACAAGATGCGTTTTTAAGCTCCCTCCAAGCTCGGCAATGGCTTCCTTGACAGTGGGGCTGCTCGGTTTTGGACTTCTTTGCATCTCCAAAATTCGGCCATGAGTAGATCCATTGAAGCTCAAAGTTCAAGCTTCCATGCTCACAAACTCACTTCCCTATCACCTTGTATCACTCCTAGAGTGTGCTAGCACAAGATTAGCAACAAAAATGGTCATCTTTCTTCTCCATTTGCTCGGCAGAAAACGCAACAAGAAGAAGAAGAAGTCTGATGCCTAAATCGTGAAGGAGAGAAAGAGAGGGAGATGAAGAAACCGTAGCCCTTGCATGTGAGAGAGAGAAAATGATAAGTTTATATATTTTAATTTTATTCAAAACAAAATAAATATATAAATCATTATCAATATTTTAAAAGTAAAAAGCAAAAGTCTAATAATGCTTTTCTACTTTTCACACATCATATCTACTTTACTTTAAGTCATATCACATCACTTTAATAAAGTGACATGTTGTCAAGTCACATCACTCAAAGTGACAATTGATTTGACGCATGATGTGACAAACGATTTGACGCTTGATGTGACTCGCGAGCCGCGCTCGAATTCGAAATGCGAATGCGCTCGCAATCACTCTCGGGCTCGGGTTCGCTAATTCCAAATTAACGAATTTTCCGTCGCGTCGTAATTAAATGATTACGCCTAGCGAATTCATTATTCACGTCGCTAACGAATTAATTCTAAATTAATTCGTTCGCCCGAATTAAAATCTAATTTTAATTCCGCGTCAAAATCCAATTTCGATTAATATATCGAATATATTAATTTATCGATTAATTCCAAATTAATCGTTCTCTCTCTTTAACGATATTTTATCCGAGATAAAATATCTCCGCTATTAATCCCAGATTAATTTTCTCTCTCATCGAATTAATCCCAGATTAATTCTATCTCTCTCTTCTAATTAATCCCAGATTAATCAAAGTGCGAGTAATACGTCATCGGTGAATCTTCGGGAACGAGAGAGAGAATGAGATCTCCGGATATGTGGCAGTAAATACGGTCGTCGGACTATCCGAACACGTAAGTACCTCGTACTACGTTTATACCGATTTACAAGACAAGGTTAGCTTCTAGCAAAACGCCATGCCTACCCAATTCTCCAGAAATATTCTTACAGGAATATATAGATCTGTATCAAGCGTAGTATACCGTAGTATTGTGTATATCGGCCCAGTATCGGATAATCACGTGCTAGGGCTGGGGCTGGATAAGTGTCTGCCCCGTCCGAAACACATGTCGGATGTTTGGTAACATAGTCTCTATAATCGGATATACATGACCTGGTCACAATATCCCGATTGGTTGCGCAACACTCAAGAGCACTAGTACCATATCCTGCGTGACATCTACTCCAATATGACTGAAGTGACACTTCCGTCTCGACATCACACCCAATACACTACGACTCCCTGATAAACCCAGAAGCGGTGTACACAGAACCGTTAAAGCCCTGTACCACCAAGACCAAAGTCTACCGATTATCGCAAGTATTAGCGATGCAAGTCTCAGGTTAAGACTATACACACCTACCTCGATTCGGCCTCCCATAGACACATAGTCATAATACCAATGGGATTCCGAGGGGTCTATCCAGAGCGAAGCTGTTTCCCGTACCATCGGTGAAACACGACCTCCTATCGCACTTGCATAAGTATCCAATACTTATATATATGAGAACTATGCCGTTGTGCCCTCACAACGCGCACAAGTGCAATACTAGCCTATTCCGCATTATCGATGTCCAGTCTCGATAATACTTCGGCTAGGGATATTTAATGATTAATCCTTCGGGGATTGATACTGTCTCATATCATCTCAATCCAGGAACTAATCATATGGACCTCTCTTCATTTATACATCTATGGTGATCTAATCACAAATGATGAGAGTGCAATTTCCTTGTCACATAGTTAATTTGTACAGCAACACCGTGATCTGTACAAATAGTGACGCTATGGGTCATATTATCCAACACCCCGGTCGTCTGGACTTGATGAATCCAGGAAGATATAAGTCATACGACATGTGTAATCCATGTCTACAACTTGACTCGACATGAGTCCATGGGGGATGTCCCCGGTCGACTAGACTTGATGAGTCCAGGAAGATATAAGTCATACGACATGTGTAATCCATGTCTACAACTTGACTCGGCATGAGTCTTTGGGGGATGTCCCCGGTCGACTGGTTTTGATGAGTCCAGGAAGATATAAGTCATACGACATGTGTAATCCATGTCTACAACTTTGACTCGACATGAGTCCATGGGGGATGTCTCCGGTCGACTGGACTTGATGAATCCAGGAAGATATAAGTCATACGACATGTGTAATCCATGTCTACAACTTGACTCGACATGAGTCCATGGGGGATGTCCCCGGTCAACTGGACTTGATGAGTCCAGGAAGATATAAGTCATACGACATGTGTAATCCATGTCTACAACTTGACTCGACATGAGTCTATGGGGGATGTCCCCAGTCGTCTGGACTTGATGAATCCAGGAAGATATAAGTCATACGACATGTGTAATCCATGTCTACAACTTGACTCGACATGAGTCCATGGGGGATGTCCCCGGTCGACTAGACTTGATGAGTCCAGGAAGATATAATTCATACGACATGTGTAATCCATGTCTACAACTCGACCCGACATGAGTCTATGGGGGAAGTCCCCGGTCGACTGGACTTGATGAATCCAGGAAGGTATAAGTCATACGACATGTGTAATCCATGTCTACAACTTTGACTCGACATGAGTCCATGGGGGATGTCTCCGGTCGACTGGACTTGATGAATCCAGGAAGATATAAGTCATACGACATGTGTAATCCATGTCTACAACTTGACTCGACATGAGTCCATGGGGGATGTCCCCGGTCAACTGGACTTGATGAGTCCAGGAAGATATAAGTCATACGACATGTGTAATCCATGTCTACAACTTGACTCGACATGAGTCTATGGGGGATGTCCCCAGTCGTCTGGACTTGATGAATCCAGGAAGATATAGTCATACGACATGTGTAATCCATGTCTACAACTTGACTCGACATGAGTCCATGGGGGATGTCCCCGGTCCACTAGACTTGATGAGTCCAGGAAGATATAATTCATACGACATGTGTAATCCATGTCTACAACTCGACCCGACATGAGTCTATGGGGGAAGTCCCCGGTCGACTGGACTTGATGAATCCAGGAAGGTAACCACTCTTTTGGCACGAGAGTGACCAAACTGAGTCTATATGTCGAGTGGACATGATAAATGCCAGGATATTCTCCAGTGACTACTCCTGAAAAGGCACCAGGGGGAGTCTTCATTTTGTCTGGACCAGATGAAGGTCTTCACACAGGTCGTATGACATTACCTGTAAATTTTGAGAACATGAATCACGAAAGCGACGGAGAGCAAGTGCTCTTTTACTCGTTGCCTAAAGGCTTCGATGAGTGAGCTAGTTGATTTTCCAGTATCAATAAGTCATATGGATTGGGTCATATGCTGGTCTATCCAATAGCTTGTCAAATGGAAGAAGTATATTTATTCCCTTTGTACTTGTCGTCTGGTGGTCCCCTAAAATAGAGACGTCTGTGGTATGGTGATCATGTGTTCCGGGCAGTCAACGACTATTCGTGGGCATGAGAGAGAGAGAGAGAGACTCATCCAAAAGAGCAAGCTCAAAGGCCTAAAAGACCATAACTTTGAAGATTTGTAATCGACTGGTGGAGGAATCACGAATAAAATCATGTTTTTGATTTGTCAGACTAACCACGACTTGGGTCTGGAGACTGGTCCCCAAGAGAGGGTAGACAAGCTTAAGAAAGAGAGACAGGCAAGAAAGTCCAAATCAAAGGAAAAATAATCCAATTCTAAACAGAGTATAGACATGTACACCAAGGGATCTACTGCAAAATTTAAGAGTAGTCCAAAGCCCACCTAAACGACCCAAATGGTAGGTCAATGCTAGCCCATGCCGACAGAAAGGATCTGTTATGTTTTAGAGATCGTATTACATAATACATATGACACATTTCACCTTGCATGGCAGTCGCAAGAATGCAAAAGCCAAATGTAACATGATTGTAAGGGTGTTTCAGGTATCTATAAACGAGTGTGATCTCTCATTCCTTGTCACCACCACATCGGCTTTGCTCTCTTGAGGCGTTTATCAAATTATTGGAGACAAAATAACCGTCGGTCGCTATATAGAAGAGTGTCGTGCAGTGGAGTTGTCGTTCTGAGGCTTGTTTGCTTGTGTAGCTCGTTGTGAGATGAGGTGGACTGAATGTGAACCAGATAGCTCACTACGGAAGCTTAAGAAGTGCCAGCAGTGGTGTCTGGCGGAGGAAAAAGGCATAGAAAATAACACCAGTGTCAGAGGATAACCAAGCTGAGGTGAGACAGTTTTCCCGTAACCGACTGCTGCAATCCATTGAGCTACTCCATATACAAACTGATCATGGCTTGATTGAGTTGATGTTGGTTGCACATAACCAGGCTACCCAATTGCTGGAGCAGCATATGTCAACCCAGGGGCACTACTTCCGTAACTAGGATCTTGAGCCCCTTGATATCTGTAACCTGCATTGCTAGTCGCAGGCTGCTCGGGATAAACTTGCTGAATGTTTTTGTATTGTGCATACCCGGTAGTAGGAGCTAACTACCCATAACCAGTGGTCTGTTGACCACCAGGCTGAGGATAACTAGGAACAACCTGATCAGCCTGTTGAGAGTATCCTGATCCAGATGTCGGTGGTGGCTGATTATAGCTATCAGTAGCCGGTGCTGACCCATATGAAGGATAAGTTTGCTGCATGGCTCCACTTGCTGCACAAGGGTATTGCTGCTGATGTGGTACATTAAGACCATATCATTGGGCTGCGGGAACTTGGCTTTGGTAAGAGACGTCCCATGGTTGACCCGGCCTAGGTGGACCATAAGATTGAGGCTGTGTTCCTTGTGTTGGTATGCCATATGGTGGTTTACCATACTGCTGCTGTTGATAATAACCGGGCTGTGAGCCACCCTACGAGTAAAAAGGCTGAGAATCGACATGCCCTCCATAACCCTACTGAGGAGCTGTCTGGGCATAGGGTTGCGCAAGCCCATACTCTGGACCATGTGGTTGTCCACAATTATAATTTGAACGTGATAGAGGTGGAAGCAGAGATATTGTTGATGGTCAGTGGGACCCATGGTAGAAACACTAGCAGTGTCGAAAGGAACGTGATAGGAGGAAATATTTGGGAGAGGAGCAGAAACAGCTGAAGTGTATGAGTCGGTGCGATAAATAGAGAAAAAGATGGATCTAACCAAAAGTTTCGGTGGTTTTTCAGAGGTTTAGTCACAAATCTCATCTTCTTCGCGACATCGACAATTTCATATTGGCCCTACTCAAGGTAGAACCTAGCACCTTAGTTACACCATATCATTCAGATGTCGAAACCATTAAGGTTTTACTCAGGGGAAGATGGTGATTATGCTTGTGCTACATGAAAAAGGGTCCCAGCCTCATCACACCGTGAAGAAGGAGCAACCAGAGGAAGTAGAGCCCGTAAATCACGGTTGTGTCGAAGTCCACGCAGTCACGAGATTCTAAGCTCAATATAGTGCCATGTCTAAGTAGAGTGAAGTTAAACCAAATATATGTATAAGTATTCTTGAAGAATATATTCCACGTACTATAGGCCCAAACTTATTTGATGCCATTACTATTTTTCTTACAGCAAGCCCATGAAGCAAGCCCAAAGAAAAAAGAAAATAAAAGGTGGAACCACAGCCCACGTTGCATGCATGAATGATGAATAAAAGAAGCCTACAGCCTTTTCATGCAAAATTTTGTCCCACACCGTTTGGGAAGCTACATTTCAAATGTGATACACGAGCAAGAAAAGCCTACCTACTTGCCTCCACCAGCAATCCACACACATGCTGCCAACACAACCAAGGCATCTACTAACACACCACAAAGTGTCGTGTCAAACCTCTTGGAGGGTGTCTTAATTGTACAACTTTAGCTTTGCAAACCTCTTGGAGCCCACGTCCTTAGCTTTTTGTTCCAATGAGCCTCATTTTAACACGGATCATTTTCCACCACCTTGCACTTCATGGCTATGGGCCAACTTTTTTTTTTATCAAGTGTAAACTGGAAATTCCTCTTGCGAATGGAAAATTCGGGCGCGTCCGGCCTAAATTTTTTTATTTTTTGGTCGAGTAGAGATATAAATCATGGTCATGCAATAGGACATGATAATGCATGGCTTAAGACTTATTAGAGGATGGAGGCTTGACAATCTGATCAGTAAGGAATTGGGCCTTCAATGTCATCTCATAACGAATCTTTACGAGTGTTAATTGGAGCTTCCTTATTGAGCCCAGTCTACATCTTTGCAATGTCGAGTGGGATAATACCTTCATGATGTGTCTTCACTTGGAGTATTTCTCTTAAGCCGAGACTACATTATTGTAGTGTCGAATGGTGTTTCTACTTATGGCTAGTAGTTCTTCCTTGATGTGTGGGGTGTCGAATGGAATCTCAAGCAAGTGACGGGCTATGTATATAGTAATGTCAATTGGGACATCCTCAACAACATTCTGATGTCGAATGGAAGATCCCTAACAAGTTCTATGTCAGACAATTACAAATATTGACTGCCATCCATAACAATTACCTAGTTTTAAATTGTAGTGTCGACTGGGACACCTATGACATGTCTCGTACTATAAATTGTAATTCCTACTAGGATGTATATAACGAGTCTTAAGCACATATTGATGTCGATCGAGACACTCATAACTAGTCTAATGTCCTATTGATGTCGACTGAGAGATTCTTAAAAACAAAAAAAAAACAAAACAAAACAAAACAAACCATACCTGGTAATGTTGACAGGTATGTCCTCGCCAACTCCTCGCTCGGGTACCGTCGACTGCGACAATCTTATTCCTGATGTAGGTCTATGAGACTGGTCGAATGGAGTCTAATATTGATGACAATCCATTAATATCTTCTGGAGGAGATGAGAATCCTCTTAACATCGTCGGAAGAAGATAAAATTTCTTTCATGTAGTCTGGAAGTGATGGCAATCTTCCTACATAGTCTGAAGGGAATGATATTTTATTTATGCCATAGTATATGGTAACCGCCCCAAGAAGTCTCGAATAAATGCCAGTTATAGTTCTTGGTTGATTGGGTATTCCCATGTCGACTGGAGGAAGTGTGTAGAATGGCTTCAATGATGGTCCATATATGTCGATTGGATAAAACAGACCTATTAAGAACATAACAAATGGTCCAAATGACATTCCCGATGTATGTAATTGTTCTTGGAGAGTGGCTCATTAAGTGATTATGAGATATGGTGTTTGCTCATTGCGTGATGCCATACGAGTAGGGGTGTTTGGAAGGATCGTAGGTGGAGAGATCCTTGCATGCTATGAATCGCTAGGGCCCCACGGTGGGCGCCAAACTGTAGGCGCTGATTTTCACCGAGGCCTACAATTGAGATTTCGTAAAGGGGGCACTGGCGATCCTGCAAAAACAGGGAAGTAGGGTGAGCGTGGAGGTACTGCCCACCAGTGTGGTGGGTGCCGAAGACACTCGACGCCCAAGTCAGTAAATGAGCGAATGATGAGGTAGATTATAGGTCAAGGTTAAGTGCGCTACCTTGGACTCTGTCAGATGCCGTGAGGGCGGTGAATGGGGGGTTTAGGGAGCTATGGAGAGAGTAATCTTGAGTTATGCAAGAAGTCGGAACCCCTTTCTATTCTCCATGTCTCGTTTATATACACGCTTCCAAGAGAGCTCGGCCATTTACTGCTCCTTAATTCTTGTCCGTTGGGGGTCCGTTACGATCGTGACTTTATGAGGGGTATTTAGTGCAGTTGTCTGTTGGTAGGCTGAAACGGATGGGTTGTGAATTGCATTTATGAATCTGGGCGTTATGTGAGGGTGAGCCCTGATTATGCTCCAAGCACGTGGTATCTCATTGGGCCTGGGTTGTGAATCCATGGGCCTCTATACACTTTAAACATTGGGGCTTCCTTTTGAGGTAGAAGCTTGGGCCCGGAGTAAAAGGACAAATTGCCTTGGCCCAAATTTGGCCCGTACAATAGCCTAAGTTATAATTACATATTAAATTATTACTTATTATTTATTAATTATTATTAATGTATTAAATTACTAAATATTAATTTTATTTTTTAATAAATTTATTTTATTATTATTATTGATTAATTTTATGTATAATTTATAAATTATATATCAATTAAGTATTACTTTATTAATTATTAATTAATGTATTAATTTACTAAATTTAATTTTTATTTATTAATTATTATTCCATTAAAATATTAATATGATTTTATTATTAAATAATGATTAATTTTATTTATTTATTATTAATTAATTGTTACTTATTAATTTATTAACTAATTATAATGTATTAAATTACTAAATATTAATGTATCTTTAGAAATTATTCTTTTATTAAAATATTAAATTTTATTTATTATTAAATAATGATTAATTTTATTTATTATTATAAATTAAGTATTCATTAATTATTACTTCATTAATTAATTATTAATGTATTAAATTACTAAATATTAATTTATTCTTTTAATAAATTTATTTTATTAGTAATTATTGATTAATTTTATGTATAATTTATAAATTATATATCAATTAAGTATTACTTTAT
Source organism: Zanthoxylum bungeanum (assembly GCA_019454045.1). NCBI lineage: Eukaryota > Viridiplantae > Streptophyta > Magnoliopsida > Sapindales > Rutaceae > Zanthoxylum > Zanthoxylum bungeanum. The sequence goes on along the minus strand of SKCR01032778.1, from coordinate 53,394 downwards.
TAATTTATTAATTAATGTATTAATTTACTAAATATTAATTTTTATTTATTAAATTATTATTCCATTAAAATATTAAATATGATTTTATTATTAAATAATGATTAAATTTATTTATTTATTATTAATTAATTGTTACTTTATTAATTTATTAACTAATTATTAATGTATTAAATTACTAAATATTAATGTATTCTTTTATTAAATTATTCTTTTATTAAAATATTAAATATTATTTATTATTAAATAATGATTAATTTTATTTATTATTTATAAATTAAGTATTCATTAATTATTACTTTATTAATTAATTATTAATGTATTAAATTACTAAATATTAATTTATTCTTTTATTAAATTATTCTTTTATTAAAATATTAAATATTATTTTATTATTAATTATTAATACATTTTATTTATCATTTATAAATTAATATTAATTAATTATTAATTTAGTAATTAATTACTTTAAGGGTAATCTTGTAATTTCTCATCAATAATGAGAATGAGAATCTCATTCCTATGGGGTGGTGATAATGAGATTTTCATTTTTCATTCCATATTTTAAGTGGGGCCCACATATTCATTCTTATTCTCATTTTAACTTTTAGTAAATAAACACTTATTTCTTTCTCATTTCACGATCCATCAAGTAAACACACTATGATTGTAATCAAATGGGAGTTAAATTATTTTTCACCAATTTTTTTTAAAAAAAATTACAATGGTTGGGCAGAACATGATAGAGTTGTTTTCTTCTTTTTTTTTTTTTTTTGAAATTATCACATATCCATCCAGCTTTTGAGAAAATGACATATATATAATATTTAAAGTTATTTAAAATAATATATTTTCACAATATTTTAAGTGGGGCTCACATATCATTCTTATTCTCATTTTAACTTTTAGTAAAAAAATTTTTTTTCTTTCTCATTCCACAATTCATCAAGTAAACACACCATGATTGTAATCAATGGGAGTTAAATTATTTTTCACCAATTTTTTTTTTTTTTCAAATTACAATGGTTGGGCAGAACATGATAGAGTTGTTTTCTTTTCTTTTTTTTGGGAAATTATCACAAATCCATCCAGTTTTGAGAAAATGACATATATATATATATATATATTTAAAGTTATTTAAAATAAATATTTTCCATATTTTTTAAGTGGGACTCACATATTCATTTTTATTCTCATTTTAACTTTTAGTAAATAAATATTTTTTTCTTTCTCATTCCACAATACATCAAGTAAACACACTATGATTGTAATCAAATGGGAGTTAAATTATTTTTCACCATTTTTTTTTTAAAAAAATTACAATGGTTGGGCAGAACATGATAGAGTGTTTTCTTTCTTCTTTTTTTTTTTTGTGGAAATTATCACATATCCATCCAGTTTTGAAAAAATGAATATATATATATATATATATATATATATTTAAAGTTATTTAAAATAAATATTTTCCACATATTTTAAGTGGGGCTCACATATTCATTCTTATTCTCATTTTAACTTTTAGTAAATAAATATTTTTTTTTCTCATTTCACAATCCATCAAGTAAACAACAATTGTAATCAAATGGGAGTTAAATTATTTTTCACCATTTTTTTTTAATTACAATGGTTGGGCAGAACCATGATAGAGTGTTTTCTTTCTTTCCTTTTTTGGGAAATTATCACAATCCATCCAGTTTTGAGAAAATGACATATATATATATATATATTTAAAGTTATTTAAAATAAATATTTTTCACATTTTTTAAGTGGGGCTCACATATTCATTTTTATTCTCATTTTAACTTTTAGTAAATAAATATTTTTTTCTTTTTCATTCCACAATCCATCAAGTAAACACACAATGATTGTAATCAAATGGGAGTTAAATTATTTTTCACCATTTTTTTAAAATTACAATGGTTGGGCAGAACATGATAGAGTTGTTCTTTCTTCTTTTTTTTTTTTGTGGAAATTATCACATATCCATCCAGTTTTGAGAAAATGACATATATATATTTAAAGTTATTTAAAATAAATATTTTCCACATATTTTAAGTGGGGCTCACATATTCATTCTTATTCTCATTTTAACTTTTAGTAAATAAATATTTTTTTTTCTCATTTCACAATCCATCAAGTAAACACAATTGTAATCAAATGGGAGTTAAATTATTTTTCACCATTTTTTTTTAATTACAATGGTTGGGCAGAACATGATAGAGTTGTTTTCTTTCTTTCCTTTTTTGGGAAATTATCACATATCCATTCAGTTTTTGAGAAAATGACATATATATATTTAAAATTATTTAAAATAAATATTTTCCACATAATAATTATGTGTTTTTTTTTCTAACATTGGCTAAATTTCAGAGAAATAGATGATAAAACTTTTTAAATTTTAGGTGGTAAATGACCCTAATAATTTTAGGTGCACAAATGACATTTTTCTAAAATCATATATTTTTTTCGAAGATCAAGTAATTTTCGAACGGAGAAATGATAATTTCCCTTTTAAAAAAAAAAAAAAAAAAAGAAGTGTACATGTTGTTGAAGAATTTTAAAATAAAATAATTTTTCGGTTTGCCGATGCAATCCGGCAAACCGAATTATCCGATAAGTCGGATATCAATAATCCACTTCCCTAGATACTTCGAATTTGACAAGTAGAATTTGAGCATCTAACAAGCCGGTTATGCTCAGAAAACTTACTTTTAGGGGAAATTATATGTTTCAAGTGGTGCATGCCTTCTAGAGAATACCTCTTCCCATTTTAATGACGAAAAATTACACTCATCTTTGGTGGTTTTCATTTGAATTAACAATGTTTCACTTTGAATCATTGAATAAATTCAAAACTTGAATCAAAAGACACGAATAGAAATGATACCATTAAAGATCACACCCAAATGAAAAGGCGTATTGATTAAACCATGAATCATACATAAACATATTGAGAAAATAACAGAGAAAACATCCTCTCACAATCTTCTACAAAAATAAAGAAAGTTTTTCTTACTTTGTATATAAAATCCAAAGTATTGTTTTGCTGCAGAAATAATATTTTGTTTCTGGATAGGCTTGCAACATTTGAGGGTATTTGGGATTGCTTTCGGACACGCATAAAATCATTAATAGCAAGTACTTTATTGTATGCTAGAAGCATTTTTGCAAACGTATGTGTTTCGCTTGATTGGTGGGGGCAAATAATATCATAAGCGACTTTCCTAACGTGCCTTGAAGCATAACTTTAATTTACACTATACATTAATCTTTATATACATTGTTTGATTAGATTTACTTTGTTTTTAAGTGTCTTTTGAAATTTTCACAAGGAGTTAGAAGAGATCTCTAGAAATAGACAATTCAACCGGCATACATTATTTTATTATAAAGAATAAGAGAATCCGAACGAGCTTTCACACACACATTATTTCATTATAAAGAAAAAAAAATCCAAACAAGCTTTCATACATATTATTTCATTACAAAGAAGATACTTATTTCATTACAAATAAAAAGAGAATTTGAATGAGCTTTCACACACACTAAACGAGCTTACACACACCCCCCTCCGAACGAGCTTTCATTTGGTGGATCACTATTGAGACTAATAGAATTAAGTTCAATGGTTAATAATTAAATGAGTTCTTTATTCACTCACGCCATCGTGAGAAATCGAACTCAAAATATACTTATAAAATAAGAGTGTCTTTATCAAGTGAGTTATAAGATAGAACATCGTAGATTTGAAAACTAATGAGTTGGTTTCAAGGAGGCAAGATTTTACCTTAAAAAGAAAAAGAAAAAAAAACTTGAAATAACTATCAATGAAACTAACACTGTTAGCTACACCAAATTAAACACATTGTAGTGAGTACAAAAGGAACAAAGAAAAGGAGTTAAAGGGTTTTAATGTTTGTCAGATATGAGATGAGAACTATTATCAATTCGACATGTGTTTTTCTATTCTCTATTAAGGCTCCTTTTGCAATTGCTTAATAGAACAAGAGTTATTATCATTCAGAGATAAAGAAAATTAGCCATTTTTGAATCAGGCTTCAACACTATCTTTTTAACCTTTACCTTTTCAAACTTGTGGGATCCTAGAGTGTTGGTACCTTAATTTTGATGATGCCAGTGAAGTAAAAAGCTTAAAGACATGAATACTTTGGTTAGTGATTTGGTTTCAATAATGTCAAAACATTAGTGAATCAAGTTCGATGAAACAAAAATGTTGATGAAGAGCCAAAATGAACTACAAGATGATCAAGAGAGCAAAGATGATAAAGAACTAAAAAGAGAATGAAAAAACTAAAGTAAGAGTAAAGCAAGATGAAAATAAAAAATGATGATTAAGAGTTGAAACTGATTGTAAGTGAGTTTATTCAAATATTTTAAAACTGTTAGGAATCATACATTATGCATCACTTGCATTTAAACCGACTTAGAATGCTTAAAAATCAATTTACACACTATTTGCACCAAAATGAATTTCAATGTATCTAGTGCATATGAAAATAGCTTAGAAAAATTAAGTTGCTACGAATTAAACGGAACACAATTCCAATATCTAAAATTTATGTTAGAGTCATATTACTACAACATGTTCAGGATGAGCGTTTTGTGCAGACTTGTTATCTTAGAAAAAATTCATAAAATCCTTCTTAAGGTTTTTTAGGCTGAATTTTTACAGATGATAGCTCTATGTGTCTAGTTTATGTATAAATTTACCGAGCTTGATTTGGAATTTTCTAGAGTAAGTTATAGCCAAAATACTGAGTGTTGTCAGGATTGCTATGGTTACTGAAACCGACATACCGGTCCATAAATCGGTATACCGGTCTTTGAAATTGGCATACTAGTTTTGAAACTGGCATACCAATCCTAGAACAGTGAGACCTGAAATTTTGCACATATTCTGGAACCGGAACATTTCATACCGGTGTCTATACCAGTCACCATACTGGTCAGTATTTTGTTTGAATGCATATATATAACAGGTAAATTTTTAGGAGCCGTTTGAAATCTCAGACTGGCATACCTGTACTGTAGACCGACATACCGATCTCAGAATAGAAAAATGACTATATTCAGTTTTAAGCCCATAAATTGCATGTTGATTTCATTTTTGCTTGGTGAATTTATTTTCAGAGAAAAACAACATCTTCATATATCTTTTACATACCCTTGAAAACTTCAAACATATAAAAAGAGAGTTTTTGTGAATTATCAATATCTTACACTCTCTAGATTAAAAGGCTTATACTTTATCTTTATATACATATTCATATTAGTGAGCTTTGATACATTACATTTGGGTTGTGATACTCACATTTCAATTTTGTAATATTTTGTGAGTACCCAATTTATTGTTGTTAAATTTTCATTTATCAAATACTTCTGTGAAAATCCCTTGTGTGAATGGTGATTGCTCTGAAAGGTGGATTTATTTAAAGGATAGAGAAGAGTCCTCTTCGGTTGTAAGAGTTTATTGAAACTTAATAGAAAGTTTCAAGCGTGGCTTAGAGTAGTGGACATAAGCAAGGAGTTGGCCGAACCATTATAAATATGGTATCAATTTCTCTATCCATATCTCATTTATTTATTGTCAGTTTCATATTATTCTTCCATATCATATATTAAACTTGTCATTCTTAAAATTAATTGTTAATCACTTTTGGACAGTTAAAGTAAAATCGGTATTTTATTTATTATTCATTATTGAATATATTAATTGTGAAAATTGAATTCTAAGCATAATCGATAAAACTACTAACTAAGTAGCTTATTATTGAAAAGATTTTTAATTCTACATTATTTTTAAAGTATCCAATTCACCCTCCTCTTGAGTATAGTATTGTTTAAATGCTTGTAGAAAATTTCATAAAATTCCAAGGTTAAAATTAATCTGTAAACTCCAGTTCATGGTGTTCACTTATCCTTAGCTAAATAGAGACTTATCAAGTTATCATTTCAAAATTTTAGCTTCTCATGTAAAATATTAAAAACTACGATCAAGTGGTTACTTTTTTTAAGGTAAGGAGATAGGTAAAGTTCAAATTTAAATACAACTATTTGAAAATCACTAAGTCATGCCTCTTGGGAGTGAGACAAATGGTTACTTATTATTTCTTTTCCACTAGAAAATTTATATAGGTCATGGACGAAGAGCCCTAGAAGTAGATTATGATTTCTCATGTGACTTTTAAATGAATTAAAGAATTTGGCCTATATTAAAAATAAATCTCAAGAAGTCAATTTTTGGAGTTGGATCATCCTTAACTGTCAAAGAAGATAATATCATGCTACTAGACGAGTCATAGATGAATGTCTTGTGTTTCTAAGTCATTTTCTTCCATTTATACATGATCATGGAGAATTAAAATTTAGAAATCATCAGGGCATACAGTTAGGGGTCAAAATCTAACAGGGGTAAATAAATAATTGGGTAAAATGTCAGGGTGTTAAAGTTATAGGATCAAAAAATTATAAATATTTAATATAAAAATAATGTTTTGGGCTTACAGGCCAGGCCCCTATTAGCCCATACCCAGCTTTCACCCATATTTTAAGAAGGCCACATAAATGTGTGGGCATTAGTTGCAAGTGCAGTGTTATTTTTACACCACTAACATTGAGTCATGGACAGTCCAATGGATAAAAAATAACCAATTTGTTTTATCCATTATAAAAAATAACCACCAATTTCAAAAATATATTTAATAATCAAATTCAACTTAAAATATCCATTTTACTATTTATTACACATATCTCTCACATCCTCTATTTTCACTCATCAAACCCTCATCTCTCAAACTTGCAAACATTCCGACAAGAGCCGAATATTCCGGTGAAGTAACAGTACTCCATTGACAGTGGAAAACACTTTGGTGCTTGAGCTCGCCGATTTGGTTGTTATTTGTAAAAAGTTTCAACTTTTAGTTTGATGAGTATTTTAATCCAATTTACATTATTTTAATTTTCAAATAGATTGAAAATGTGTGTTTTTTGTGAGTGTTTTTAATGGATTTATCATTTAAGTGTAAAGATTTTGAGTTGAGATGGTATTGATAAGATTCACATACCAAGTGTTCGTAAAAATGCTTGTATGAGATTCCAATGTAATGGGTGTCGCCGAGATGCATGTGGCATCTTGTGGGCATCCGCGCAAGTAATGAGGCGTCCTCACAGGCGCCCGCTGCATCTCGCGGGCGTCCGTGCGGATGCTCGCACAAGTAATTTTTTTTTAAATAAGGCAATAATGATTTTTGTAATGTTGTTTGTAGGTTTGGAGACAAGTAGTTCCAACCTATGAGATTTAAGGATATCAGATTCTGATCAATTTCGAGGGCGTGCAATCAATATTACTCTATCAAAAAAGTTGTGGAAAAAATAAAGTCAAAATTGACTACTCCACAATTAGATTTTTTCAAAAATTCCATCTTCGGATATTTCTTGGAGATGGATATGGATTTCAAAGGAATTATATTGCACAACATTTTATTTAAACTTGTTGTGTAAACGGAAAGTGAGATAAGATCTCAATTATAATTTCATATCAGCGGGAAATTAATAAGGCTATCCATTCGGGAATGGTGTCCGGTCACATGTTTTCAAAATGGTTCTTCCGTTCAGATTGATTATTATAGGTTCGAGATACGGGACAACTATTTTACTGATATAATGTATGGAAGACTTATTGACCTAGACACAAAGTTTCTTCAGTTTGATTTCATAAAGATTCCAAACTCTGATGCACTGAAGATAACTTTGTATTACTTTATTGATCGAGTTTTGTTTGCGTGTCTTGATGAGAGATGGGTACAAATAGAATTTATGGAAGTGGTAGGCGATCTAGATTACTTCAATAATATTCCATGAGATACCTTGACATGAGATATTGTTTGTGACCAAGCAAATAAAATTGTAGTAGGTAAAGCCAATAAATTTAAAGCAGAGCGCATGAAGGACAAAAGACACGTGGATGAAAAATATAATATTTATGGCTTATGTCTTGGATTCCAGGTAATATCACTGTGTATATAATTTATCTATTTACACAAATTATGTTTGAGTTTTGTTTTCTAATGTCATTGTATATAGGCATGGATATTTGAAACTATTGGAATTGCAGCTTCAGAATATGCAATTAAAGGCAACCGTGTTTATCCCCGCATTAGAAGGTGGACGGTGCATGGGAAACCGACAGATATGACTATACTTAATAGACCCGATTTTGAGGTATTAATTTACATACGATTAGTTAGAGTTAAATATTTGTTATTGATTTTCCAAATTATCTTCCTTCATTTTCCAATTACATACAAAATATGAGAAGACTACTCCGTATTAGACATATGTTCGACCTTATTGTACTTTTATCTCATAATGGGTAGAACATGCTAGTACTTATCTTTCTTTTTTTTTTTTAATCATGGTGTATTATATGAAAAATAATAAAATGTTAATTATTATTTTTTTCAGTTTGAGCGACTTATCAGAGGTGACATGCATTTTAACGATGATGTCATGGATGAAGATCATGAAAGTGTACAGGAAGGTGATAGCCATAATGACGAGGATGAGGTAATATTTTGAAGGAAATAAAAAAAATATAAGTTAGCTATGAATAATATATTAACTATAATAGTTAACTTTTTCAACTGCAGTTGCGGATAAAATGGAGTATGAATTACGTTATGAGGAGATTGAATAACATTGATCTTGAAATATCTTCAATTCGCTCATCCGTTAATGAAATGTCAAAATAAGAGAAGGATTTTAGGCAAACTCTAATTGATAAAATGAAAGCAGAGATGGTTGAGCAAAAACATTTCAGAGAAAGTATCATGACTTTTATAAATACATATAGTCCGTCATTTACACATTCTTATTGTTGATATGATCTGTGATTGTATGCAAGATCATGCGTGGACAACACCAATAGTGAGGCCCGCATCTGTGAACGAGCCCAACACTCTCTGCAATATTAGTAGTGATAATATTGTACCATCTCCCTTCAAGTTGTGAACGAGTCCAATTATGCACATCTGCATCCTCTTTCAAATATCTAGATGCATCAGGATCCATACCCCACATGCCCTGTTTTTGCTTTTCAAATTCAATCAGATCATACTCTTTCGCTGCAGCAATGAACGACAACTTAAATTTCTTCCATGCTTTTGGTTCTATCTTGAAAATGGATTTCAAGTTGCCTTGTACATGATAAAAACAAACAGTGTGTTCTGAGGTTAGGAACACCCTGAGAACCATTTTTTCATTTGACTTATGTCGATAAGGAATGAACACCAACTCTGAAATATCCCAATAACATCGAACAATCTACGCATAAACCACTCACATGATATATCATTCTCTGTATTACCAATCCTAATTGCAACCACAAATAATTGATTATTTCCATCCAAGTATGTTGCCACAAACAGTGTCCCGCTATATTTACCTTTCAAATGTGATTCATCCACTATAATAATTGGCTAATAAACTGTAAAAATCCATTGACACAAGATCCCAATGCTTTAAAATGGTACATAAAATTATCATCCTCATTTTTATAAGGCGTGTTATAGTGCCAAAGTTGTTCTGTTGCAAAACAAATGAGAGAGTAAGTTATATGACTTTTCTTCGCTCCCTCTTAATAATTCTAAATCAACTTTCTTCGCTCTATATGTTTGCTGATAAGTTAGTTTTACTCTGTGATCGTTGTTGACATCGGATATTATATCGTTTGGAGAATATAGTTGATAATATGACCGACAACAAACTTCGAAGTCCATCAACAAACTTATCCTTGATAATATGACCGACAACCCGACTCTTTGCTTGTCGATGTATGTTCTGGAATATATCGTTATGACACGTATATAGTTCAAGCTTATCACATCGTATTACAACCCAATGAACATTAATTTCATCATTCATCCTAGTTACTCAAAATCTCCATTTACATGAATTTGAAACATAATGCACATCAAAACGTGTCTTAGTGAACTTGGCAACCATGAACTCAATCTTTTTCTTATAGCGAACATGCTCAATTCCATGTACATGACCTTCTTCTATGCAAACAAATGTATAACAAAAATACCATCGGAATTAGATTATGTTACCAAATCTGGAGCTGTCCAATCAGATGTCATTGGAGGGGGCATGAACTTACGTGGATCAGAAGATGTAATGTGCATGTCTGAACATTCCATTGGACTAATCGACCATTTTCATGGAAGTTGAATGCCTTCGTTTATTTGAGTATTATACATATGTTCATCATTCCATAGACTATAAGTACTAAACTACTAATCATCATTCCATATTGGCGAATATCTGGGACCCCTGGTTTCCACTATGATACCAAATATTTCTAATTGATTTGTCGGTATGAACTTCTGACTTTCATGAAAAGTATTTATGTTATTTTTTGAAGCTACGAATTGAGACTTTATGGAAACTTTACGATATGTCATCACATAAAAAGAGTCAAACCAGGTTTCCCGCTTGATAATTTAGTATCAATAAAGCCTTAACCATTTCATCACTCATAATGTCCACGGGGAATCCTTCGCTACCATCTGTACTAAAAACGAATTTAAAAACTGTCTTAAAAAAAGATGGTATTCATTTGAACTTTTACTGATTGTCGCATATACTTTTTCAATTAACTAATCAAATGTAATATTATTTGGAATAATATTCACAATTGCTATTCAATCATGATAATCCATTCTACCTTTTTTTGAAGTTCTCCATGATCCATTGTACCACATCTTCAGTACAATTAAATCCATTAAATTTTCACAACCTGTTTAAAGTATGGGCGCCCGTTTATTCCTATGTATGCGGGTGCCCGAGCAAGAATTTGGGAGTCCGCGCGGGCGCACGGATGCCAATATTGGCGTCTGATGCCATCTGACAAATCACAACTGTAATGTTTATCAGCAACTGTGAAAATCATATTGTTACCAACCTTATTTGATTAATTTTCAACTGATGAAATGAGCTTTCTAGGATTTTATGAGTGAAGTTGTTAAAAAAATTCATCAAAAAGTGTGAGATTAGTAGATGTTTTGTGGTTATGATAAGTAAGATCCTTAGGTTCTTTTTTCAACTTGAAAGGGAAAATAATTTGGTCTAAAAAATATTTATTTAGCCAATAAAAATATTTTTAAGATTGTAAGTCAATTTTTATCATGGATATATGAAAGTCATTATTTTTGTAAATTTTCCATTTCTGAAACTGAATTATAAATTTTTAACATGTATATAATTTCTGGGGTGGCAAAACAAATCAACAAATCAAATCAAAATGTGATGGATTCGTATTCGATTCGTTTATTAAACGAATCATAATATCAGGATTCGTATCCGATTCATTTATTAAACGAATCGAATATGAATATTCGTTTATTAAATGAATCGAATACAAATATTCATTTAGTTATGATATTATTCAATAACATAATTTACCATAATTTATTTACATTGATTCTTCATAAATATATACATATGAAATATGTAATTAATATATTTACTAAAAATATCTCACCAAATATCGACAATATTATTTTTTCTATGATAATTAACCATAGTTTCTCAAATCTTAATTGAAAAATAACAATAACTAGTAAAAGAAAATAATAAAACGAATCCTAAATGAATAAACGAATTAATGAGCTTAAATTCGTATTCGATTATTTTAATAAATGTATCAAATCGAATTGACCCATTTATTAAACGAATCTATTTTTTCAAACCCGTATTCGCTTTAAAACGAATCGAATCCAACGAATAAACGAATCCTAACATAAATTACCACCCCTATGTAATTTCAATTCCCTGCTCTAAAATTTCAAAAAAAAAAAGGTTATTCTATTTATTGTGCTAAAAAGAAAAGATCTCAAATTAAGCGGGGCCAAACAAAAATATTGAAAAACCAAAGGGTCACAGAAGAATACAACAATACAAACGATCAATTTATTTCCCACTTCATGCTCTCCTCTCTTCTCCAGTACCAGTAGTAACCTGCAGTGTGCTAAGGGGGCTCGTATCGATTCCTGGCGGCGCACGTTAACTTGCTGTTCTCTATCTTACGCTTCCAGTGGTAATATCTCTTATCCTACGCGTTCCTTTTACTCAATTACCTCTGTTTTTTTCATTCACATCGAAACCCTAGTAAAATTAATAACACAATGTAATTCAATCCTTGAATTTTCAGTTATATAATCAGCAATTGATTTTATTAAAGTATGCTTCATTTTGTTTTATTATGCTTGAAATAGACAATCTAGGGTTTCGTATTTCATCTGATTTTCTAGTTTTTTCTCCTATATTTTAGTAGATTTAAACTTGGTATTAAAAAAAAATTGAAACCCCAATGCCATTTGATTGGGTGCAAGTGGGCTAACCAGAATTACTAGTAACGGGATTTGCCTGCAATACGAGTAAGGGGAATGGAACTCAGATTTAAGACTTAAAGTTTCACCTTCGGAAAGGATTTAAAATGCCATAAACTTGTGGAAAAGAGATGAGACAACCCGACAAACTTTGACTTCCCGCCGTCAGGACTTAAACTTAAAGAAAAAATATAAATTTTCGGAGGATAGCACCTCTTCCAGCCTATCATTCTCCCACAGTTTACGCGCCAACGTGTTAACCGCCGAGTAATGTGGCTTCTGGCATGCAAAGTGCAAATTTTGATTTGTATTTCTGAAAATGTGTTTATATACCGTGCATTGGAAATGTATTTGGTGACTGTAAATTCTCGCATTTTTACTTTGTAAACTGGTTGTAGTGAGTCTTGGAATTGGCGAGGACCCGATTCTTAGTTTACGTGTTAGTCAAATATGTTAAAGAAACTAGTGATTTAGGGCAGACTAGGCATGAAGAATGAGAAAGAGAGTGGTGATTTGTTATTTTTTTCAGCAGACATGTCTGGTTCCCAATTGAATGAAGTCGTTCTGAACGAGGAGGATCTTTCTTATATGCTCGATGATGAAGCAACCCCTATTAAGGCGTGTGGGGATTTGGCTTACCATGCTACTTATAGAGGTAGGGGTTTATTTGCCAGCATTCTTTGACTTTCACAATTTTTTCGTGTTGAAAGATCACATTGTTGGATAATGTTCGTGTGATTTGATAGAGGTGATTTCAAGTAACATGAGCAAGGAAGCAAAAGAATGTAGGGAGACTTATTCGCAAGTAAAGAGGCGTCGGATGTTACAATTTGACACTCAAGCAGTAGATACTTCCCTCTGCAGGCTATCCTGTGATGAGATGCCATCTGCCTTCCTTAAATCAAATGTCAGTGCAGGATAAGTCTTTATTTATTTATTTTTTTTGTGATAATTCTATAATGGCATCATCTCTTGTTATTATGGAGTATGTTTTAGTTATCTGAGATCATATATGCAAATAGCACCTTGCTTGGCTATCAACATTGCTAAATTTATGTTCTTCATTCTGTGTAGGAGAGAGAAGACTCAGTTGAAGAAGTTTTACCTGAAGTATCTCAGTGGACTACTGGGTTTTCAGGTTTGTATCTTGCAAATACATTATGAGACAGTTTTGAACTTGAATGTTTACTTTTGAGTTTTCTAATCATAATGTAACATATCTTAGCAGGCGTGTCTGCCTCTAGTTCTGATGACGTAGATCAATCATTTGATGGGTGGATTGCCGAATGCCTTAATGATCCTGAGATGAACTTTTGTCCTGATGACCTGTATGCTTCTTTGAACTATAGGTTTTTAGTTTGATTGCCATTCTACTATAATCTGATTGCCTTGTCATGTGAGTGTCAGGAACTTCTCTGGGACATCTGATATGCAAATTGATATTTCAGGTGCATTAGATTATAATTTTCTTTCAATATTTGGCAATGTTTCACATATTGTATGTGCACTTTTCTCTCCCTTTCCCTCTCGCTCTGCTTCTCTATGTTCTATGTTAAGCTTACTAAAATGGTTCACCTTTCAGAATTCACCAATACAGCACCTGTATATGAAGCTAATGTTGTTCAACAGCATGGTACTAAAACTCCTCGAAATGTTGTTTTTAAAGGTACATAGCCGTTTTCGCTTTTGCTTTGATGTTTATTATGCTCTGAATTGATATGTGATGTCATTCCTCATTATTGTCTTATATTTCATTAACATGGCAACTTCCAATAGTAGATAATTTCCCGTAGTCTTCTTTCTGATCTCTCTCTCACTGGTTCTCACACAAAGGAATAGTACACTAAATCAAAATGGATTATAATCAGTTATAAACTGTGTTGCTGAAGTGTGTGCAATTTCGGTGGTTATTCATGTTGTTAGTCTTTATGATAGCCATCGTCCACATCTTCAACATCTGTAGGGACTGCTAGAACATTTGTCTGGGATGATTGTGGTTTTTTTTTTTTTTTTTAATTTACAATACTGTCAAAAGATTGGCTGACTGTCTCCTCTGCTTGCATTAGGTAGAAAGTCTATCATAAGAACCCCAACTAAATTAGCTTCTTCAGTTGCCTATCCGTTTGCCTTCATCAAGCCATGCGGAATTCATGGAGACGTTACTTTGAAGGACATAAACCAGCGGATTCACTCTCCAGAATCAACATTAAAGCAAAATACTGAAGATCCATCAGCTTATCCAAAATCTGCTTTTTCTGGGAAGCCTGTTGTTGGTAAAACTAAAATTCGCACTGAAGGAGGAAAAGGCAGTATCACAATTATGAGAACCAAAGGATGAGTAGATAATAAGTGTCTTTCAAACTTCCCATTTTGCGGCCCTTTTTCTTGCCCTATAATGTTCTGGAGTGAGGTGCATCTGTCTTATGCTAGGGCCATCTAACATGGAAGTTCATAATTATTATTTTTGCCCTTTTGGGAGCTGTTCATGGAGCTTTTAAGAGTGAAGTGTTTTGTGTATCCGGGTGGCATTTTTAGTGTCAAATAGCCGTGATTCGATCGGGTGACCTTGATTGTAGACAATAATGTAAACATGATGTCCATTCAATATGCCTAATTTTCTTTTTGCCCAGAGAGATACCAAATTTGGTTAATGTTAAAGATTTCGTATTCGAATTATACATCAACAAGACCTGTTTTATGTTAAGCGGAAAGCATAAGCTTGTATTTGATAGGATTCATTTGAAGTCTTCAGCGACTTTCCTTTTGTTTTATTATTAATGAAATTCCTAAAAAGTTCAGTTGAGTAATGAAATAAGCTACTGAAGACGAAAACCAAATTAGGTTATAAGCTGGTGCTTTCTGTTGCATCTTTTCATCATTCATGGTCATGATCACCAACATGGTCTTTGAGGTTTGGGGTGATAAGCTTTATCCCCGAGAGGGAAACAGATAGTCCCCCAGCAGTCGCCTTTGAAAGAGCGTGTAATAACTCACTGATCGAATACTCTTTGGCCGAAAATGATAGAAGAAACGCATGTTAACATAAAGATTACCATGAAAAACCAGATGAGGACTTTGGAAAACTTTCACAGATGACGAGGATGTGAGAGTTACAGCAAATACTTATTTTATTTCCTATGGGTAGACCAGCCAAGCTATATTGCATCTTTTGTATATATTCAAGGTGACAGAGTCAGCTCCATTCATGCATTGCAAAATTTTCATTTTGTTTCCAGATCAAATAAATCAATTACAAAGGCGCACGAGAGTCACCATCATCATGTTTCCTACAGGGAGCCATGCCAAACTGGATTTGCCTCTCTTGTATTCCTGCAGAGGAGACAGAGTCAATGCCATTCGTGTATTGCATTAATATGTGTAAGATTTGCTTATGAAAATATAATAATGTGATTTGTAGCTTAAAAAATCAGATGGGTAGCTGGTGGAAGGAGACAATGCCTTAAAGCAAGATCGAAAGCATGTTATTATTTCATATTTTACAAGGATGAGATTCCTCTTGTTCCCTTTATCTTATGATATATATATTGAGCATTTGGTAACTAAAGGAGGGCAAAGAGCTTGATTGAATTTCGACTTTCAACTTCTAGCCTTGTTCTCATTCACAGCAACAGAAAAATGGCAGCTGCCTCTTACCACACTCGCTCAAACAGCTTTCCCACTAGATCACACACACTCACTTCAGAAGTTGAAGAGCATTTGAGAAGATTAAGGTCTTCTCAAGCTGCTTCTACTTCATCGTCTTCATCATTAAGCCATGATATTAATGGCCTTCAAGATTTACATGACTCCGTTGATAAGATGCTTCGACTGCCCCTTGTTCAACAAGCTTTAGCCCAATGTCAGAATGAGAAATGGGTTGATGATCTGTTGAATGGATCTTTGAGGATCTTGGATATTAGCAGCATTGCTCAGAATGCCTTGCTACAGATTAAGGAATCTGTACAAGAACTTCAATCAGTTCTTCGCAGAAGAAGGGGCGATGAAACTGAACTTACGAGTGAGATTAAGAAATACTTAGCCTCTAGAAAGGCAATGAAAAAGGCAATCCACAACGCCTTGGGGAATTCGAAAGACATGGAAGACAAATGCTCCTCTCTTATCAATGAGGAACATGTTAACATGTTGAAGGAAGTTGAAGCCGTAACCTTTGCTGCATTGGAATCCTCGCTGTCCCTTATCTCAGGGCGAAAGATTCCATCAAAACTAAGCAGGTTCGCACTGGTTTCCAAGATATTCCGCCCCAAAAGAATATCATGCAAAGAAGATGGAACAGATATGAATGAGTTTGAGAAGGCGGATGCTGCATTGACAAGCAAATCTGATAACATCCAAAACCAGCTTAAAGAATTGGAATCCAGCATCCAAGATCTTGAAGAAGGCCTGGAATCCTTGTCCAGGCGTTTGATCAAATCTAGAGTCTCCCTTCTCAACATCCTCACCAATTAGATTACAAAATTTAGATACCTTCATACTTGTAAATGAGAAATATACTTGTATCATTCTATTGATAGAATATTGAACACAAAAACAGATTCTTAAATGATACTTCGACTTTCTTTCTCTCTAAAATATTGCTAGATGATACTTGATTATCAATCCACCTGCAGAAGCAAAATAGCTTTCTACATAACCAATTATTAAGGTTTTTCGACTTTTTATTTCATGATGAGCCATATGGATTAAACCTCGTAACAAGTAAAAATAAATTAATAACTTGGATAAACAAGATAACTTTAAAGCTTCAGAACTTTTTACCATTACATCATTTGTTCAAGTAACAGAATCCATATATTGTTTAAGGCAATTATATGCTATTTTAAAATAAATACCACAGTTGTCAAGATTCCTATTGTCTCCTGCAATATTATCAATGAATGAGATTCACATGGTAGCCTCATTTCTCACGCCTTAGGTAACGAAAAATGCTCTGGCTGTCTTTATACCAGGGTGATTTCTGCAGCAATACACGGCCTAAGCTGATAATAGTTTATGCATCCATGACTTGATTGCGCAGGCATCGCCTCCAAGTGAGAGGCAAGCCAAGCTGGATAGAAGGCTTAATAACAGTTATAATCTGTGAACCATTGAGAACCATTTATGCCATTGAATTATTAGCAGCCACATGCATATGTGATTTGTCACAAGAGTTGGCTATTGCATGCCTTTACTTGTGTATAGGTGGAACTGGTGTCCATACCACTTGTATTATGCAGAATATTAAATCAGACTTTAAGCTTTCCAGATTTCTACTATCTCGGGCATGATCATTATCGATGACTCGTACACATGCTCGAATCAATGAAATATGTACAAGAGGCAGGCAAGATTGGAAACTGGACTAGCTATTTCAATTCATAATATCAGAAAACAAAAACAATGGACTTGGAACATAGTAGGAAATTTGCATAAATTTATTTCAGTAGCAGTGGACATTGCAAACAATAACAGGTACCAAACATAAAGTTTACTAGAAAATCCAGATGAGGTAAATTGCAAAACTTTCTCAGATGATAAGAATGAGCACCTATAATAGTCAACAGCAATCCAATTTCCTACAGGAGGCAAGCCAAGCTGTATTGCCTCTTTACTGTTGTATTGGAGGTGACAGAGTCAACTCCATTCATGCACTGCAAATTTTTTTAAATTCTATTTCCAGAAAAAATAAATCAACTATAAGAATGCGCGAGTGTCACCACCATCCTGTTTCCTACTGGAAGCCAAGCCAGACTGGATTGGCATGTCTTGTATTGTTTCAGAGGAGACAAAGTCGATGCCATCCGTGTATTGCATATTTCATGGATCACTCATTTCATTAGTTTATATAATATTAGCTTATAGGAATATAATAGTGTGATTTGTAGCTGAAAAAAAATGATGGGGAGCTGGTGGGAGGAGACAATGCATAAAAGTTTTTTGTATAATGTTTAGATCAAGATCAAAATCATGTTACTTTTCATATTTTAAGAGGATGAGATTCCTCTTGTTCCCTTCATCTTATGGTATATATATTTAGCATATGGCAACCGAAGGAAGACAAAGAGCTCAATTGAATTTTGACTTTCAACTTCTAGTTTTATTCCTATTCACAGAAAGGAAAAAAATGGCCGCCTCTTACCATACTCGCTCAAACAGCTTTCCCACTAGATCACACCCACTCACTTCAGAAGTTGAAGCACATATGAGAAGATTAAGGTCTTCTCAAGCTGCTTCTACTTCATCATCTTCATCATTAAGCCATGAGATTAATGGCCTTCAAGATTTGCATGATTCCATTGATAAGATGCTTCAATTGCCCCTTGTTCAACAAGCTTTATCCCAATGCCAGCATAAGAAATGGGTTGATGAGCTATTGAATGGTTCTTTGAGAATCTTGGATATTAGCAGCATTTCTCAGAACGCCTTACTACAGATGAAGGAATCTGTACAAGGACTTCAATCAGTTCTGCGCAG
Organism: Zanthoxylum bungeanum; assembly: GCA_019454045.1. Taxonomy (NCBI): domain Eukaryota; kingdom Viridiplantae; phylum Streptophyta; class Magnoliopsida; order Sapindales; family Rutaceae; genus Zanthoxylum; species Zanthoxylum bungeanum. The sequence goes on along the minus strand of SKCR01032778.1, from coordinate 34,516 downwards.
ACGAAGGGGCGATGAAACTGAACTTACAGGTGAGATTAAGAAATACTTAACCTCTAGAAAGTCAGTGAAAAAGGCAATCCACAAGGCCTTGGGGAATTTGAAAGGCATGGAAAACAAATGCATCTCTCTGATCAGTGAGGAACATTTTAGCATTTTGAAAGAAGTTGAAGCAGTAACCTTGGCTGCATTGGAATCCTTGCTGTCCTTTATCTCAAGGCCAAAGATTCCATCAAAGCTAAGCAGGCTTGCATTGGTTTCCAAGATAATCCGCTCCAAAAGAATAGCATGCGAGGAAGACGGTACAGAAATGAATGAGTTTGAGAAGGTGGATGCTGCATTGACAAGAAAATCTGATAACCTCCAAAACCAGCTTAAAGAATTGGAGTCCAGCATCCAAGATCTTGAAGAAGGCCTAGAATCTTTGTCCAGGCGTTTGATCAAATCCAGAGTCTCCCTTCTCAACATCCTCACCAATTAGATTACAAAATTTTGATAATTTCACACTTGTAAATGAGAAATATACTTGTATCATTCTATTAAAAGAATATCGAGTTCAAAATCAAATTTCTATGTGATACTTCAACTCTCTTCTATCCCAATATAATTTGATTATCATTCACTAGCATTTTCAACTTAATCTAATGATCAGTCATATGGATTAAACCTTGTAAAGCGAGTTAATTTTATTGCTTCAGATCTTTTTTACCATTAAATTATTGGTTCAAGTATTAAACACATATTAGAGAATCCATAAGTTGTTTAATGCAAATTGTATAAAATTTAAAAATAGATATCATAGTTGTGAAGATTCATATTGTCTCTTGATAGATGATTGAATATTATCAATAAATAGCAATGCCATTGAATTATTAGCAGCACATGCAATTGTGACTCGTACACGAGAATCGGGTATTTCCTTTACGTGTATCGATGGAATTGGTGTCAACAACACTCGTGTGTTGCAAATTATAATAATGTCAAGATTCCCATATGATTTTTCGAATTTCAAAGTAAAAGAATCTGGTAAATGAGTTGGAGATATTGTGAAGACGCAATAAACTTCACAAACAATTTAATCAAATGAAAATACAGAGTTTTGTAAGAAATGTTCTATTATTGCTTAGTAAGATAAAAGGTAGATCCTTTTTCGTCAGGATTCTCCCCTTCTTTATAATATTTCACTATAAGAAAAATAAAATTGACAGCAGTTACATTCCATTCCCCATTAACTGACTCACTCTATAGAATCTCCGAGCTTCCCTATTCTGGGCGATTGTCCAGCTTAAAAAATGGAAAGTAACTAATTGGCTATCTGATTCCTTGTTTAGAAGATTTGTGTCATCAAGAAGCTGATATTTCAGGCCTACTCCTTGCGTGACTTCTGCTTGCCTTCGTTGGAGCCAAGCTTGATATGGACTTTCTATCGGAGCTCTAAATTTAGACTCTGATGGAGGTTATGTTATAATAATCTGACGATAGGTTCTAACGTCATACTCTGATGGAGGTGTTGACTTCATATTATGATGATATGTTCTGACAGGAGGTCCTGGAGTCCCTTTCGTCTAGCCACAGGTCATTTCGCCAAATGCTTGGTTTTCCCCGAACACATAAGTCGAAAATTTGCAAAGGCCTCAAAATTTAGAGTTGTGCATTCAAGATGGTGAAGATGGATTCAAGTCTCCGTATAGGGGTTTGATCCAATCCAGAGTTTACATTCTCAATATTCACAACTACTAAAACTAGAAAAATCATCAATTCAATACTGGTACAGAAATGAAATATACTTGTTCTATAATTTTTTTACAAAATCAATTTAAATTTACTTGTAACAATGTTTAATCCATGACTGATCATGATACAAAAATGGTTTTGGAATAATCATCTGGTAATATTTAAGAGTAAAAGCAATAATAACATGGTTTCAATCTCATCTAAACATTACATCAGAAACTTTTATGCATTGTCTCCTCCCACCAGCTCCTGATCATATTTTTTAAGCTACAATTCACATATTAATTCTGTTGGAAAACCTTTTGAAGTTCCCTAAAAGTTAATTAATTCCATTAATTAATTTGACACTTCAAACGAAAGGTTTCATTAATGAATGATAAATGGCATAATAAATGGCATACTTATCTCTTTTATTTTCCCTCTATATATAGAGAGCCTTGTTTTCATTTTAAGTAAGAGAAAGAAAAATAATACACCAAGCGCTTGGTACTTTTGCTATGGTTTTCTTTGGTTTTAGAAGAGTTCAAACACTTTTGTGGTTCGTTGGTAACGGGTTTTGGTGGTGCCCATACTCGTTCGTTTTCCGTTGTATCCTGGGAAACAATCGTCTCGCGTTCTACTGCACCCTCGGTAGGGGACTAATTTGTTTTAAGGATATTGTTGACATCAACAAGCCTCGGAATAGAGAAGCAGTGGTTCGGTTCGGTTCCTTCAGTGGTTCTGTGGCTGATTTCAGGGTCCGCTCGTGAGGGTCCGCTCATCAACCTCTACCTCCGCTCGCCAGCCTCTGCCTCTGTTGGTCTGCCTCTGCCTCTGCTGGTCTGCCTCTGCTTGCCAGCCTCTACCTCTGCTCTCAGCCTCTGCTCTCAGGGTCAGCCTCCGCTCTCAGGGTCTGCCTCTACTCTCAGCCTATGCCTCTGCTCTCAGCCTCTGCCGTTAGGGTCCGCTCTCAGGGTCTGCCGTGAGGGTCTGCTTAGTGGGTCTGATTTCATGGTCTGCCGAGAGGGTCTGATTTCAGGGTCTGCCAAGAGGGTCTGCTGGGCTGAAAATTAAGCCTAATTCAGATTTCCTTGTAACTACCAATCACTGTATTTGATTATAATTGTACTACAGTCTTAAAACGAATTCGGTCTGTGGATATGGAAATAAGTCCAAACACAGTTGATCCGATTGTGGCAGCCTCTTCGGCTGGCCAAAGTGCTGTGGCAGCCTCTTCGGCTGGCCAACATGCTTCAGCCTCTGGGCTTAATCTGGCAGCCTCTGGGGCTGGCCAAGGTGTTGCGGCCTATATGGCTAGTCAACATGTTGGACATGTGAGCCATGTCAATCCTGTTGCTGAAAACCTGAAAAATTCACTGGTCAGAATTTCAAAAGGTGGCAACAGAAGATGTTCTTTTACTTGACCACGTTGAACCTTGTGAAGTTCCTCAAGGAAGATGCTCCTGCACCCGCGGAGGGTGAGATTGATATCCAAGTGATCAGTGCGATCGATGCTTGGAAACATTCTGAATTCCTATGTAGGAATTATGTGCTGAATGTGCTAAGTGATTCCTTGTACAGTGTGTACGCCGGAATGAAAACAACAAAAGAGCTTTGGGAATCTTTAGATAAAAAATATAAAACTGAGGATGCCGGCACTAAGAAATTTATCGTAGGTCGATTCCTAAATTTTAAGATGATTGATTCCAAAACTGTGATAAGCCAAGTACAAGAACTGCAGATTATTCTAGCAGAAATTCATGCTGAGGGGATGAGTTAAGTGAAACCTTCCAAGTAGCCTCGATAATTGAGAAACTACCATCTGGTTGGAAAGATTTCAAGAATTATCTAAAGCACAAGCGAAAAGAAATGAGCATTGAAGACTTGGTTCTTAAGCTCAGAATTGAGGAAGATAACCGAGTATCTGACAAGAGAGGAATATCTCATGAGGCCAAGGCAAATGTTGTTGAACATGGCCATAAGAACAAGAACCTCAAGAACAAAGGGTCACAGATGGGCCCTAAAGGAGGAGTTTCCAAGAAATCCAAATTTCAAGGAAGATGCTTCAACTGTGACAAAATGGGTCACAAGTCTTCTGAGTGCATAGCCAAAGAAGAAAAAGAAACAAGAGGCTAATGTGCTGGAAAACATGACTCAAGATGTTTCAGACATTAACCTTTCTGCTGTGGTTTCTGAAGTGAATCTGGTGGGTTCTAACCCAAGAGAGTGGTGGATTGATACTGGTGCCACTCGACATGTGTGCTCGGACAAGAGCATGTTTTCTTCATTTGAGCCTGCTGGTAATGGGGAAAAAATATACATGGGAAATTCAGCAACATCTGAGATTGAAGGTCAAGGAAATGTGGTTCTGAAAATGACCTCTGGGAAAGAGTTGACTCTGAACAATGTTCTGTATGTACCATAAATACGGAAGAATCTTGTGTCTGGATCGCTTCTGAACAAGCATGGATTCCGGATGGTGTTCGAGTCTGATAAAGTAGTTTTGACTAAAAATGGGATGTATGTGGGAAAAAGGTATGTAACTGATGGGCTTTTTAAGCTCAATGTAATGGTTGTTAAACCCAAGAATATCAATAAAGCTAGTTCTTCTGCTTATATTGTTGAGTACTCTAATCTATGGCATGATAGATTAGGACATGTTAATTTTAATTCATTACGGAAATTAATTAACATGAATCACATTCCCAATTTTAAAATTGATAACCGCCATAAGTGTGATACTTGTGTTGAGGCAAAACTAACTAGATCATCTTTTCATAACATTGAAAGAAACTCTGAACCACTTGATCTAATTCATACCGATGTATGTGATTTTAATTCCATACAATCGAGAGGCGGTAATAAATATTTTATTACCTTTATTGATGATTGCACAAGATTTTGCTATGTGTATTTGATGAAAAGCAATGACGAAGCTATAGAGAAATTTGTTCTCTATAAGAATGAAGTCGAGAATCAACTGAATAAAAGAATTAAGGAGTTAAGAAGTGATCGTGGTGGTGAGTATGTTTGTCATTTTGAATCACTTTGTGAACAAAATGGAATCATACATCAAACCACTGCTCCTTATTCATCTCAATCCAATGGGATTGCGGAACGAAAGAATCGTACCTTGAAAGAGATGATGAACTCTATGTTAATCAGCTCTGGCTTACCTCAGAATATGTGGGGAGAAGCTGTTTTATCAGCTAATTACCTTTTAAATAAGGTACCACAGAAAGAAGCAGGGAAAACTCCTTATGAAATGTGGAAAGGAAGAGTACCTTTCTATAAATTCCTCCGAGTGTGGGGGTGTCTTGCCAAAGTCGTCATTCCTCCACCTAAGAAGGTGAAGATAGGACCAAAAACTGTTGATTGTGTTTTCATAGGATATGCACATCACAGTAATGCTTATCGATTTCTTATGCATGAGTCTGATATACCATATATTCACAAGAATACGATAATGGAGTCGAGGAATGCATCTTTTTTCGAATACGTTTTTCCATGTAAAACAAATTCGAATGTAAATGTACACAAACGGGCACATGAGACTATCATTGAAGATAGTCAGGACCAAGAACAAATAAATGTTCCAGAGGATCAACAAGTTGTTGAACTTGAACCAAGACGTAGCAAAAGAGCTAGAACGGAAAAATCATTTGGTCCAGATTTTCTGACCTTTTTGCTAGAAAATGATCCTCAAAGCTATAACGAACCTGTAAGGTCAGCTGATGGTGCTTTATGGAAAGATGCCATCAATAGTGAAATTGAATCCATCTTACAAAACCACCTGGGAGTTAGTGGATCTTCCTCTAGGATGTAAACCTTTAGGGTCCAAGTGGATTTTCAAAAAGAAAATGAAGGCAGATGGATCAATTGATAAGTACAAAGCAAGACTCGTAATTAAAGGTTACAGACACCATGAAGGTCTTGATTACTTTGATACTTATTCTCCCGTAACGAGAATAAATTCCATAAGGATGATAGTAGCGATTGCAGCTTTGCGCAATCTTGAGGTACATCAGATGGATGTGAAAACAGCCTTTCTAAATGGAGATTTAGATGAAGAAATCTACATGGAACAACCTGAAGGCTTTATAGCTCCAGGACAAGAAGAGAAAGTCTGTAAGTTAGTAAAATCCTTGTATAGATTGAAGCAAGCTCCGAAACAATGGCATAAAAAGTTTGACGACACCATGTTGTCAAATGGTTTCACAATCAATGAATGTGATAAATGCATTTATGTCAGAGAGACAGAAGTTGGTTATGTCATTATGTCTCTACGTTGATGACATATTGATTGTCGGGAGTAATGTTAAAATGGTGAAATCTACCAAGAATATGCTGAAATCTAAGTTTGACATGAAAGACATGGGTCTCGCAGATTTCATTCTGGGAATAAAGATCTCGAGAAGTCCATATGGACTTATTCTTGATCAATCGCACTATGTGGATAAGATTCTTGGTAAATTCAACAATGATGATTCTGCTGTGGCTAGAACTCCTTTAGATGTGCGTCTACACATATCAAAGAATAGAGGAGAGAGTATATATCAAGTAGAATACTCTAGAGTATCGGGAGTTTGATGTACTTATCAAGTTGTACCAGGCCTGATATAGCATGTACATTAAACAAGCTCAGCAGATATACGAGTAATCCAGGGGTTGATCACTGGAAAGCAATTGTAAGAGTACTTCAGTACTTACGTTTTACTCGTAATTATGGGTTGCACTATCATAGATATCCAGCTGTAGTCGAAGGATACAGTGATGCTAATTGGATATCTGATATGAAAGACTCAAAGTCTACCAGTGGCTATGTGTTTACACTAGCAGGTGCAGCTATATCATGGAAATCCTCCAAACAGACTATGATAGCCCGATCTACAATGGAATCAGAATTCATTACATTAGAGGATATTCCAAGTTGGCCTAAGCCAGTGCCAGCAATTTGCATTCATTGCGATAGTCAATCTGCAATTGGAAGGGCACATAACAACATGTATAATGGTAAGTCTAGACATATTCGTCGTAGACATAATACCGTTAGACAATTACTCTATACTGGAGTTATTTCGATTGACTATGTAAAGTCAAAGGATAACATTGCGGATCCGCCAAAGGGTTAAACAGAGAGTTAGTTGAGAAATCATCGAGGGGAATGAGACTAAAGCCCGTAGATAAATGTTCATTACGAAGGAAAACCCAACCTTGTTGACTGGAGATCCCAAGATCTAGGTTCAATGGGACAACCCACTCGTAATTGACATAAGTGGTTCACTGTGGGGGTTACCCCTAGTCCATTCCTATGGTGACATACAACAGTGATGCTCGTATGGATCGAGGTTAAGCACAGACTTTTAATGATTCTTATGCGTCGGGAATCCGAGCGGAGTATTACGAGATACTCTTAAATAAGAAATCACCTATGTGAGAGAGAAGTGGGGCCGCTTCAAAGGGAATTGTACAGGGCACAATTCTTAGAAACTCTTGCAGAACCAGGTAGATGTTCATGGCCAAAATGAACATAATCATGAGAACTCAGATGTGTTAGGTAAAACATCTGTGTGATATATGTTTTCCATTTACATGAACGGCAGTACAGTTCAATGACATCGCATCCACTGTTAGCCAGTAAATGAGATATATTTTCACAAGGGAAGGTTCAAAGGCTGAGGCCTACCTATCCTATGCAGGTGTTGAACCGTTGAACTCTTCTAGGTCAAAATAAAATATTTCTAAAATATTTTTGTTATTTGACGGGTTTCGCCAATTTCATTCATGTGGGGGATTGTTGGAAAACCTTTTGAAGTTCCCTAAAAGTTAATTAATTTGGCACTTCAAACGAAAGGTTTCATTAATGAATGATAAATGGCATAATAAATGACATACTTATCTCTTTATTTCCCTATATATATAGAGAGCATTGTTTTCATTTTAAAGTAAGAGAAAGAAAAACAATACACCAAGCGCTTGGTACTTTTGCTATGGTTTTCTTTGGTTTTAGAAGAGTTCAAACACTTTTGTGGTTCGTTGGTAACGGGTTTTGGTGGTGCCCATACTCGTTCGTTTTCCGTTGTATCCTGGGAAACAATCGTCTCGCGTTCTACTGCACCCTCGGTAGGGGACGAATTTGTTTTAAGGATATTGTTGACATCAACAAGCCTCGGAATAGAGAAGCAGTGGTTCGGTTCGGTTCCTTCAGTGGTTCTGTGGCTGATTTCAGGGTCCGCTCGTGAGGGTCCGCTCATCAGCCTCTACCTCCGCTCATCAGCCTCTACCTCTGCTCGCCAGCCTCTGCCTCTGCTGGTCTGCCTCTGCTTGCCAGCCTCTACCTCTGCTCTCAGCCTCTGCTCTCAGGGTCAGCCTCCGCTCTCAGGGTCTGCCTCTACTCTCAGCCTATGCCTCTGCTCTCAGCCTCTGCCGTCAGGGTCCGCTCTCAGGGTCTGCCGTGAGGGTCTGCTTAGTGGGTCTGATTTCAGGGTCTGCCGAGAGGGTCTGATTTCAGGGTCTGCTAAGAGGGTCTGCTGGGCTGAAAATTAAGCCTAATTCGGATTTCCTTGTAACTACCAATCACTGTATTTGATATAATTGTACTACAAATTCTATATAATTTAATGTCTCTCAATGATCCGTAAAATATGCAGTACATGGATGGCGTTGACTCTGTCTCCTCGCAAGGATACAAGATAGGCCAATCCAATTTGGTTAGGCTCCCTATTGGGGACAAGAAGTTGGTGACACTCGTGCATCCTCATAGTCGATTTATTTGATTTGGAAATAAAATGTATAATTTACAATGCATGGATGTAGTTGACTCTGTCACCTTCAACACAACATAAAATAGACATAGCTAATGCAGTTTCCAATCTTGCCCGCCTCTTATTCAATTTAGATAGTAGGAATCTGGACAGTTTCAGGACTGATGTAATAAGCTGCATAAAACTAGTTGCCTCAAAACTTGGTCTCTGCACTTTTTAAAGTAACTTGCAATTGACTCTTAGAAAATAAATTTGTTGAAACAGTGCGCAAAAATTAAGAATAGTATTGCAGTACACTACGAATATAATGGGAAATTTGGGTTGAGTCGCGGACTAGAAATTGTGCTTGCAGTATGTCAGTCTCGTCGTCCCCAAGATAAAATAAGTCCAGAAAACGCTTAGTCTCAATCGATTTAGCACATAAACGATTGGTATCTTACACCAAAAAAATTTGAACGTTGCATAATTATGTGAAACATTGTAAAATTAATTGATAGTTTTTATATTTAATTTCAAAACAGTAAAAATCTATATAATAAAGGAGAATGGTGTTGGAGGAAAGAGAGTGTATCCAACGGCTCTCTTTATGTGGCTTAATTAACAGCTCAGATCATTTCATTGGTAATTGAAGGAAATAGAGTGAATTGATTGATGGAAATAGTAAAAAAATTTCAAATTAAAAAAATAGAAAGTTAAAAAAAATCATTTAATTAAACTGTGCCGTAGGCACGAGCCAAATACTGTAACACTGTGCCGTAGGCACGGGCAAAAACTAGTATATATATATATCTAAAAAAGATATATATAGTAGCACACCCATATCCGAACCGGACAGCCGGTGGCACGTGACGAACCACCACTAACATAGGTCATCACTCTTCCACAAAAGTGGGTACTCTTTGGAGTCCAAATCCAATTCACAACATAAATTTGTGTTTTAACTTTCCACTATGGAATAAGATAGTAAATTGTGGTTTTTGTAACAACTCCCCACTATCAAAACATATTTTGCAACTCACTTTTTAATCAAATAAAAAAAAACTCATTTAAAATTCATATTTATAACAATCTTTAATTTGTATGTTGACTCATTAACTTTCAAAATTTTGTCTTGCAGCTTTCGTATACTTGTGACCATCTAAAGTTTAATTCAGATTAGCCTTATTTTTCTTAAATTTCATTTTCCTAGGTGACATCATTTACAGGTGGCCAAATATTCAATGGCATTGCTATTCATCATTATGGATCTCAATCCTCCTATCCAGGTTGGCTTACCTGTCACTTGGAGGCAGTGCCTGTGGAAACAAGTCATGGATGCGTAAATTTATTCTGGATTACCATGTGAGGATAGCTCTAGCTAAATATTTTATAAACAGTTCCCATTGATAAGCTGATTGGTGTTCAAACAATTTGTTTATAACAAATTATTAGGTTAGCACGCGTATATGCTGCAGAATTCTAGCTGATAAAAAGACAGCCAGAGCATTTTTCGTACATAGAGCCAGCATTGAATCTATCATGTGAATCTCATTCGTTGATAATATTCAATCATCTATGATGAGACAATAGGAATCTTGACAATTATGACAACTAATTTAAAATGGCATACAACAATTTGCCTTGAAAACAAAATATGGGTTATCTAAGATGTGTTTAATACTTGAACAATATAATCATTGGGAAAAAATAAAAATAAAAATCCTGAAGCTTTGAAGTTTTAACTTGTTGATCCAATTTAGTAATTTATTTTTACTTCTTACAAGGTTTAATCCATAAAAATGATCATGAGATAAAAAGTTGCTAGTTTATTCTGCCAGTGAATTGATAATCCATGACCATCTATAAATATTTAAAGATTAAATGCAACTGATATTGAGATCAAAGAAAGGTGAAATATCAGAGAAATGATCTGTTTATGTGCATAATTTTCTTTCTAAGAACTATATAAGTATATTTCAATCATTGATCAGCATAAAAAATTTGTAAGTCTAATTGGTGAGGATGTTGAGAAGGGAGACTCTAGCTTTGATCAACCGCCTAGAGAAGGATTCAAGACCTTCTTCAAGATCTTGGATGCTGGACTCCAATTCTTTAAGCTGGTTTTGGATATTATCTGATTTGCTTGTCAGTGCAGCAGCCACCTTCTCAAACTCATTCATTTCGGTTCGGATGAGCTTAGAAACCAATGCAATCCGGCATAGCTTTGAAGGAGTTCTTGGCCCTGAGATAAGGGACATCAAGGATTCTGTTGATGGGTATTTATGCGGCTAAGTTTTCTGAACAGTTCGGCAAGGGTAGAGAAAGAAAGTTCTACTCATCCAAAGGACCATGGGTCAGAGGGTGTATGTCGTTTCTTCGACCCGACATACAGCTCGGATACGGTTTCCTGAGTATGACCGACCAGAGAATGCAACATGTGCGGACTTCAGGGGCCGACAACATTGGGACCGAGGCCGACCACATTAGATCGGAAGTTTAGTTTGGTCCTGCCCTGCCTTCAGGAACAAATAGATGAGTTCGGGTATTTCAGGTCAAGACGATATCCGTTTGGGGAGCTCGGCATGTCCCTTGGCCGACCTCTTGAAGACCGACAGAAGATCAGAGTGGTTGTTTTTTCCTTCGACACGTGTCGTTTTTCAAAAGCACTTTACAGGCTGGCACCATTATTGTTGCGTGAGACAGTGGGAAAAACAGAGTGATGTGACAGGCCGTCAGACGGCAGGTTTGCTTTCGGCGACGATAGTCTTGGGGCAGAGAGCACGTCAATCAGTCGGAGACCACGTGGGAAATGTCACAAAGTTGGGGGAACAGTGTTATAATTCTTGAGTATATAAAGGAAAATTAGATTCATTTGTGGGGAGAGCAAACTTGTAATAAAAAGAGAATGAGCACTGCTTGTAAAAGTCGATAAACTGCTCGGTCTCACTTGGACCTCTTTCAAAACAGATCGGTCGAGTTAGTTCTGGTAATAAAACAACTCCCATCATTTTGTGCCCGTGGACGTAGGTTGGATTTGCTCCGCCGAACCACGTTAAAATTCTTTTGTCAACTTGTGTGTTTTTCTCGCCTTTTTATTACATTTGCCTTTGGTCTCCCAATAACCAAACAAATTCAAGGTTGAGGGAAGGTTGTCTAAGGTAAGTTATCTCGAAACTACCCCTGAGACGAAAATCAGCCGTCAACAGATTCAAATACAGTGAAGGTGACCGCTTCAACCTCTTTCAACATGCTTACATGTTCCTCATCGATCGGAGAGGAGCATTTGTTTTCCATGCCTTTCAAATTCCCCAAGGCCTTGTGGATTTCCTTTTTCACTACCTTCCTGGAGACCAAGTATTTCTTAATCTCACTTGTAAGTTCAGTTTCATCACCCCTTCTTCTGCGCAAAACTGATTGAAGTCCTTGAACAGATTCCTTAATCTGTAGCAAAGCATTCTGAGCAATGCTGCTAATATCCAAGATCTTTAAAGATCCATTCAACAGCTCATCAACCCATTTCTTATTGTGGCCTTGGGCTAAAGCTTGTTGAATAAGGGGTAATTGAAGCATTTTATCAACAGTTTCGAGTAAATCCTGAAGGCCATTTAACTCATGGCCTATTGATGAAGACGATGAAGTAGATGCAGCTTGAGAAGACCTTAATCTTCTCAAATGCTCTTCAATTTCTGAAGTGAGTGGCTGTGATCTTGTGGGAAAGCTGTTTGAGCGAGTACGCAATACAAGTTAACTCTGTCTCCTTTGTAGGTGTTGGAACAATAAGCACAAATTAAAATAATTTTACCGTTCACCAATGATGCAAAAAGTGAATCTGGGTTGAGTCGCGGATCGGTTCGCTCTCTTTAAGACGTTCCGCGGCTCTGCTCGGATTTTGTGCTAGCAGTAATCAGCCCCGACGTCCCCAAGATAAAACAAGCCCAGATAAACACTGTCTCAATCGATTTTGCACAAAAATTTCAACCCAGATTGAGTTACTCGGTCACCTTGCATGCATTAATAAGTCTCCAATGCATGCCCAAAAAAAAGTCTAAAGTGTTCATTGCAGGTATATTTGGTGCCAAATGAATCTCACACAAACACACACATTTATTTATTTATTTGATTTCCTGAAGTTGAATACAAAGCAAGGAAATTGATAATAGAAATAAACACATATATAAATTTCATGTAAAGTTCATATAATAGTCTTTGAAGGATGTACTTCTTGAATTAACATCCATTACCTCAGAATAATATGCCAATGCCTATGTCTTCACCCATTCAACGAAATTCTGAAAAGCGTTGGAAGATGAACCACCGTCTCTGATACTACTCATGGCTGTTTCCTTGAGTTCCAAAGCCCTCCCTTTAAAATTTTGGTCACCAAGCACTTGATCCACCTTGTTCTTGAGTTCTTCTCTTGTAACGATCCCACTTTCATTTCTGTCTAACTTCAATCCCACCTTCCAAACATCACAAATGTAGCTCTCGTTCAGGAATTGGTCAGCAAAATTATTGTGTTGAATTTTGTGTGATTGATTTTATTTGCTGCTTATTTATCGTTATTGTTTTTATATTTGCAGCATATTTTATTTATTTGTTATTGTGGTTGCCTGTTAATTTGCCTGTTGCAATTCCATAGTAGCAGTAACAGGACTTGTCCTGCTTATTGTTTATAATTCCGCATAGGGTCAGAACTTAGGATAATCCCGAATTTTCAAGCTTCTTGACCTTATTGGTTATTATTGCCAACTCATCATCACTATCTTCCTTACTTGAGCTTGAATCATCTATTCTTCTTACTTTCAAGGTGAGATTTTTCCTTGTTCTCTTCTCATCTTCCTCTTTTTGATCCATTTTGATCTTCGATTCATATTCAAGCAATTTTCCAACCAAATCATCTAGTTTCAAATTGTTCATATCGTTTGTTTCTCTAATAGATGAGGTGTAGCTTCTATATTCCTTAGGAAGTGACCAAAGAATTTTATTCACTTGATCGGTTGGCCCAATAATTTTCCCTGAGGCACCCAAATGGTTTATGATGATTGTGAATCTTGAAATCATGTGATCAATTTCTTCCCCGGATTCTATTTTGAAGTTTTCTAATTCACACATGAACCGGTTGATCTTTGATTCCTTCACTTGGCTTGTGCCCTCGTTGACCATTTCCAAAGACTTCCACAAATCATATGCGTTTCCACACTCCGAAAGCTTGTTTATTTGAGTCTGATCAATAGCACAAAGGAGTTGGTTGAGTACCTTAGCATTTTGTAATGCTTGTTTAAAATTCTCATTATCTCATTCTAGAGTAGGCTTTGGAATCTTAAACCCATTGTTATCCTTTTTCGTTGCCCTTTTGCACCTCATGTAATTACCAAGTAGGATTGCGGATCAACGGCTAGAAGGTTGTTCAAAATCCTCATTTTTCAATAGTTGTAATTGGTTCCGGTGTAAAATGGAGGTCTAGTTGTTGAAAATCCTTCAGCAAGATTTGATGAGTTGCTTGTAAAAGCCATAATCTATTCTCGGACGGTTAAGTCTTTGTTCAGAATACCTCACTCTGATACCAACTGAAATTTCCTACAAGCACTAGTGACAAACAAATATTATACCCAAGAGGGGGGTGAATTGGATTACGGCTAAAATATGCGGAATTAAAATTTTTACCGATTTTAAGCTATTTTACCAATTAAGCTTAAGCTTAAGGTTAATTTTCTTTATTGTAATAAATAACCTATATGCAAGTTTCTAATATAAAAGCATATAATAAACAAAACTTGCAATATGTAAAGAGATAAAGGGATAGAGAAAACGACACCGAGATTTATAGTGGTTCGGCCAATAATGCCTACGTCCACTCCCCAAGCTGCGCTTGAAGCTTTTCACTATGAACCGAGTTTTTGATGTGGCTCACTCGCAACCAAGAGTTTTACGCAAGGTGCATTCCAAACTTTTACACTTTGAGTTTTCTACGTAGGCTCACTCACAAACTTTTACAATTACCCAAACGATGGGATTTCACAAACCACAAGTGTTTTGTATAAGAAATTTTAAACACACTTGGGCACTCACAATGATAAAGAAGATTGTGTGAGTTGGTTACTCAAGTGATCTAAGCTCACTACAAATGTATATGAAGGTGTAGTGTGTGTGTGAGCTTGATGTATGAGTGTATATAATTATGAAGGTTTATAAAACACTCTTGTTTTTGCTCTATGAGATGATATGAAAGTTCTCTATTAAGTGTCTAACCAAGCAAAAATGAATTGGGACTCAATTTATAGTAAAATGCAAGACTTCCCTAACAGCTCTTTCTTAGACCGGTATGTCGGTCTCTGACAACAGATATATTACCGTTAGGAGAACCCGACTATTAGACCGGTGTGGACACCGGTATGATGATCGATTTTGATCATGCCAGTTCCAGTGTGTGTGCAAATGAATAGCTTGACCGGTAAGTAAAGTGGTATGTTGATTGGTTTAGGTCATGCCGGTTCCAGTAAAGTAACTAGCCGTTAGGCTCATCGGTATGGAAGCCGGTTTGGTGTGTGCCGGTTCTAGTAAGCATGTAATCCATAGGTTCACCGGTTTGGTGACCGGTAAGGTCGGTACCGGTTCCAGTGAGCATGCAAAATAGAGCATCTCCCCGGTATGGATACCGTTAAGAGACCGGTATGCCGGCCTCTGTACCAAAAATGCAAATATGAATGTTTTAAGGCATTTTGTACATGAACCTAATGCATCTAAGTGAACGTGCATGTTTCCTATGAGCTTAGGTACTTGAATAATCAAATCACATTACAATTAGAGTCATAAGCTAAGACTTCACATAAATTCTTCAATATGTGCAAGTCTTCACATTCTTCGCTCTGCACCACCATTGTGCCTCGACATCTTTTTGTATTGTCTCGCTTTTGCATGTCGAAAACTTCATTCTCGTTGCATCATCAAAATCCATTATGCGACTATGTCTCTAACAGAGAAGACCTTAATCTTCTCAAATGCTCATCAACTTCTGAAGTGAGCGGGTGTGATCTTGTGGGAAAGCTGTTTGAGCGAGTATGGTAAGCTATTGTTTTTCTTTTTGTGAATTAGAAGACTATAAGTTTATTTTCAAAGTTCAATCTACCTTTTTGCCTTCATTGGGATACCGTATGCTTCATATATATAGCATGAGATGAAGGAACAAGAGGAACCTCAACCTCTTAAAATATCAAACGGTGACATGATTTCGATCTTGATCTACACATTATATCAGCTACTTTTAGTTACAAATCTTCCACAAGCTAATAATATACAACTAATGTCTCAGAATGATCTATAAAATACACAATATAAGTTAACAGGATAGTTGTAGGGAACAGGATAGTTGTAGGGAACAGGATAGTTGTGACACTCGTGCATGGATGGAGTTGACTCTGTCGTCTTGAATGCATTAGTAAGTCTCCAATGCATGCCCAAAAAAAAGTCTAAAGTGTTCATTGCAGGCATATTTGGTGCCAAATGAATCTCACACAAACACACACATATATATTTATTTATTTGATTTCCTGAAGTTGAATACAAAGCAAGGAAATTGATAATAGAAATAAACACATATATAAATTTCATGTAAAGTTCATTCAGAATTATTTGCCAATGCCTATGTCTTCACCCATTCAACGAAATTCTGAAAAGCCTTGAAAGATGAACCACCGTCTCTGATACTACTCATGGCTGTTTCCTTGAGTTCCAAAGCCCTTACTTTAAAATTTTGGTCACCAAGCACTTGATCCACCTTGTTCTTGAGTTCTTCTCTTGTAATGATCCCACTTTCATTTCTGTCTAACTTCAATCCCACCTTCCAAAAATCACAAATGTAGCTCTCGTTCAGGAATTGGTCAGCAAAGTATGGCCGGCACAAAAAAGGAACGCCGTTGCTCACACCTTCCATGGTGGAATTCCAACCACAATGGCTCAAGAAGCATGCAATGGAAGGGTGGCTAAGAACCTTCTGCTGAGGTGTCCAACTAGTCATCTGTCCTCGAGAGGCTACTCTATCTTGAAATCCTTCTGGGTATGCATAATTTGCATCATTAGTAATATCTGGCCTTACAACCCATAAAAATGGTCTGTTGCAAAGTTCAAGCCCTAATGCTAATTCTTGAAACTGAATATGGTTAAAAACTGTGGAGCTTCCAAAAGCAACATAAATGACTGAGTTTGATTGCTGTTGGTCTAGCCATTTCAAACAGTTTGAGTCTTCTGGCCAGAAGTGTCCTGCTGTATTCCCAAGACGGTTGCTTGCCAAAAGTGGTCCTATTGGCAGCAGTTCCGGAACCATGGCAAGTGCTCCAGGCTCAAGCTCATATGTTGAGTTACAAAACTGGAAATCTGCGAATCTAACAGCTTTTATGATTCTAACAAATGAATCGAAGAAAATTTTCTGCGTGGATAAGTCACCAGTAAGGGCCCAACAAAAGTCGGTAGTGTTCATTGTAGGCGTATTTGGTGCCATCTGAAACATCTGTTTCCTTATAGTAATTCCTGAAGTTGACAAAATTACAACAGAAATAAAATGTCTGCTGGAGAAAAGTAAGGAATTAATGACAAAGAATCCTACGTACCATTACTGTCAATGATTCCATCATCAATAAGCTTAGGGATACAAAATATCGAGGCCACTGTAGCTACTGATGAAGGCCAAACGACAGCTCGTCTGAGTTTCATCTTCTCTGCTACCTCCATAGCCCAACCCATAAACCCATCTGCAATGAGACAATCAATCTTTTCATCTTCTCTACCAATGATCTCTTCTACGAGTTCCTCCAGCTTCCCTGGCATAACCTGTAAATATTTTTCAATTAACTTCCCTATTTCTTTTCTATCTTCCCAGGGTTCCATTCCATCTGGAATTGAAACCAATTGGATTTGCTCCCCAAGATAATTCTTTCCCTCTAATGACTTCATTAACCGCTGGTGAATATACTCCGTGTTCACAAATGTGACTCTAATCCCATGCTCGGCCAAACATTGTGAGAACTCTAATAAAGGAATTACATGGCCTTGTGCTGGGACAGGTATTACCAAAACATGCGGACTTCTCATTTCCTGTTTATTTTTTTCTCGTTGTTTTATTTGCTGTGAATTTGTTATAGTTTCTAAAATTCTTGGCAGCTCAGGAGCTAGTAATCCACAAATCGTATAGGAACCTCAAGTTGGTTATCTTCATATCTGTTTTTTTAGTTGTGGGACCATCTCTTTGTTTTTCATCTGTCTTGTCGATGATACGTTTGTCTTTATACTAGTTATGCAGAAGCCTCTGTAATTGCAACAGCAAGTTTCACCACCGACATTTTTTTTTGTGTTCTTTTTTATTTTTTATTTCATAAATCATCCGCCGAATTTGGGGAAGATTTTTTTATTTTATTTTTTGTTTACTTTTGTTTTTCTTTTGTTTTTTCTTTTTCATTTTTTTTGTTTATATATTTATATAAAATACATATATAGTTAAGTATATCATAATTTTATTTTATTGTCTTTTGTTTTTTTTTTTATCTTTTTCATTTTGTTTTGTTTATATATTTATATAAAATACATATATAGTTAAGTATATCATAAGTTTATTTTATTGTCAATTGGAATACGGTGTCACACTCTTTTGGATTTCCTAAGTCCTAGAATTTAAATCTCATATCTAATATATAGTGGTTCGGCCAAAATATGCGGAATTAAAATTTTTGCCGATTTTAAGCTATTTTACTAATTAAGCTTAAAGTTAAATTTCTCTATTGTAATAAATAACATATATGCAAGTTTCTAATATAAAAGCATGTAATAAACAAAACTTGCAATATGTAAAGAGATAAAGAGATATAGAAAACGACACCGAGATTTATAGTGGTTCAGCCAACAATGCCTACGTCCACTCCCTCAAGCCGCGCTTGAAGCTTTTCACTATGAACCGAGTTTTTGCCGTGGCTCACTCGCAACCAAGAGTTTTACGCAAGATGCATTCCAAACCTTTACACTGTGAGTTTTATACGTAGACTCACTCACAAACCTTTACAATTACCCAAACGATAGGATTTCACAAACCACAAGTTTGTATAAGAAATTGTAAAACACATTTGGGCACTCACAATGACAAAGAAGATTGTGTGAGTTGGTTACCCAAGTGATCTAAGCTCACTACAAATGTATATGAATGTGTAGTGTGTGTGAGCTTGATATATGAGTGTATATGATTATGAAGGTTTATAAAACACTCTTGTTTTTTCTCTATGAGATGATATGAAGGTTCTCTATTAAGTGTCTAACCAAGCAAAAACAAATTGAGACTCAATTTATAGTAAAATATAAGACTGCCCTAACAGCTCTTTCTGAGACCGGTATACCAGTCTCTGACATCGGTATGCCGATCTCCAACGGATATATTATCGTTAGAAGAACCCGACCGTTAGACCTGTATGGATACCGATATGATGACCGATTTTGGTCATGCTGGTTCCAGTGTGTGTGCGTGCAAATGAAGAGATTAACCGGTAAGTAAACTGGTATGTTGACCGATTTACGTCATGTTGATTCCAATAAAGGAACTAGCTGTTAGTCTCACTAGGGATGGCAATTTCCGGATCCGGACCCGGGTCCGGATCCGGAAGAGAATTCACTTCCCCGGGTTCGGTTCCGGACCCGGGTAAATATTCCCGGGTCTGGATCCGGGTAGACCCGGTCCGGACCCGTTTACCCGGATTCTTTTTTTTTTTTTTAAAATTTTTTATTGTATTATTTTATATTCATATTTGTATTTTATTAGTTTTATTTCAATTTTTTTAATTTTTTTATTAAATTCTATTATTTTTATATATATATGCCCATATATATTTATATTTTTTTATTAAAATCTAATTTATTTTTTAATTTTTTAATTTATTTTTTTTTAATTTTTCCGGACCCGGGATCACCCGGGTCTTAATATTAAAGACCCGGGTCCGGATTTTTTGATTCCGGACCCGGGCCGGGTCCGAGTATTTTTGACATCTCTAAGTCTCACTGGTATGAGATCGGTATGGAAGCCGGTTTGGTGTGTGCCAGTTCCAGTAAGCATTAGGGGTGACAAAACGAATCAACGAATCGAATCAAAATGTGATGAATTCGTATTCGATTCGTTTATTAAACGAATCATATTTTCAGGCAGAGGCTGACAGCAGAGGCTGATGGCAGAGGCTGACAGCAGAGGCTGATGGCAGAGGCTGAGGCTGAAGGCAGAGGCTGACAGCAGAGGCTGATGGCAGAGGCAGAGGCTGAAGGCAGAGGTAGAGGCTGTTGTGCTGAGGTAGAGGCTGATCAGTAGAGGTAGAGGCTGTAAGTTAGACCCTGAAATTGATGATCCTTCTTCACTTTCCCGAGGCTTGTTGATTACAACAATATCCTTAAAACAAATTCGCCCCCTACCGTAGGTGCAGTAGAACTTGGGACGTTTGTTTCCCAGGATACAACGGAAAACCCGAACGAGTATGGGCACCACCAAATCCCGTTCCCAATGAACCACAAAAGTGCTTGAACCCTTCCAAAAACAAAGAAAAAGATCTTTCGTGTATGTGCTATGTCTTTCTCTATTTTCTATTTCATATCTTGAAAACAAGAACTGATGTTGTTTATATAGGAAAAGAAAAACACATCTCAATTAATAGAAATTAACTTGCCAATTAAATTTCATAATGGGAGATGTTACACATTGTTGTAACCACTAAGCTAATTAAATTAGCACTAATGGAAATTAAACTATGTAACCACCAAGCTAATTAAATTAGCACTTATGGAGATTAAACTTTGTAACCACCAAGCTAATTAAATTAGCTGTTATGGAATTACAAAAGGCTTGAAAATTGTGAACTTTGAGCAACAATTTCTCATTCACCCAAGCACCATTTTAAGCATATGAATATACCATTTCGAAGTACTCACGGAGGAGTATCCGAATTATTCAATAACAACCACTAACACGAAGTGGACCATGCTTAAAATTGAGCCTCAAAATGCTTATAAATAAGCATTTTTCCAACAGAAATTACATGGCCTTGTGCTGGGACAGGTATTACCAAAACATGCGGACTCCTCATTTTCTGTTTAATTTGTTCTCGCTGTTTTATTTGCTGTGAATTTGTTATAGTTTCTAAAATTCTTGGCACTTTTATAGGGGCAGCTCAGGAGCTAGTAATCCACAAATCGTATAGGTTTATTTTTGAACCTCAAATTGGTTATCTTCATATCTGTTTTTCAAGTTCTGGGACCATCTCTTTGATTTTTCTTCTGTCTTATCCGTGACACTATTGTCTATATACTGCTTATGCACGAGCCTCAGTAATTGCAAGATCAAGTCACAAAGAAAGTGTTAATCCACCTTGGTGGATTGACATTTTCTTTTTCTTTTTTTTTTTCATAAATCATCCACAGAATTTGGTAGATTAATTTTTTTTTTCTTTTTTTTTTGTTTTATTTTATATATTTATATAAAATATATATATATATATATAATTAAATATATCATAAGCTCATTTTATTGTCAATCTAAATATTTTCCAAATCCAAATTAAATCTTAACCGTCACACTCTTTTGGGTTTCCTAGATCGTGAGATTTAAATCTCATATCCATTTTTCTTGTTGAGTTTCTGTAAATATGAATTTTAAAAATTAGTTTTTAAAGTTTTGAAGAGTTACAAAAAATTATTAGGGAGAAGTTTAAAAAAAATCAAATTATTATGATTTTTTAAGTTAAAAAAATCCACCATTAAATAGATTTTATTGTGTTAAAGAATACATTATTACTGTTTTGTTTTATAAAACAGTTTTTGGATTTTGGATTAAATGCTGTTAGCTTAGGCAAAATTTAAATTGTGACTGTTTTTCATTAAATGACAGCAGTTTTGAAAATTAAAACATGGTTGTTATGATTTTTTTCATCAAATGACAACAACTAAATATTTATTTATTTACCATTTTCTTCAATAATTTTAATCAATGCATTAAATTTTTTTTTTGTCAAAAATGTCTTTTTATTCTACTGACATAATCATTAAATAAATATATTAAATCAATTTTTATTCCATCTACTATTTTTCTAACATTAATTTCATCATCTATTCCTAAAAATACATAGTAAGTTTGCAAGCCACTATTTAAACCTTCTGATTTAAATTTAGGATCAAAAAATGTGGCAATAAGATAAAGTAATTGAATGTCTTTAAAATAAGGTAATCATTTTCTCTTTATAACAGTAATAGCTTCAATTAAAATAATAGCATTAATATTTGAACTTTCAGAATGCTCATATAGAGTACCAATAATATTCAAACATTCAACAAGAAATAAATTTATTGTAGGATAATAAACTACACTAAAAACATTTGTTGTATAATTAAAAACTTTTAAAAGTTTTAAATTTTTTTCCACAAATATCTCATTGACTAGTCAAAAGTATTATATGTTGAACATTTTGGGAAAAAAAAAACTAAATAATACATCTTTGTATTGAAAAGCTTGAGTTAAAAGAAAATAAGTTGAATTCCAACAAGTTGGAACATCTCGTGAAAATTTTACAGATTTAACATCATTTAATTTATAAAACTTGGTTCATTCTCTCGTGATAATAGAATATGGCTAAATACAATTAAGTGTAATTTTAATAGGATGAGCCCCCACTATTTTTTAAAATAAAAGGAATTTATTCTCAAAGAAATCAGCGTCAACAGATTCAATCACAATATGATTTTTCAAATCATAAATCTACATGCTTTACTATTAACAGCATAACCAATAAAAACACATTTATATGTGCTACTAGCAAGTTTAATCCTCTTAGGGTCATGAATTTTAGCATAGGTAAGACAATTCCAAGTTGAAAGATGTGACAATCTAGGTTTTCTATTTTTCAAAATTTCATTGGGTGAAACTTTATCATTTGACCTAGACATTCTATTCAAAACATAACAAATAGTCAATAAAATTTCTTCCCACCAAAATGAGGTAGCATCATATTTAAGTAAAACAGAAACTATAGCTTCAACATAAGTTCTATTTTTCCTTGCAGCTTTTTCATTCATTTAAGAAGAATAAGGTGCAGTTTTCTCATGAATAATATCATGCAATTTATAGTATTCAATAAAAGATGCAGAATCATACCCAATCTCTATTACTACGAAATCTTTTAATTTTTATAGTAAATTGATTTTTAATTTCTGTGTGAAATAGTTTAAACATGTCAAATGCTCATTTTTATTTTTCATAAGATAAAAATAAGCATAATTTGAACAATCTTCATTAAACGTCATAAAATATCATTTTCCACCTCCAGTCAATTTACCACCAAACTCGCAAATGTCTGAATGAATTAAATCTAATGGTTCAGATTCTTTAATTACAGATTTTTGTGAAGTTTTAGTAATTTTTGTTTGACTACAAAATTCACATTTTTCAAAATCATTCAAAGACAATTCAGGAATTAAACCTAAGTTACTCATTTTCTTAATAATCCATTTATTGACATGACAAAATCGGACATGCCAAATTTTAAAAGAGCATAACATGTAAGCAGAAGAACCAATTTTATTTATAGCAACATTGAGTTTGAACATTCCATCAGTAGCATAACCATTTTCCACAAAAATATTATTTTTAGTAATAGAATACAAATCAGCCTCAATAGTTTGTGTAAATCCAACCTTGTTCAAAAGATATCCTGAAACTAAGTTCTTCTTTATCTCAGGAATGTGCAGCACATCTTTGAGAATAACAGTCTTTCCAGAGGTGAACTTCAGTTCCACGTCACCAATCCCAAAAACCATAGTGGTGTGGGAGTCACCCAACAACACTTTCTTATCTGCAGCTTCCGTATAGGACTTGAACAAAGCACGATCATAGCAGACATGACGAGAAGCGCCAGTGTCAACCCACCAACCCTCGGATCTACCAACCATGTTAATCTCAGAGATCATAGCAACAAGTTGGTCTTCGGTAAGGTTTGCTTATGGAGTAGAACGCTTATTCCGACAGTTCCAGACAAGGTGCCCTGGTTTGCTACAGTTGTAGCATTTAAACTGGCTATTGTCTTTTCTTGAGGGAGGTTAGTGCATGTTCTAGTTATCTCGAGTTTGGTTGTTGGTGTTTTGGTGGTTGTGGTTCTTGTAGTTCTTAGTGGTGAATTTTTCTTCATATTTTACCATTGGGGTTCAGAACTACTGAGACATGTTTCTTATTGTTTGACACAACTAGAATCTATTCTTTTTTATCTTGTTTGTGGGCTTCCTATTCTATCCGAAGGCGGGTAATAAGACTCTCTAGGGAAAACTCTTTTGTTTTATGTCTAAGTATACATTTAAAGTCCTTCCAGGATGGAGGAAGTTTATCAATGATGGCAACTACTTGGAATTGCTCATCTAGAGACATACCCTCAGATATAAACTCATAGGCTATTTTTTTATATTTCATGGGATTGAGTTTCTATAGATTTATCATTTACCATTTGGTACCTAAGTTAACAACTAACATCGTATTTTTTAGACCCAACCTCTTTAGTATCATATTTGTTCTGAATGACATCCCAGACATCTTTAACAGTTTTTCTAGAGTTATAAATATCATATAATTCATCAGACATGTCATTAAGTATATAATTTTTACATATAAAGTCATTTTCCTCCCAATTTTCATGCTCACTAATTTGGACTACGGTGGGGTCATCAAAAAGTTCGGGCTTTTCAGACATACAAATATTTGCGAGCTTTTTATAGTGAGAAAGAACATTGTTTTCAATCTCCAACGTTTAAAATGAAAGCCTTGAAACAAGAAGGGTTTATTCAAATCAACAGCAGCAACATCAATAGCAGTGGTATTCATGGTAGTAGTAGCAGAAGTAGACATGGCATATATAAGCGTCTTTAAATTGTAGAAATAGATTTCAAAGTGAAGAACAACATTAGCATACACCACAAATATAAAATCGAAAATGGGTTGAGTCGCGGACTAGGTCGTTTTCTTAAAGACGTTGTGCGGCTCTGCCCATAATACGTGCTTGGTTATTCAGTCCTGACGTCCCCATGATAAAACAAGCCTATAAATACAATATGTCTTAATCGATTGGTACAAAAACGATTGGTATGCTCACACCCAATAATTATTTGTTCGGCATCAAAAACGCAAATTGAAAAAACACCAGAGGGATATTCGACAGAGAGAAGGATTAGTCAAATAGGTTTTTTCCCTTTATTCGTTTTCTAACTATTTTTCCAATGTAAGCAGAATACTTTATATAGGAAAATATTTTGACCGTTTGTATTAAATAATAAAACGTTTTGCAATTTAATTTTTGTAAACGTTGCATTAAATAAAAAAAAAACTTATAAAACGTTTACAAAATTAAACAAAACGATTTCATGATTTAAATAAAAAAAACAATTAATTTTTTTCTTTTAAAAAAAATATATAAGTATTTTCTCGAAAAAGATATATATAGTACCCACACCCGACTGACGCATTGCGGCACGCGCGTATGTGGTGAACCACCATTAGCCTACTTTGTCACCCTTCCACAAAAGTGGGTACCCCTTGGGGCCCGAATCCAATTCACAACATAACATCTTATAACAATAAATTGGTATTGTATCTTTCCATTATGGGAGGAGGTTTCAAAACTCGTAACTCCTCATTTAAAATTGATATGTTACAACATGTTCTGATGTTATGGACTGAAATATCTGAAACAAAACCAAATAGAGCTCCCTTAATTCAATGGAAATATTGAGCTCTAATTGGTTGAGTAAAATTTATTTAATGTATGAATATAATTTATATTTAAAAAGATCCACTGAACTTAGGTTGAGTAAAATTTGTTTAATGATCATTATATTTAAAAACATATATTTAACTAAATAAATATGAATATAATTTAATAAGCTCAAGATTTAAAAAATAATTATACAAGTATATGAACTAAATTTAGATTCAAATTAATTATACAAGTATATGAACTAAATTTAGATTCAAAAATAATTATACATGTGCATGAACTAATTTTAATCTATAATTAAAAATATATATACATTGAACAAAGTTTAATATGCTTAATATCTTAAAAATAATTGTACATATATATACTAACAACGTGTTCAATGCATTACTCGAAGTAAATTTTACGAGTGTTTTTATTAGCATGAAGCATTCAATTTTATTTTTTCTTGCTATCTTTCAGGTTTAAATATTGGGTTAAAGGCTTTCCATATCAAGATGATAATGCATGCTACTTATTTGGTATTGCAGGTTGTAGATGATGCAAAACATGATAACGAAAGCATTTTCAAATTTAAAGCTTTGGTAGTTGTAGATCAAGTAATAGATCAGCTAGCGAAACTCCTATGATAAGTTGAGAAAATAGGAAAATTCCAATACTTTCCATTGGAATGTATCAACCTCACTATACTTGGGCAAACAAGTCTACCATTGTAGAATGTCAGAGTAAGGCCACTAAAACACTCATTAACAGCTCTGCAAATAATCAAGTTTTTCAGGTGCCCTTACTGTTAACTTTTAAGAATATTTGTTTATCCTCTCTGTGTGTATAATATTCTTGTTTCTGATATTTTCTCGATGTGATCTGCTGCTGAAGCACTTTATTCAAGTGAAGTCAAGAACCACAATCTGCAATCAATCAGGTAAACATGCACATCGCGTGGGCTCTAAGCTAGTACTACTATAAAACAAAACTTAATAGAGCTCTCCCCTTAATTCAAGAAAAATGATGAGCTCTCATTGGTTTAATTTATTATTTATTAATTTATAATACTTCAAAAATCAATGAATTTAATGATATATTATTTCATATTAATTACTAATTCTTAATTTATTATTTATTAATTTATATACTATTAATAACACTTGAAAATATAATGAATTTAATGATGCAATTATTAAATTTATCATTATTAATAATTATATCAAATATATTGATTATAATAAAATGAATTGAGAGAAAGTAAATGAATAATTAATTAAATTAAGGTGTAAGTGAGCTTCAAAGACTATGCTAAACAATTAAGAGTATAGTTGATGCACGTCAAGCCAACCAGAACTTCACTCAATGATTTGAGCTCAACCAACTCCATAACTTCATCAACAAACATTTGATGGACACGCATGATGAAGAGAAAAATTAACAATCTTATAAGGTGATATTATACAATAAATTTATTATACAAATTTAATAATTGTGTTGATGGGGATTTATGTTGCTAAGTCTTTTATACAGTTCGGTAAGGGCAGAGAGGGAAGTTCCACTCATCCCGATGACATAGCGTGATTCAGTGCTTCAAGACCGGCAACAAGTGAGTCGAGACCGACCACAATAGCCCGGTAGCTCGGTTCATTTCTACTCACTCCCAGGATCGATAGCTCGAATATTGTGAATCATGTCGGAAATGGCGGGGGCGGATCAGTTCGTTGTTTGACCGACCTTTCGAAAACCGACGCGTGATGGGAAAAGCTAGATTTTCCCTCCAAAAACTCTCACATTCGATATTTCAACAGACTGTCATCATTAATGAAAAGGGTCAGACAGTGCACTTTTACGGCGTGATGTGACAGAGATTCGTGATGAGCGGAAAATATATCAATATTTACCGCCCATTTAACTTAATATTTTGTTTAGTTTCTCGGGTTTGATGAACGTTTTGATGTGTTTTAGTTTATTTTGCAGATAAAATAATATCGGGTCTCAATGAAATCATTTGGGACGAAATATGGGTCAAATAAGGGCAATTATTGGAAACTTGAAAGGGCGTTTTTGACAAAATGCAGTTTTGGAAATTCCAGTTTTGCATATCTGTCGTATTTTGGGCATAAAGTTTTACTCCGATATCGGATTGAGCTGATTCAAGTGCCAGATTAAAGAAGACTCAAAGATATACAACTTTGAAAGACAAAATATTTTCGAATTCTGAATATTTCATGACCGAAATTGATGAACCATCCAGAAGTGTGTTGTGTGTAATTATTAAAGTCATTTTCAATCATTTTCAAAGCAAAAAAATAAATTAATAAATAAATAATAAAATTATCAAATCATCACCAAAAATGATAAACAATTAGTGGAGCAATTAATAATGGATTTGGTGGAGTAATTAGTGGAGAAATTAATAATGGATTTGGTGGAGAATTTGATGGAGGCAAAATTTTGCCTATAAATATCAAGTCATTTCATTTGTAAAATTCATACTTTCTTCTTTGAAATTCCTAAAGAATAAATAATAAGATTGTATCTTGTTTGTTTATTTACAGCTTTCAGTAATTAATTTCCGTTTTCGCACTTTCTTTTCTTTATTTTTCATTTTTTACTTTCCGTAATTTACTTTTACGCACAATCCTTTCATTTCTTTACTTTTGCAGTTTTTATTTTTCAAGCAATGAGGAGGTAATTCCCATTTGCTGGGGTGAAAGGTAAAGCTTTTATTATTGCTATTTAGATTAATCTCCCTTAATTATAATATATAAACTATTTAAAAGTTGACTTAATGAGGATACCGCTATATTGGCAGGTTGGTAATTAATTATAAATTGGTTTTAACCTGACTAAGTATGGATACCGCCTGGTTGGTCGGTTGGTAATTAATTATTAATTTGACTTAATCAGGATACCGCCTTTATGGCTGGTTGGTAATTATCACGTAAAGTTAATATATTATATTAATGGAGAAATCTAAAATAGTAGTAATAAAAGTTGATCCTCTAACCCCAACATTTTCTTTTATTGTACTTTTACTTTATTTAATTGCAGTAATTTACTTTTTAGCAATTTACTCTTCAGCAATTTACTTTCAGTAATTTACTTTTATTTTTTTTACTTTTTACTTTATACTTTATACTTTTTCTTTTTACTTTTTTTACTTTTCAACAATTTACTTTTCAGTATTTAATTTTCAGTATTTTACTTTATGTCTTTTATTTTATTTAAATTTTTACTACCCGTAAATATGTGTCGTAACTAAGCCAGTTATCTGGGGTTGTGATGAAATCCAATATCACGGTTTATAAGGGGTTAGATTATAGCTTGGGTAATATAAATGTTTATTTATTGAGTCTTAATCTTAATGTTTTTTATTAACTGGCCATTAATAAAATTGATTAAGTAAACTTAAAATGAACTTGGAAAAGAGATTTTAGGTTAAAGACCTTAGACTCAATAGCTCACGATCTTCCTTGAGGATAGATAATCCTTTAATAGATTTCCTTACAGGATAGGAATATACCTGTCGGGCGGGGGTAACCATAATTGGAACTTAAACTTAATGAATCCAGGTAATATGGTTGATATAGACATATGGTTCAATTGGGTTATACTGGGTATTTGTAATCGACCATCGGAAGAGGCTTTTACATAATTTAGTGTTCCAGGTTAATAAATCAATATTTTACCCAACTATAAGATAACCACTTCATCTTTAAAATGATATTGGAAGATTCACAACCCTAGATAGTTTTTAATATTGAATTTTCTTAAACCTACTTTCGAACAATTTTATTTACTTGTTTTTAAAATTTAGAATCGTCACCTTTTCAAATCAATCAAACAACATGTTAGATACTAGTAATCATTTGACCTCATAAAATTAATAGATTAGGTATTAAGTCCTCGTGGGATCGATACTTTTTATACTACTTGAATGATACATGCGCTTGTGTTATACGCGTGTGATTACGCACCGGTCAATTCGTAGGGTATGTTTTACTTTCGGAGACGGTAGAATGGGGAAGAGAACCTGTCAAATCGCTGCAAATCTGCAAATCCGAAAATCTGCGAGGCTGACGTCACAAAGATACGGAAATAGTGCCATGTATTGAGTAGTATATAAGGGAAGTTTGATCAAATTTGTAAGGGTTGCGAAATTTTCCATTTGAGAACTACTTGTAAGAAATCACACAACCTGCTCGGTTTCTTTAGGCCTTCACCAAAACAGGTCGGCCGAGCTCGGTTTAGTAATAAAAGAACCCCCATCCCCGCTTTATGACCGTGGACGTAGGCTGAACAAGCTCAACCGAACCACGTTAAATCATTTTCTTTTTGATTTCTTGTGTGTTTCTTGTTTTTCGCTAAATTTGCTTTTGGTCTTCCCATAACAAAACAAATTCACAGTTGAATGAGGATTGTCCTGGGAACACTATCCCAATATTTCCCATGACATGAAAATCATCCGTCAACAGTTGGCGCCGTCTGTAGGGAAAGAACAAAAAGCAACTTGTGTAGTAAGACAATGATGGAAGATGGGAACCATAGGTCATCAGAGAGTTCAACAATGGAGTGGATGGGAAAAATGGAGGAGAGCATGAGAAATGATAGGGAGGAGAACTAGACACTCATGAAGGCCATATTGGAGAAATTGGAAAGGCTGGAAAAAAAAATAATGAAAGGTTGGAGGCTGGTCCAAGTCGGAGGAGAAATGAGATAGCTGAAGGGAAAATGGTGGTAAACCTGAGCGGTGACAATGAATCAGGAAATCATTCATTCAACATTTCAAAGGAGCGTGTATTCCAAAAAAGACAATATGAGAGTTGAGGTTGATGAAGCAGAGGGATGATGAGCCCTTGAAGAATTTTATTGAACAGTACCACAATTTGTTGCTGGAGGTCGGGGCCTATGAGTCAATTGAGGATATGGAAAGTCTTAAAGGGCCCCTAAAGGTGGGAAGATTGTGGACTCACTTGAGGGTCCATGACGTACCAAACTACGCCATAGCTCTGGAGTTTGCGAGAAAGTTCTTTTTGATGGAGGAAGAGGAGAATGTCGCCCGGAATGGAGGGGTTCAGAAGGAAAGAGTGTAGAAGCCGGAGATTCTGTGGAGGCCGGATAGAGAGTTGAGAAATCCTCCTCCCAGATAGAGGGAGTTCAGGTCGGTGTCTTCCAGCAATGTGCCACAAGAGAGGAAAACTCAGGTGCAAGTAAACCATGTGGCCGGAGGAGTAGGGTACACACCATTGAACAAACCAATGGCTCATATCGCGAAAGAAATTCAAGGTAGGGACCTCTTAATGGAGCCCGATCTGAGAAAGTATCCGGTGGAGAAGAAGAATGAGAAATATTATTGTGCGCACCATAATATGAGGGGCCATTCGGTATAAGGTTGTAAGGATCTGCGAGAGAAGATGGAAAACCTTGCGCAGAACGGTTATCTAAATGAGTACATTGACCAGGGGGCCATGGCGGCCCGGTAGCGGAAATGGCATAGACAAACATACACCATCGCCGAAGGCATGACGCTGACCAGAGACTCGAACCGGTCAAGAGAAAGTACTGCAAGGTCCAAAGATCGGAGATAATATCGGTGGGGCAGACCCAGGGCTTGTAAAATGATCGGTCGGTCCCTATATTATTTATTGAAGAAGACGCACATGGGGTTAGTTTTTCGCACGATGATGCATTGATAATTAAAGCAGTGATAGAGGGAGCATAAGTAGACATGATTTTGGTGGATCCGGGGATTGCGGTCGACATAATCCCCAAGGAAGTCTTGAATAGATTGTGGATAGAGTATGCGACAATGACCCAGGATGAAACGCCCTTATACGGGTTTGAAGGAGCATCAGTCGTCTCACAGGGAAGAATACAGTTGGCCAGAATGGTCGGAACTTCCCCACGCACCCAGATGATCATGATAGACTTCACGGTGGTGGATTGCATCAGCAGTTATCAGGTCATTGTGGGCCGGCCCTTCATGATGAAGACAAAGGCCGCTATGTCATGTTATTACTTAAAACTGAAATTTCCCACCTGGATCGGGATCGGGATTGTATGCGGAAGTCAGAAGGTGGCCCGAAGTTACTTTTCTACTATTTCGAAAGAAACTCTTTGTGTTGAGAAGGATAGGCGGAAGAATAGAAGAATGGAGGAAGATGAGGAGGATGAGGAATCAGACGAATGTCCAGATGTGCGGTTCAAGAAGTTTTCCCGTTTGGGGGCAGCCGAAAAGCTGGAGTCGTTGGAACTTTTTAGTCCAGGGAAAATCATCAAGGTAAGAACGGGTTTGGGGGAAGACCTGAAGAAGGATCTCCTAAAGCTCTTGAAGCGGTATGCGGATATCTTTGTTTGGGGGCATATCGATATGCCCGGGATAGACCTTAAGTTCATCAACCATCACTTGGCGGTGGATCCGAGTCACAGGCCAGTCAAGCAAAAAAGAAGAATATTCAATCAAGAGCGTTGTGAGGCGATATCGGTCGAGGTAGAAGGATTGCTAAAAGTAGGTTTCATCCGAGAGGAAAAGTACCCGGAGTGGGTCTCCAACGTGGTTCTAGTGAAGAAGCCTAGCGGGAAATGGAGGATGTGTGTAGACTTCACTGACCTTAATAAGGTCTGCCCGAAAGACAGTTTCCCACTCCCGAAAGTAGATCAGCTGGTGGATTCAACTGTCTGTCACAGACTGCTTAGTTTCATGGACGTATTTTCGGGTTACAACCAGGTAAAAATGCATCTCGGGGATGAGGAGAATACTGCATTCATCACGGATCGGGGGCTGTATTATAGGGTCATGCCTTTCGATTTGAACAATGCAGAAGCAACATTTCAGAGGTTGGTGAACAAGGTCTTTAAGCCCCTCATCGGAAAAACTATGCAAGTGTATGTGGATGACATGATAACAATGACTATGAAATCGGAGGGTCATTTAGCCAACCTCGCATAAACCTTCGAGCTGATAAGAAAGCACGGCATGGGGTTGAATCCATAAAAATGCGCATTTGGAGTGGCATCAGGGAAGTTTCTATGGTATATGGTCAGTGCGCGGGGAATAGAGGCTAACCCGCAGAAGATCCAAGCAGTTCTGGATTTGAAGTCTCATATGACAGTCAAAGAAGTGCAAAGCTTGACATGTCGGGTGGCTGCACTAAACCGGTTCATATCTCGTGCTACCGACAAGTACCATCCATTTTTCAAGTTGATTAAGAAGATTAAGAAGGGTGTCACATGGACGGGAGAGTACGAGGAAGACTTCACACACCCGAAGATAGAAAGGAAGCGAGAAAGTTGAGATACAGAAGCTCAAAATTTTATTTGATTGAAGGGATATTATACAGAAGGGGATATACTGTGCCGCTTTTGAGGTGCCTCACGGAAGAAAAGGCTGACTATATGCTCAGAGAGATCCACGGGGGTATTTGTGGAAGTCACGTCGGGGGGAAATCTATTGCGCATAAGGCTTTAAGATAGGGATTCTACTGGTCGACCATGCATCATGACGAAATGAATGTGGCAAGAAAGTGTGAGGGGTGCCAGAAGAATGCAAACATTCATCACCAGTCGGCAGATCAGTTGACTTCACTAGTTAGCCCCCGGTCGTTCGCTCAGTGGGGGCTAGATATCATCGGGCCAATGCCTGCAGGACGGGGACAAGCCAAGTACGTCATCGTTGCCATTGATTATTTTACTAAGTGGGTAGATGTCGAACCTCTATCCGCAATCACGAAAAAGAAGGCAACATATTTTATAAAAAAGAATGTCATTTGCCAGTTCGGAATTCCCCAAGCCATCATTACCGACAATGGGAAACAGTTTGACAGTAGGGGTTTCATGAAATTCTGTGAAGACCTTCAAATCGCCTTAAGATCCACTTCATCTGCTCATCCCAAGTCCAACAGGCAGGTCGAGGCTACCAACAAGACGATCAAATTAAATTTAATGTGATGGAAGTTGTTGGTAGGTGGTTGAGTGTGAAACACACTAGTGTGATGGCTTGAAAGACATTTACCATTTTATTATTTTTGGTATTTGACTTTCATTTTGTGTAATTAGATTACATAACAACAAATATAACACACAACTCATCTTCTCTCCTCTCCCTCCTAACGACATTCTTGTTATTTTCTCTCTAAGTTCTTGGCTTGGCCGAGAACAAGAAGAAGCAAAAGGGAAATTTTGTGGCAAAATTCCAAGGTGCTAACACATCCAAGGGGTCAAACAAAGGTGATAGGGAAATCCATTTATGAGCATGGAATCCATTCACAAAGCTTGGAGCTTGGAGCACACAAATAGGGGCTTGGCCGAAACAAGGAGCACAAAAATGAGGCATGGCCGAGAGCTTCAATGGAGTAGAAAATTTTTGTGTTCATTGCATCACAAAGCCGATCAAAGTCAGTATTTCCGCAACTTTACTTTGATGTATTCTCACTTTTCATAGCTTAATATGATCTTTTTTTGACCTAGAAAACCCAACATCACATTGAACACCCGAAGACCTGAGGAAGGTTCACTAGGCGCCAAGTGAGAATGGCCATACAGAGTGCTGGAGATTTTGAGGCCAGGTGCATATCTTTTGGAGTAATTGGACGGAACCCGGCTAAAAAAGCCTTGGAACGCCGAGATGCTAAAAATGTACTTCCAGTAGCCTTTTCTTTGATCCACAAGTAATTAGATAAGCTGGCTAGAGCTAGAGAACTTTTATAAAGCCTCTCTTGAAATGACCCACCAAGCGTTGTAAGAATGGCAGTAGGTCACATGAATATGAACATGATTTTCTCTTTCTAAATTAAAAAGCTCGTCCACTTTACTTGTCATTTAAATTAAATGCGAAAATCATGTTCAATATTCTTGAGACGTGCTCGAGGCGAATGGGTGATCGATAACTGGGAAGGGCACCAAGCCTGTGGCACGCCATTCCCGGGTGTCATTATCAAACCCCCGGGTGGAAGTGTTTCGACCTGGTTCCTTTCACTTTTGAGGATCCAGATTGCATCAAGGGATGGAGCGCATGCGAGAAACGCGCGAACCCCTCGTGACACGCCACTCCCGGGTGTCATTATCAAACCCCCCAAAGCCGGAGCGTTACTACCCCATGGCTCGCATTTTTTAGGAATAGCTCGGGTAAACCGGACCCATGGATGTTTCTCCCCCTGCAAGTCAGCCGGTGAGTCCCGTTAAAGACCATCGAAGAGTATGGCATGGGGATGGCTTAATTACCTTCATGACCATCATGCTCCCGTGTAAACCAGACCCATGGAGGTTTCTTCCCCTGCGAGTTAGTTGGTGAGTCCCGCTGAGTACCATCATACCATC